>RJVU01066102.1:565651-601439 GCA_003731715.1 Anabarilius grahami | reverse complement strand
CTCTTAATGCATCGTGTTTCCTTCTGGAGCATCAGTGAATGTTTGAACCTTTTTTAATAGTTGAGTTTGAGTCCATCAGTTGTCCTCAGTGTGAAAAGGTGAATCTCAAAATCATTCAGTCACTGCTGGAAAGGGTTCAAATATGCAGAAATGCTTAAGCTGAAGAATCTGCAGGAGCTGGAGGATTTTTCTGAAGAACAGATTTCAGTTTAACTGCTCAGAACAAACAAACTCATGAACAACCATCACAAAACACAAAAACAGTCGTGGATCATCAGGTAACCACACACAGTATTGAGAATCAATGGTTCACATTCTTATGAATGGGGTTATTTTAATAAATTCAGCTATTGTTTTGTCTTGTGAACTAAATGCAAACATATTTTATGTAAAATATCTTACTCAGGACAGTACTAAACAAAAAATATCATGCATTTTTTACTATCCCTCTTATTTTATTAAAATAATTCTCATTTTCACAGATTCTGCAAGGGGTTCACAAACTTTTTCATGCCACTGTACCTTATCTTAAATCTCTTAAGGAGATCATTTAACAGCTGTATAATCACTGCAGTCTTCCTGTAGACAATGCACTAGATGCAGTGGATTGCAGTGTGCAATGATTTACATGTTCTATAGCCAAATGTTTAGAAATGTGATTTTAAATCTGTATAATAATATAATCTGTACATTTTGTTTATTGTAAACATGGAAGGCTAAATATTTTTACATTAATTTCTGATAAAATTAAATATGACCCTAACTCTTCATTGAAATTAAATGTAATTTGAAGTGTCTGACTAATTTTGTATTTTTTAAGTGTATAATGTTTTTGATAATTAATTAGATGGTGTGTGTGTGTGTGTTTTTTTTTCCACAGAGGACTTGTGGGCATCAACCCGTGCTGCTGTTCTCCGAGGTTTTTTCCAAGGCTAAAGCCTTACATTTAATGTGCAATCTCCTTTCTATCTTTTTTTCTCCATTGTTTCTCCAAATACATTTTGGAATCAGGTTATGTTAAATAGCCATTACAATAAATTTGTTATGTTAATGAACCTGTTATTGTGAGTTTTATTTGACAAAATGCTTTAACTTACAGCAAACAAATAGAGAATTGAATTCCACATCAAATGCTCTAATTTACTGTAAAATGTATAGCAGTACATGTAAGTTCATTGTTGCTCTTGTAATTTCACTTGCATTCATAAACATTATTTCGACTTTAATTTTAGTTACAGCTGTAAAAAATGTACAGCATATATACATGTATATAAGGCAGTGTGCTGTGTTTTTTACAGTACAACTGTAGTTAATGATTTACAGTACTCTTGGGAATTTTACAGTATTACAGGCAACCAAAATTGCCAGTAAGTGACTGTAAATTTTACAGTTCATTTGTAGTTAATGATATACAGTACTCTTGTAAATTTTACAGTCTTACTGGCAACCAAAGTTGCCAGTAAGTTACTGTAAATTTTACAGTCAATTTTTTACAGTGTAGTTCTAGTAAGAACTCTAGCTGCTGCATTTTGTACGAGCTGTAGTTTATTTATCAGGCGAGCAGAACAACCACCCAGTAAAGCGTTACAGTAATCTAGCCTTGAGGTCATGAACGCATGAACTAACTGTTCTGCATTTTTCATTGAGAGCATATGTCATAGTTTAGATACATTTTTAAGATGGAAGAATGCTGTTTTACAGATGCTAATAACATGGCCTTCAAATGAAAGATTGGCATCAAAGAGCACACCTAGGTTCCTAACTGACGACGAAGACTTAACAGAGCAGCCATCAAGTGTTAGACAGTATTCTAGGTTATAACATGAGGAAGTTTTTGGTCCAAAAATTAGAATCTCTGTTTTTTTCTGAAATTAGTAGTAGGAAATTACTCTTCATCCAATTTTTTTATATCAGCTATGCATTCCGTAAATTTTGCGAATTGGTAAGTTTCGTCAGGGCGCGAAGAAATATAGAGCTGAGTATCATCAGCGTAACAGTAAAAACTAACGCCATGCTTCCTAATGATATCTCCCAAGGGTAGCATGTACAAAGTGAAAAGCAACGGTCCTAGTACTGAGCCTTGCGGTATTCCATATTGAACTTGTGATCGATATGACATCTCTTCTTTTACTTTCGTTTATGACAATGCAATTCCACTAATGCCAACATAATTTTCGAGTCTATTTAAAAGAATATTGTGATCAATAATGTCAAATGCAGCACAAAGATCCTTAATCTTTTTTTAAGTGCAAAGGAGCAACTGAGTCGAATGTGCTGGAAAAGACAGAGGCAATAGTTTCTGTTGCAACATCGAGGTCTTCTAAGCTGTCTGGTATGCTAAGGCGATGAAACTGATCAGGAAGATTATTTATAAAGCGATCTTTAGTGGTAGAAGTGATGGTTCTACCATATTTATGGCAGGGAGGCAGTTTAGCCACCTTGACTAAATGTAGTATACACAAGACTAGATAATGATCTGAGATGTCGTCACTCTGCTGCAGAATTTCAACAGCATCAATATCAATTCCATGTGACAATATTAGATATACAGTATGATTACGACAATGGATGGTTCCTGACACGTGTTGTCTAACACCAATAGAGTTTAGAATGTCTGCAAATGCCAATCCTAATGAGTCTTTTTTATTATCTACATGGATATTAAAATCTCCAACAACAAGGACTTTATCTGCAGCTAGTACTAACTCTGATAGAAAATCAGCAAATTCTTTGATAAAGTCTGTATGGTGTCCTGGTGGCCTGTATACAGAAGCCAGCACAAATGTCAACTTACATAATGTTACGTAAAGTACCATCACTTCGAAGGAATTATATTTGAAAGACTTTTGACTAATACTGTAAATATTACTATAAATTACAGCAACACCTCCCCCTTTGCCTTTCTCACGAGGATTGTGTCGATAATCATAACCTTAAGGGCTAGACTCGTTTAAAGTAATGTAATCGTCCGGTTTTAGCCAAGTTTCTTTCAAACACAGCACATCTAGATTATTGTCTGTGATAATATCATTTACAATAAGTGATTTTGAAGAAAGGGATCTAATATTTAACAACCCAAGCTTTATCATTTGTTTATCATTATTATCTCTATTTTTTATTTGTTGAACATCAATTCAATTTTTACCCTTAAATGGGTTTGGAAGTTTTATGTTCTTACTAATTCGGGGTACAGACACAGTCTCTATGTGGTAATATCTAGGTGTAAGAGTTTCTATGTGTTGGGAATTATCTGACTTCTGTAACGTGAGGCAGCTAGCAGACGGTCGGTTTAGCCAGTCTGTCTGCTTCCTGACTTGGGCCCCAGTTTGTCAATATGTGGTTGTCCAGCCCTCAGTGGAAAGTGATTGAGTGAAATTTGGGTTAAATTGAGTCCTGGGTCCACCTGAGATCCAGGTGGTGTAGTAGGCTACTTTTATTGTTATTGGCTTATATCTGCCACAAAAACAAAAAAGAACCTTATTTTTGCCCTTGTCACATATACATCCATACAACCCGACAGGTGAATGATAATTAACTAAATAAGCTCACACAATAAAAATACAAATATGCACATATAATAATAATAATAACAATAATAATAAACAAATAGATAACTTATCATAAATAAACTCCATTTCAAACTACTTATAGCAAACGGCTACGACATTCCAGCCCCTCATTCTTGTTTACGAGTAATTACAACAAATTTAGTAGCCGTAATAAACATGAAGAAAACTACACTGAACAAAATTATAAACGCAACACTTTTGTTTTTGCCCCCATTTATCATGAGCTGAACTCAAAGATCTAAGACTTTTTCTATGCACATAAAAAGCCTATTTCTCTCAAATATTGTTCACAAATCTGTCTAAATCTGTGTTAGTGAGCACTTCTTCTTTGCCGAGATAATCCATCCACCTCACAGGTGTGGCATAGGCTGGCCACAATAAAAAGCCACTCTAAAATGTGCAGTTTTAATCAGACAGCACAATGCCACAGATGTTGCAAGTTTTGAGGGAGCGTGCAATTGGCATGCTGACTCCAGGAATGTCCACCAGAGCTGTTGCCCGTGAATTGAATGTTCATTTCTCTACCATAAGCTGTTTCTAAAGGCGTTTCAGAGAATTTGGCAGTACGTCCAACTGGCCTCACAACCGCAGACCACGTGTAACCACACCAGCCCAGGACCTCCACATCCAGCATCTTCACCTCCAAGATTGTCTGAGACCAGCCACTCGGACAGCTGCTGCAACAATCAGTTTGCATAACCAAATAATTTCTGCACAAACTGCCAGAAACCGTCTCAGGGAAGCTCATCTGCATGCTAGTCGTCCTCATCGGGGTCTCGACCTGACTGCAGTTCGTTGTCGTAACCGACTTGAGAGGGCAAATGCTCTAGCACTTTGGAGAGATGTTCTCTTCACGGATGAATCCTGGTTTTCACTGTACAGGGCAGATGGCAGACGTATGGCGTCGTGTGGGTGAGCGGTTTGCTGATGTCAACGTTGTGGACTGAGTGGCCCATAGTGGCGGTGGGGTTATGGTATTGGCAGGCGTATGTTATGGACAACAAACACAGGTGCATTTTATTGATGGCATTTTGAATGCACAGAGATACTGTGACTAGATCCTGAGGCCCATTGTTGTGCCATTCAGCCACGACCATCACCTCATGTTGCAGCATGATAATGCACGGCCCCATGTTACAAGGATCCGTACACAATTCCTGGAAGCTGAAAACATCCCAGTTCTTGCATGGCCAGCATACTCACCGGACACGTCACCCATTGAGCAGGGATGCTCTGGATCGGCGTATACGACAGCGTGTTCCAGTTCCTGCCAATGTCCAGCAACTTCGCAAGCTATTGAAGAGGAGTGGACCAACATTCCACAGGCCACAATCAACAACCTGATCAACTCTATGCGAAGGAGATGTGTTGCACTGCGTGAGGCAAATGGTGGTCACACCAGATAATGACTGGTTTTCGGACCCCCCCCCCAATACAGTAAAACTGCACATTTTAAAGTGGCCTTTTATTGTGGCCAGCCTAAGGCACACCTGTCATGCTGTCTAATCAGCATCTTGATGTGCCACACCTGTGAGGTGGATTGATTATCTCGGCAAAGGAGAAGTGCTCACTAACACAGATTTAGACAGATTTGTGAACAATATTTAAGAGAAATCGGCCTTTTGTGTACATAGAAAAAGTCTTAGATCTTTGAGTTCAGCTCATGGAAAATGGGGGCAAAAACAAAAGTGTTGCATTTATAATTTTGTTCAGTGTAATTCATTTCACATTGTTCATTTCAAGTCCATAGTGTTTATAGATTTAAATTCAAACTCAAAAAAGGTATTTAGACCTTCAATTGAATGTCCAAAAAATGTCCTTTGGAAAAATCTTCTTTCAAAAAATCTTCAAAAAACAAAAACAAAACAGATGCTTTGCCAGTGTTTCAGTGTTTGATGTGTATGTAGGTTTATCAGTATATATGAATCAATGTAAATGTAGAGTCAAAAATATTAATATTTGACTCTAAAGTTCAGCATACTGCTTCCATTAACAGACATAGCTTATTGATAGGCCTTTCTAGCTCACTTGTTTAGGTCTTCAGGCACACACAACGAACAAATCCTTTAGAATCCACTAAAGTTTTTGTAATGCGTCCCAGGGGCCAAGAATTTCTAGGTGCCGCTTTCATGAAACCACAAGCACAAGATCCCCGATGCTGAAGTTCTGGGTGAATGTGCTGAATGTCACATTCACTTCTCCTTTGTCATTTAAGAGTCTTAGGTATGACACTGCTTCGTACCCAGCCTCACTTGCATCCGAAAAGTTGTGCAACTGTGCGGATGCTATGCTTCCGAAATCTTTGGGTGTGAAGCATCTGTTCACGCTAAAGGTGTTTAATGGAATCAACAAATCAAGCTATCTTTGCCACCTTAAAGCAGTATTCAAAGGGACCTTTTCATCCCAGGAAAGTTTGATCCTACACAGATTCTGCAGAATTTGCTTGGCAGAAAGAATGATGGGTGACAGAAACCCCAATGGATCGTAAATTGAACTCACAATGGATAAAATGAGTGTTATTTGATTGTTATACTGAAAGTGAACGCATCGTTTTCTATGTCCCACTGAACACCCAGAGCTTTCTCCATGGGAAGCTGGTCTTTACTTCCAGTGTCTTTACTGCCTTGGCTCGGTTTTCCTGAGGAATTACACTGAGAATGGAACGGTCATTGCAAATCCATCTGTTAAGTCGAAATCCTCCCTTGCTACACAGTGCTGTTAGTTGATCATACAAAGATAAAGCTTGGTCCACCGTATTTACAGCTTTTAAACAATCATCGACACAGAAATTCTGCCTGATGGTGTTAGTTACATCTTCTATATAATCCTTTTGGTTATCATCTGCTGTCTTGAGCAAGGCAAAGGTCGCACAGCTTGGTGATGATACTGCACCAAATATATGGACAACCATTCTGTGCTCTTTGATGTCCTTTTGGCCACTCTAACCTGGTGGAACATGCCTCCAATATCGGTCATAAAGGCAATGGGACCTTGACGAAATCTAAGTAGAACTCCTATCAAATTATTTGTCAAGTCTGGGCCTTGCAACAGCTCTTTATTCAAGGAAGTCCCACCAAATGTTAATGCACAGTCGAATACGTTTTGCTTGGGTGCCTTACTCCATGGTGTGGTATATACCACACCTTTCCATTTTCTAGACTCAGCTGGTCACTTGGTACGATCTCTGCATACCCCTTTGAATCACATCATCCATAAACTCTTTGTACTCAGCGAAGAACGACATCTCTTTTGAATCTTTTCAATAAGTGCTGTGCTCGTTGCTGTGCCATGCTCTTGTTGTTTGGCATTTTTACATTGGACTCACGAAAAGGCAAATTTAAATAATAATGTCCGTCTTTGAGTTCTGCAGTCTTTGAGATTGTGTCCATGAATTGCCGATCTTCTACTGACATTTCTGTCTTTTCATCGTACTGCTGTTCAATGAAATCTTGATTGTACTGTTTGATCAACAGTTCCTCCAAATTTTCAATAGACACTCTATTTACTTGCATTTCAGGGACATTATCCTCATCATCATTCATACCATGATTAAGCGGACCGTTAATAACCCAACCAAGGAGAGTTTTCACAGCATACGGAACATTACCTTCACTGTTGATGATTCTCCATGGTTCCAATGCCTATGGAACATTGACACCTATAAGTAGCCCAATGCTTGCATTTATTGGTGTCAAATCAACATCCCTCAAGTAAGACCACTTTCTAATGTCCTTTTCTGTAGGAATGTTGTCTTTGGTGACTGGGATTGACTTCTGTGTATATACATCAGGTAATTCTAGAAATCCATTTTCTTTTAAAGCAGCCACTTCTTATCCAGAAACTCTGTAACTGGCCACAAGCTTTTCCTAACCCATAGTTTTCAGAAGTATTTTCATCTTTCTTCCTGCAGCATTTAATTGAGACATCAATTCTTCTGTGCAAAACATTGCAGAACTACCTGGATCAAGAAACGCATACGTCTGCACAACTTTGGTTCCCTTAATTTTCCTCAATTTCACATTAACAGGAACTATGGATAGAGCACAATCTTTTGAACCAACCCCAATATACAGGTGCTGGTCATATAATTAGAATATCATCAAAAAGTTGATTTATTTCACTAATTCCATTCAAAAAGTGAAACTTGTATATTATATTCATTCATTACACACAGACTGATTTTTGATGATTATAACTGACAACTAAGGAAAATCCCAAATTCAGTATCTCAGAAAATTTGAATATTGTGAAAAGGTTCAATATTGAAGTCACCTGGTGCCACACTCTAATCAGCTAATTAACTCAAAACACCTGCAAAGGCCTTTAAATGGTCTCTCAGTCTAGTTCTGTAGGCTACACAATCATGGGGAAGATTGCTGACTTGACATGTCCAAAAGACGACCATTGACACCTTGCACAAGGAGGGCAAGACACAAAAGGTCATTGCAAAAGAGGGTGGCTGTTCACAGAGCTCTTTGTCCAAGCACATTAATAGAGAGGCGAAGGGAAGGAAAAGATGTGGTAGAAAAAAAGTGTACAAGCAATAGGGATAACCGCACCCTGGAGAGGATTGTGAAACAAAACCCATTCAAAAATGTGGGGGAGATTCACAAAGAGTGGACTGCAGCTGGAACCACTACGCACAGACGTATGCAAGACATGGGTTTCAGCTGTCGCATTCCTTGTGTCAAGCCACTCTTGAACAACAGACAGCATCAGAAGCGTCTCGCCTGGGCTAAAGACAAAAAGGACTGGACTGCTGCTGAGTGGTCCAAAGTTATGTTCTCTGATGAAAGTAAATTTGCATTTCCTTTGGAAATCAGGGTCCTAGAGTCTGGAGGAAGAGAGGAGAGGCACACAATCCATGTTGCTTGAGGTCCAGTGTAAAGTTTCCACAGTCAGTGATGGTTTGGGGTGCCAAGTCATCTGCTGGTGTTGGTCCACTGTGTTTTCTGAGGTCCAAGGTCAACGCAGCCGTATACCAGTAGGTTTTAGAGCACTTCATGCTTCCTGCTGCTGACCAACTTTATGGAGATGCAGATTTCATTTTCCAACAGGACTTGGCACCTGCACACAGTGCCAAAGCCATGGACCATGGTATCCCTGTTCTTAATTGGCCAGCAAACTCGCCTGACCTTAACCCCATAGAAAATCTATGGGGTATTGTGAAGAGGAAGATGCAATATGCCAGACCCAACAATGCAGAAGAGCTGAAGGAAACTATCAGAGCAACCTGGGCTCTCATAACACCTGAGCAGTGCCACAGACTGATCGACTCCATGCCACGCCGCATTGCTGCAGTAATTCAGGCAAAAGGAGCCCCAACTAAGTATTGAGTGCTGTACATGCTCATACTTTTCATGTTCATACTTTTCAGTTGGCCAAGATTTCTAAAAATCCTTTCTTTGTATTGGTCTTAAGTAATATTCTAATTTTCTGAGATACTGAATTTGGGATTTTCCTTAGTTGTCAGTTATAATCATCAAAATTAAAAGAAATAAACATTTGAAATATATCAGTCTGTGTGTAATGAATGAATATAATATACAAGTTTCACTTTTTGAATGGAATTAGTGAAACAAATCAACTTTTTGATGATATTCTAATTATATGACCAGCACCTGTATTTCCCATCTTTCAAGGAAACAAATGCACTTGATATCTGATCTTTTGAAAAGACTTTAGGGGTTTGGTCTTTTCTTTGAATTTCCTTACTCTTGATGTGTAGAATGGTTGGGTGACGTTGGTGACAAATCTGACAATTCTTGCGGTTTTGACAGGTTTTGCTCATATGCCCATGTCCAAAACATCCAAAACACAATCCTTTTACGTTGAGAAATTCCACCTTTTCTTTGTTGGGTTTGACTTTGAATATACATTTGAGGCAGTATAACTTAATTTCAGCTTGTCGTTCATTTTTTCTGCTACAGTAGTAACAGTGGTAGCAAAACTGCTGCCTCTGCTGGGAGATTTAAAACTGGGCTTTGTAGTTGTGGTTACTTTAGAGATTCCCCTCTTGTCTGTTGTGCTTTGTATGTCACCAAATACAGGATCCAATGCAGCTTGTGTCTCTCTTTCAATGAATTCAAGAAGATCTTTAAACTTGACTTTTCTATTATGGCTATCCTGTATGTTGCAAGCAATTGTTCTCCACTTGTCACGAAGCTTGAAAGGCAGTTTGGCAACAATCATTCTTAAGTTGGCTGAATTTTCCAGCTCCTCCACAAAATTAACCTCTTGCATAGTGTTAAAACAGCTACGAAGAAAGAGTGCATATGATCTTAGAGCTGGTCCATCCTCTGCCTTTAAAGCGGTCCAATTCAAAGCCTTTTCAATGAAAGCAGATTATATTTTTATACTGTTACCAAAATTACATTCAAGTTGCTGCTTTGCTTCCTTGTATCCTCTTACAGGATCCATGTGCAAGTAACTGCGAACCAGACTTTTGGGTTGTCCATGAGTAAATTGCTCCAAGTAATAGAGAGTATGTCTTGGATATTCTCAGTCTTGCTTTCAATACCCTGTTCAAATGCTGTAATAAAGGATCTGAACTGCAGAGGATCTCCACCGAGCATAGGAATTTCCCTTGTTGGAAGAAGGGATGTTTGCTGTTTCTTTATCAACAAAGCAGTTATTTCATTTTGTTTTTTCAAAACATCTGCAAGAGCTGTATTGTCCAAAGTGGATGAGTCCCTTTTATGTTTCTGACTTTTTTCATGGCTTTGATGTGTTTTAACTGTCGGAGTAGATTTAAATTTTTTCCCTTGTTTGTCTCGAGTTATTTGAACCTTTGGTGTTCTTGCAGGTGCAATATATTCAGTAGATGGATAAGCACTGCTTGTGTCAGACTTTGCACTTCCTTTTGTGCTTTTAGTTGAGCCTCTTCCATGTCTAAAACATGTATTTTCTCCCAAGCTTGAGCTTTAGCTTTTAGCACGTTCTCACCACTTGCAGCATGTTCCGCTTCCGATTGCAGAAAAGCAGCATAGGCACTCACTTTACTTTTAGAAGAAACTCTAGATGACTTTCGGGAACTTCTTTTAGAAAACTTATCAGTGGCCTGAGATACACTATCCTTAGGCCCAACAGCACCTTCCAAGACATCACTTGTACCATTTGGATTTTCACCCATCCATGCTTCAATCCCATTCAGAAATTCCCTGAAGATAATTAATTTTGGCTCATACCAGTCTACGTGGTAAGCCTCCTTTTCATCATCATCCAACAAACTCTGAACAGACACTTGCAATTCCATAAAATCCACCAACACAAAAAAAGTTTCAACATGTTTAGCAGCAGTTTCTTTATTTTCGCCAGCTTCAATCGAAGCATTTATTTCATTTCGTTTTCTCGTCAAAGCATGAGTAACTACGAGATGCGAGTAACAAACAATTCCCTTTTGTCCATAAACGCTTTTTCAGCAACATCATCCATTGTCCATCAAGCATAAACTTCACTTCACCAAATCATGCTTGTGCAATAACTCAACAATGTTCCACTACATCAGCATTGTAAATCAGCGCTCAGTTTCCATGATGCATAAGCACAGCGGCTTAGCAAATTGAACTCTTCACCATGTACTCACGGAAATCCATGTTCTCCTCCAACTTGTGGTGCAAACTCCACATTCCCTCAAGTTTTTTTTACTTAAATGTGTCGGCCTTTCTTTGTAGACCGTGGATTCAGGTATATCGATTAGCCTATTTTGCACGCACTCCACTCCAAACGCCTTCTTTCATTTCAAAATTAATTTCGTTTGTTTAAAGCAAAAAGTTTCATTTCAAAAGCATTTCTAAATTAAGTTCATAATACCAACAAACGAAAATCCAAGCAAAATTAAAGAAGTGGTCAAAAAACTGTAAGTAACCACCATTCCCAAATCCAAACATTTGTTCCTTTATGTCACTTCCCTCTCTGCCCTTACGCGGTGACATATACATCCGTCCAACCCGACAGGTGAATGATAATTAACTAAATAAGCTCACAAAATAAAAATACAAATATGCACATACAATAATAATAATCATAATAACAACAATAACAATAATTCAATAATTAAAAGGTACCAACACTTTTGTCCAAGGGTATTGTGGGTGGTTGTTTACCAGTGCTTTGCTATTTAGTAGCTAGTTTGCTAGCTAGTCTCTTGTGATATTCTGGTCTCTAGATGACTCAGGTCCCTCCTTCAGTGTTCACACCAAGGTCAATAACTATAAAGTTTTAAAAAATAGTTATTGGAACTATATTGTTGAAATCACTTTCAGAACACTTTCCATCTGATGAATGATAAAAACATTGACATCCAATCAGAACCCACCTGAATTTAAAAAGCTTGAACATATAAAAGCAGCAGACAATGACTACGTTTACATGGACAGCAGTAATCTAATTATTGACCTTATTCGGATTAAGACAATATTCTAATTAAGGTGTTTACATGAGTTGCTTTTAGAATATCCCTTTCGTGTTCTCGTTTTACATGGCAAAATGTCATTACGTCCCCACGGCACGCCGTCAGACGTCCTCTACAGAATTTCACGTATCACCACACAGTTCGTGCATATACAGTTTTGGGTGTTTAATTTTTAATCTTACAAAAGCTTCAAGTGCAGTTAATTATTTGACATGCAATACGTGCAAATAGATACGGAGCCCCGCACATGACATGCAAGAAAAAAATTAAATAAATTGTGCGCACGATTTACTAATTCGTTCCCTCGATTTATAAATGGTGTGCATGATTTATAAATTCGTAAATCGATTTAGCCTAGGCTACTATTTATTTGTGTGGGGCTCTGTAAATAGACGACGGTGGATACAAATTCTCCAGCAACAGGCCTCCTTACTTTAATTCGGCAACTTTCATTCATGCCACCGTGACAAACTCAGAGGTAACCTACTGGATGAGAGATGAGCTGAGAAGAATTTGATTTGTGGCTTCTTGCTTGAAGCTTGCCCTCTTGTTTGTCGTCAAACGGTTGACCACTGCCGTGTGTGTATTGTGTCCTGTAGAAAAATGCGGCGAAAACTCCCACATGACATTAATAGTGTAAATAAGGTGTGTACATGTCTATAATGCACTCCAATAATGCGACTAAAATAGGAATACTCCACCTGTCTTAATTCGATTTGTGTTTACTTCGAGTATGACTTTAGTCGGATTAAGGTAATAAAACATCGCTGTTTAAATGGTCCTTAATCAGAATATTGTCTTAATTGTATTAATATCGGATTACTGCTGTCCATGTAAACGTAGTCAATGACATAACTGCAGTGGATGCTTAGAATGAACAGAACATTATCATATATTGGTGTGGAAGCTAATATAGGTGTCGGGGGATTTCCATTCAAGTTATTGTCTTCTAGGTGAGTGGTTCCCAACCATGGTCCTGGAGTACCCTCATCACTGCACATTTTTTATGTCTCTCTTATTTGATACATCCATTTGCTGTCTTGGAGTCTTTAAAAAGGAGCTGGTGAATAGAACCAGGTGTGTTTGATTAGGGAGACATCTAAAATGTGCAGTGATGGGAAGGGGTTAAACAGATCGTAGTTGATCCGTGATCCATACGGACCAGGCCCAACAGGTCGCACACATGTTTTGCAGATTAATTGCTAAGTTTCACCATCAATTCGGTACTCGGTTGTTATCTGTGCACAGAGCCACACACACCCAAAGCACGCACACACAGAGAGTCGTGTTTCAGATAGCGCACAAACAGCAAATTGATTGCTGTTTCGCATCTCCATGTGCTTGAATGGACACATACACTCAAAACTGTCAAAATACCAGTCTTGGCAAGAATTCTCGTAAACACAGTCGGTTGTGTCTTAAGTAGGGCTGTCAATTTTAATGAAAGTAATTACACAGTGTGGTGATTAGATTAATTATTCGCCACACTTTGTAGTTGTCACAGTTGGTAGCAAACTAAGGAGAGATGCAGGATCTAAATGCAGCAGTTTGCACATTTATTAACAAAGAACTCTGAAGAACAAGATAACGAACACAACAACCAACTACACATGACTGAGAACTGACAAAGAACTGAAGGAAACACAGGGTTTAAATACACAAAAAACTGATCGGGGAAACGAGAAACAGCTGACAAGACTAACGAGGTAAATGGATAACAACAGGTGACAGGAATACAACAGTCAGACACATTGGGAGAACTAGAACTGAACACACTGAAAACTAAACTAGAAACAAATGAACAGAACTAAACCGTTACAGTACCCCGCCCTCCCGGGAAGGCATGTCCTCGTGCCAAAATACATCCAAGGGGTGGGAGGGTGCGCGCCCTGGAGACTGACATGGGAGGCTTCGGGCAAACAGGTGGATTGGCCTCCATGGTCTGGACCCTTGGATCATCCACTATGGCCGGGGACATATGACACCCCTCCAAAATTTTCTTGAGGTTTCTGGACTGGAGCAGGCTCTTGGACTGGAGCAGACTCTCTTTTGGGCTGGGGTCCTCTCTGGACTCTGATCAGGAGCTGGAGTCCTCTCTGGACTCACAACGGGGACAGGAGTCCTCTCTGGACTCTGGACAGGGACAGAAGCCCTCTCTAGACTCTGGATGGGACAGAAGCTCTCTCTGGTCTCTGGATGGGGGTTGGAGCCTTCACTGGACAATAGTCAGGGGCTGGAGCCTTCACTTGACAATAGTCAGGGGCTGGAGCCCACGTGTGTGTAGCCCACACACACACAACATGGCTGTGGCCATAATGGTCAGTGCTTCATTTACCTGAACTGACCCAAGGGCAGGAACGGGCTCTGGGATTTCTTTCACGGGAACGGATACAGGAAATTCAATCATGGGAACAGGCTCAGGAAACTCTCTCATGGGAACAGGCTCAGGTATTTCTCTCATGGAAACCGGCTAAGGAAATTCTCTCACGGGAACAGGCTCAGGAAATTCTCTCTCAGGAACAGGCTCAGGCATGGTGGCCAAAATGGGATGAGACTGGTGACTTTCTCTCACTGCACTGATGGTGAAGTTGCAGCCGCTCTCAAGCAAGATCTTGATGAGGTAGTCAGTCAGGTCACGGCCAACCAAATCCATAGTTACTACTACTAGATCCATATTTAAAAGGTCAGTTCTTCTGTCACAGTTGGTTGCAAACGAAAGAGAGATCAGTTCTTGTCACAGTTGGTTGCAAACGTAGGTGAGGTGCAGGATCTAAATGCAGCAGTTTGTTTATTAACAAAGAACTCTGAAGAACAAGATAACGAACAGAACAACCAACTACACATGACTGAGAACTGACAAAGAACTGAAGGAAACACAGGGTTTAAATACACAGAGAACTGATCGGGGAAATGAGAAATAGCTGACAAGACTAACGAGGTAAATTAATAACAACAGGTGAGAGGAATACAACAATCAGACACATTGGGAGAACTAGAACTGAACACTGAAAACTAAACTAGAAACACATGAACAGAAGTAAACCATTACAGTAAATACTTTCATTCAAATTTTTCCAAATGAATCAAATTTTTCACTAAATTTGATGTGCAAAATAATCGCACATCAAATTTGGTTGAGAAATTACCCCCAAAAGATAATTTAAAGTTATGATTGTGTTATATGAGAAAAACATCAAATAGACATTACAAAAAGTAGCTTTAGAAAGAAATATATTTGATTCAACATAGAATTTATTACACATAACCTTTTAGACAATTGCCATGAGGCCATGCGAGTGAGTAAATTATGACAGAATTTACATATTTGGGTAAACTATACTGGGTAAAAAACTTTGGGTTTTTTATTAATATGGAATATGATCAAAAAAATGACCTTAATTTCAAATAAAACAGATGATAGAAAGAACATATTATTTTGTCTATATAATACAACTAGGATAAAAAAAATAGGATTTGATTATGAGAATTTTTTTTTTTTAATGACTCGAGACTCGACTCGGACTCGTGACAAAAGACTCCAGACTTGACTCAGACTCCAGCTTAAAGACTTCAGACTTGACGCGGACTCCAGATAAAAGACTTGTGAACATCTCTGGTATGAGCTAAAGAAAAAGCTTCAATCCACATCCATCCATCATAAATATGTGCTCTACATGGCTCTGGAGTGTTAATAAAGGCCTTCTGAAGCGAAGCGATGCGTTTGTGTAAATAATTATACATATTTAAACAAGTTGTGAAGTCAAGTATCAAGCTCCCGCCAGACCGCCTTCCTTATTCAACGTACGCAGAAAGTGTAAAACTCTTGCAGTTCACAAAGCTTACGCTACGTCATGCGCCTTCCCCATTCAATTTACGGAAAAAGCTTAACTGACGCGACACCAGTTTACACTTTCTTCGTAACCTGTATACGGAAGGCGGTCTGGCAGTAGCTCGATATTTGACTTCATAACTTGTTAAATATGGATAATTGTTTTACACAAACACATCGTTTCGCTTCAGAAGGCCTTTATTAACACTCCGGAGCCGAGTGGAGTACATATTTTTACTCACGCTATCAAAAGAGAAACTCGTAATCTAGAACGCAAACGGAGACAAACTCGTTTAGAGGTCTTCAGAATCGCGTGGAAAGACAGCTCGTCCCGTTATAGAAAGACTCTAAAAGCAGCCAGGGCCGAGCATCTCCGCAAACTTATAGAAAATAACCAAAACAATCCACGGTTCTTGTTTAGTACAGTGGCTAGATTAACAAATAAACAGACATCACCAGAAAAAAATATTTCATTGCAGTTTAGTAGTGATGACTTTATGAATTACTTTACTGAGAAAATCGAAAGTGTCAGAAATACAATTGTAAATGTACAACCTTTAAAAGAGTTTTATGATTCAACCTCAATTATCACCCCTCAAGAACAGTTGCAGTGCTTTACAACTATAGGACAGGAAGAGCTAAATAAACTTATCACTGCGTCTAAACCAACAACATGTTTATTAGATCCAATACCCACTAAACTACTTAAAGAATTGTTACCTGTAGCAGAAGAGTCTCTTCTCAATATTATCAACTCCTCTTTATCTCTAGGTCACGTCCCAAGACCATTCAAGCTAGCAGTTATTAAGCCTCTCATTAAGAAACCACAATTAGATCCAAATGTATTGGCAAATTACAGACCCATTTCAAATCTTCCATTTATGTCTAAAATACTAGAAAAAGTGGTGTCGGCCCAATTGTGCTCCTTCTGGCAAAAAAACGCTATCTATGAAAAATTTCAGTCAGGATTCAGATCTCATCATAGCACAGAAACTACGCTCGTTAAAATTACAAACGACTTACTTCTAGCTTCTGACCAAGGCTGTATCTCAATACTAGTGTTACTTGATCTCAGTGCTGCATTCGATACTATAGATCATAAAATACTCCTAGATCTACTTCAAAATTACACTGTATTCAGGGCCAGGCATTACGGTGGTTTAGGTCATACCTATCAGACCGTCACAATTTTGTTTATATAAACGGGGAAAAATCTAAGATAACGATAGTAAACTATGGAGTGCCGCAAGGATCTGTGTTAGGCCCTCTGCTATTTTCAATATACATGCTGCCACTCGGCAATATTATAAGAAAACATGGAATTAGTTTCCACTAGGGATGCACCGAATATTCGGCCGCCGAAATACTTTTATCAACGAAAAAATATGGCCGAAATGTTGTGATGATGCAAACAGAAACCGCGAGATCAGCTCCTCTGATGCATCTGTAGCGGACATTATTCCTTTAATCGCAGCACTAAGGCATCTCCTAAGCAAAGTGGTTGAGACGGACCACGGAGTGAAAACAATGAAAAGTACACTCTTAAAGTCTGTCAGCACACGCTTCACTGAGATTTATTCCTATCCTCTGCACTTCATCGCGACTGTACTTGATCCGCATTTTAAAGACCATTACTTGGATGCGGAAATAAAGCAGCGCACACGAGAAATGATCCAGGCCGCGATGGATGCGAAGAACCCGCGTGGAGACGGAGACGGAGCAGAATCAGACCGCAGAAAAAAAGACTCGTCTCTCTGCACCCTCGTTGTCTGATATGTTCAGTGAAATCCTGCAAGAAATATTTACTAAAATGTTTAACTTGACCCCACTCATGTGTAGCCTACATTAAATAATAATGTACAGGACATTATTATATGTACACATGAGTGGGGTCAAGTTAAACATTTTAGTTAGAATTTTATTTTATACTGTGCATTGTTGCAATGTGCTAAATAAATATTTGCATAATTTGTAATTGATTTATTCTTTGAAACTTTAATATTAATTTATGCAATTGCAATTGCCTTGATTTTAGTAAAATTAGTACACAGTCATAGCCATAAATGCAATGGTAGCCTACTAATATAATTGGCATAATTTCTTTCGGTGTTTCGGTTTTCGGCCTTGGTTTCCTCTTTTTCGGTTTTCGGTTTCGGCCAAGAATTTTCATTTCGGTGCATCCCTAGTTTCCACTGCTATGCCGATGATACTCAGTTATATATTTCAACACAACCAGATGAAATCTCTAAATTATCCAATCTGACAGAGTGTGATAAAGAAGTAAAACATTGGATGACTAGTAATTTTCTTCTATTAAATTCAGATAAGACTGAAGTATTACTTATTGGGCCAAAAACCTGTACACAGAATCTCTCAGACTACAAACTGCATTTAGAAGGATGTACTGTTACTCCATCCTCGACAGTTAAAGACCTGGGTGTTATATTAGACAGCAACTTGTCCTTTGAAAATCATATTTCATATGTTACAAAAACAGCCTTCTTCCACCTCAGAAACATTGCTAAGATACGGAATATGTTATCTATTTCTGATGCAGAAAAGTTAGTTCATGCTTTCATGCGTCTCGACTAGATTACTGTAATACATTATTAGCTGGTTGTCCTGCTTCCTCAATAAATAAGCTACAATTAGTACAAAATGCAGCTGCTAGAGTTCTTACCAGGTCAAGAAAATATGATCATGTGGCGAGGGGGGCGTGGTTCAGCGAAGTCTGCAGCGGGAGAGAGCGTCAGGAGACGCTTGGTGAATGAGTGGGGTGAATGTAAATCACGAACACCTGTTTCTCGTTCCAGTGATTGGCGCGGAGACAGGATAAAATGCCGTGAGAAGCAGGAGTGTGTGAGAGAGAGGGGAACTGCCGACTGAGACACGACAACCTATATGGAGTGAAGCCCTTTGTGACAAAAGCATAATGTTGAGGTGGCAGTTAATCCGCACCTCCGGCATCCGATAATTCTGGGAACGAATTGGCCTGCGTTCAGTAAATTATTGAGGTGTTTATGCTCGGATGCCTCTTGGGGGGAAAAGACGAGAGGTAAGCAGGCGCAGGTTCAGGTGGGAGAGACTGATCAGGGACCAGTGAGTTCAGCTTCAGGGGAACAATGAACTCACGATGAGACGCTGAAACATGCGTTCGAAAGGGTCAGTGCTATCGATGGTCAGCCTCTCCAGCCTGGACGTCCGCTTACTTATCCTTATTTCATGATTTTAAAAGATAGGTTGTATCGAGTGACCCAAGACACTCAGACAAAGGAAGATACAACACAATTGTTAGTTCCAAAGAGCCGCAGGGAAATGCTTTTCCAAGCGGCTCATTATAATCCGATGGCGGGGCATTTAGGACAGGCAGCAACACTAAATTGTCTCATGACCCGATTCTTCTGGCCGGGCATCCACGAGAACGTGCGCAGGTGGTGCGCGTCTTGTCGTGAATGTCAGTTGGTGAATCCACCGGCCACCCCAAAAGCGCCGTTGCGCCCACTCCCATTAATGCAGGTCCCCTTCGAGAGAATTGGTATGGACCTCATCGGGCCATTGGAACGATCAGCAAGAGGGCATCGCTTTGCATTAGTCATTGTGGATTATGCAACGCGATATCCTGAAGCAGTGGCTCTCCGCAACATTTCCCGCTAAGAGTGTTGCGGAAGCGCTGTTTAGTTTAATCTCCCGAGTGGGGGTTCCAAAAGAAATCCTCACTGATCAAGGCACGGCGTTTATGTCACGCACGTTACGCGAACTTTACGAGTTGTTGGGCATTAAATCGATTCGGACCAGCGTCTTTCACCCACAAACGGACGGACTGGTCGAACGTTTTAATCGCACGCTTAAATCCATGATTCGTAAATTCGTTCAAGAGGACGCCAAAAATTGGGATAAGTGGTTAGAACCCCTGTTGTTCGCAGTGCGAGAGGTCCCGCAAGCCTCCACGGGGTTTTCCCCCTTCGAGTTGCTCTTTGGACGCCAGCCCCGCGGGGTTCTGGATGTCCTGAGAGAGACTTGGGAGGACGGACCATCTCAGGCCAAAAATGAAATTCAGTATGTGCTGGACTTGAGAGCAAAACTCCACACTTTGGGGCGGCTGTCGACAGAGAATTTGTTACAAGCCCAGCACAGACAGAGCCAACTGTATAACAGGAGATCTAATTTACGCAAATTTGCACCGGGAGAGAAAGTGCTTGTATTGCTCCCTACCTCAAGCTCTAAATTACTTGCGAAGTGGCAAGGACCCTTTGAGGTTTCACGGCAAGTGGGCGAGCTCGATTATGAGGTGATACGGTCTGACAGGAGAGGGGCACGTCAAATTTATCACCTCAACCTCCTCAAAAAGTGGAATGACGCAGAATCAGTGATGCTGGCGACGGTGATTAGCGGAGAGGATGATCTCGGGCCAGAGGCGAATGTAAAACAACAATCCCTCGCTCTGACCCCGGGGGGAGATCATCTCTCACCCTCCCAGCTCACTGATTTAACTAAATTACAAGCAGAGTTTGCTGACGTGTTCTCTCCCCTGCCGGGCCGTACCAATCTTATTCAGCACCACATCGAGACGGAGCCGGGCGTGGTTGTTCCCAGCCGGCCGTATAGATTACCTGAGCACAAGAAAAAGGTAGTTCAGGACGAATTAGAGGCAATGCTTGATATGGGAGTAATAGAAGAGTCCAGCAGTAACTGGGCGAGCCCGATAGTTTTGGTCCCCAAAACGGACGGCTCGATCCATTTCTGTGTGGACTATCGCAAGGTGAATGCAGTGTCGAAGTTCGACGCGTATCCAATGCCGCGGGTGGACGAATTGCTTGACCGGCTCGGTGCGGCTTGATTTTATTCGACACTGGACTTAACGAAAGGGTATTGGCAGATCCCCTTGTCGCCATTATCCAAAGAAAAGTCCGCTTTCACGACGCCGTTCGGATTACACCAATTCGTTACACTTCCGTTCGGGCTATTCGGGGCACCGGCCACCTTTCAGCGGCTCATGGATAAAATTCTGCGGCCCCACGGTGCATATGCTGCTGCCTATCTAGACGACATTATTATCTTCAGTAATGACTGGCAGCGGCATATGCAACATTTGCGGGCCGTCCTGAGATCACTGAGAGGGGCTGGGCTCACGGCCAACCCGAAGAAGTGTGCGATTGGGCGCGTGGAAGTAAGGTATCTGGGCTTCCACTTGGGGCATGGACAGGTGCGTCCCCAAATTGATAAGACAGCAGCGACTGCGACTTGTCCGTGCCCCACGACCAAAAAGGAGGTTAGACAGTTCCTCGGGCTGGCGGGATATTACAGAAGGTTTGTACCTAATTATTCGGACCTCACCAGCTCGTTGACTGATCTACCTAAAAAGGATGCACCAGATACGGTCCAGTGGACGGAGCTGTGCCAGCAGGCCTTTACCCAGGTGAAGGCTGCTCTATGTGGCGGGCCATTACTTCACTCTCCTGATTTCTCTCTCCCCTTTATGTTGCAGACTGATGCGTCGGACAGGGGGCTGGGTGCAGTCCTGTCCCAGGAGATAGAGGGTGAGGAGCGGCCGGTGCTGTACATTAGCCGTAAGCTCTCTAAAAGGGAAGCTAAGTACAGCACCGTGGAGAAGGAGTGTTTGGCCATCAGGTGGGCCGTTCTCACCCTCCGCTATTATCTCCTGGGGCGGGAATTCACTCTCTGTTCGGACCACGCTCCTCTGCAGTGGCTCCACCGCATGAAGGATACCAACGCGCGGATCACTCGTTGGTATCTGGCTTTACAGCCTTTTAAGTTCAAGGTGGTCCACAGGCCGGGTGCTCAAATGGCTGTGGCCGGCTCCCCGCGGTGAGTCGGGCGGTGGGGGTATGTGGCGAGGGGGGCGTGGTTCAGTGAGGTCTGCAGCGGGAGAGAGCGTCAGGAGATGCTTGGTGAATGAGTGGGGTGAATGTAAATCACGAACACCTGTTTCTCTTTCCAGTGATTGGCGCGGAGACAGGATAAAACGCCGTGAGAAGCAGGAGTGTGTGAGAGAGAGGGGAACTGCCGACTGAGACACGACAACCTATATGGAGTGAAGCCCTTTGTGGATTATCTGAACTGGACCTGGAGTGAAGCCCTTTGTGGATTATCTAAACTGAACCTGGAGTGAAGCCCGTTGTGGATTGTTTATTTTGTTGTCGTGCATTGCACAGTTTTTTCTGTTGAGCCGTTTGGCAATTAATAAAAGCTCAGTCAGCAGTTGTTCGTCGACCCCGTCCTCTTCCTTCCCCACAAACGAACTTAATTCTACTACAGATCATATATCACCAATTTTATCATCTCTACACTGGTTACCCATTAAGTTCTGTATCGATTATAAAGTATTGCTAATGACCTATAAGGCTCTAAATGGTTTAGCTCCTGTGTACTTAAAGATCACAAAACTCTGGATTTCTGGTTGTACCTAGGATAGTTAAGTCCACTAAAGGAGGGAGAGCGTTTTCACATTTGGCTCCGAAACTCTGGAATAGCCTTCCTGATAATGTTAGGGGCTCAGACTCGCTCACTCAGTTTAAATCTAGATTAAAGACGCATCTCTTTAGCCAAGCATTCAGATAATGCCTCTCATACCAGATCAATTGCACATGACTATCTTTGCTTAATGTTATGAACAGCAGCTACGCTAATTATTCTACATTTGCTTTTCTGTTTTACCTCGGGACGGGTGACTAGAGAGGACATCAGCTTCAGTTTGGATCCAGCCTCTTAAGAAGACCTCAGATGACCAACACCTATGAAGAGACGGCGCCAACTCCTGCGAGGACTTCAGAAGACGCAATCATCTGGATCAACATGCACATTGCCCAATTTCTACATCCTAATTACTGTTAATGTAATTCATTTTTCCAGGAGCTCATTGCTTCTACCTTCAGTAAAACTGCTAACAGTGATTGTAAATTAATTGCCTAAATTATTACATTATTTGCTAACTGCATTCTTTAAATTGTAATGTTGACATGCATTCTCTGTAATGCTGCTTTGAAATGATATGTATCGTGAAAAGCGCTATACAAATAAATGTGAATTCAATTCAATTGAATTGAATTTAATATTTATGATGGGTGCATGTGGATGGAAGCACTTTCTTCAGCTCATACTCATTGAACCCTATCACTGCCATTATAAAGCTCAGATGCGTCAGGATATTATGGAAGCCCGTTTCCGCCACTAAATGAAAAAATAAAACAGTAATTGCGACTTTTTATCTCAGAATTCTGACTTATCTCCCAATTGCAAGTTATAAAAGTCACAATTCTGACTTTTTTTGTCACAATTGTGTGAAGCTTTATTTCTCACAGTTCTTACTTTGCTAGCGTTTCCTTTCATTGCGACTGACCATCAGGATTCACTTCTACCACTAAAGATTGCTTTATAAATAATCTTCCTGATCAGTTCCATCGCCTTAGCATACCAGACGGCTTTTTTAATTCACAAAATTAACGGAATGCATAGCTGATATAAAAAATTGGATGACCAGTAATTTCCTACTACTGTCTAACACTTGATGGCTGCTCTGTTAAGTCCTCGTCGTCAGTTAGGAACCTGGGTGTGCTCTTTGATACCAATCTTTCATTTGAAGGCCATGTTTCTAGCATCTGTAAAACAGCATTCTTCCATCTTAAAAATATATCTAAACTACGACATATGCTCTCAATGAAAAATGCAGAACAGTTAGTTCATGCATTCATGACCTCAAGGCTAGATTACTGTAACGGTCTACTGGGTGGTTGTTCCACTTGCTTGATAATTAAACTACAGCTTGTACAAAATGCAGCAGCTAGAGTTCTTACTAGAACTAGGAAGTATGACCATATTAGCCCAGTTCTGTCAACACTGCATTGGCTTCCTGTTAAACATCGTATAGATTTTAAAATCTTGCTAATTACTTACAAAGCACTAAATGGTTTAGCCCCCCAGTAAATGAGCGAGCTCTTAATATAGTCCTTCACGTCTATTGTGATCTCAGAATTCAGGCCAGCTGATAATACCTAGAATATCAAAATCAACCACAGGCGGTAGATCCTTCTCCTATTTGGCACCTAAACTCGGGAACAATCTTCCTAGCATTGTTCGGGAAGCAGACACACTCTGTCAGTTTAAATCTAGACTAAATACGCATCTCTTTAACCTGGCATACACATTATCAATTTATATTTTCAAATCCATTAAAAGATTGTTAGGCTGCATAAATGAGGTCAGCCGGAACCGGGAACACTTCCTATAACACTAGCTGTACTCATTACATCAGAAGAAGAATGGCATCTACGCTGATATTAGTCTCTCTGTTTATCCCGAGGTTTACCGTAGTCAGCCGGATCCGGGCCGTATCCAGGTGAGATCGAGGACCTGCGCCTTGACACGACCACAACGCAGCCCTGAAGTGTCAGCAGAGATTGAGTCAACTAGATCATCCACTGTGAAGGTCTCATCGACACAACAGCCAGTGGCACAGCTCCTCAACAAAATGTCCATACCGCCCTGATGAATACGATCCTCAACTGGATGGAACTGGAATAAATACATTGACTGTTGCGATCCCATGACTTATAATAACTGTCTGAATCATAACAAAGCACTGTTTGCCAGAGGAGAACTGGCCCGTTTCTCCCAAGGTTTTTTTTCAACATTTTTAACACCTGTTTGCCACCTGATGTCACCTGTTGGAGTTTGGGTTTCTTGCCGCTGTCGCCTTTGGCTTGCTTAGTTAGGGACACTTGACATTTGATATTCAACAGTGTTTTGATCTGCCTGCATTGACACCATTGTGTGCGAACTGAACTGAGCTGGATGTTGACATCACTGTTTACTCCAGTGCTGATATAGATAAATTAACTAAATTAATAACTATTGTTTCTTACATCGGAATGAATCAATACTGAATTTACTTAAGGAGGATACTCACACCATTTTCTTTAAGAGCTGCTGTGCAGCCAAAATTATGTACCAGTTATCACTGTAAAGCTGCTTTGACACAATCTACATTGTAAAAAGCGCTATATAAATAAAGGTGACTTGACTTGAATAAAAGTTGTTTTTAACAGAATGTTTTTTTTTTTTTTAAATAACATAAAATATTCCATAGGATATTTATTAATATTTCTGCAATTATGTTCATCAGAAAGAAGAAAGTCATATATAGCTAGGATGGCTTGAGGGTGAGTAAAGCTTTTTTCATTTCAAAGTGAACTAATCCTTTAAAAATTTTAACACGCAATTTTTTTCCTGTAACTAATTAATTAAATTAATGCCTTAAATCAACAGCCCTAGTCTTAAGTGAACTTAAACAGTTGAGAAAGAAACCGGATTTGTATCATTATATTGAATCCGTGCATTCGGTCTTCAAGTGACAGCAACCTTTAAATACCTGCTGCTGTCGAAGTCATTAATGTTAATCAAACAACAAACAGCTTGATAGTCATAGTCCTAAACACAATGTCCTAGGATGCATGTTCATTTATAGATCAGTTCATCTTTAAATTAATGCAGGAAAGTCTGTTTTGAGGGCTTTGGGTCTCTTTGCCTCTGCTTTTCCACGTGGCCACATACTTGGGGGCAATAAACTAAGCCTTATCTGATGGGCCATGGTAACTGAGGCCCTTGTACAGGCTGGTCCATGGGGCAGGGTCCCGCAAGCCTCAGGGTGAGTTTTAAAATTTATTTGTTAAATATGACAAATAATTGTGTCTGATTTGTCTCAGTTGTTACATCCAGTAGTTTCCACTGTTAAGGTGTATATTTAACAATATCACCTAAAACTTGGAAACAACTATTTTCAACACATTACCATGTGTTACATTGGAATACATTTGGGTAATAAGAATTTTTTTCACCATACTCAAGCCATTTTGCTCTCGACCTTATAAAGGCTCCTCTTGCTGTTTCTATATATAATTTGTCTAGATTCTCTTGTAAAGTATGAAGATTTTTAATTCATTTTCATTAAGCAGTGGTTTTCTGAGAAGGTCATTTATTTCACATAAAGTCCCTGTAAAGTCAATTCTGAGAATTGTTTCTAAACACATTATAAATGTTACAAATGTATTGCTGAAACACATTACAAAGACTGTGAATTGTGTAGTGCTTAACTGTGAATTTAGAGCGTTAAACAGTTTTTCACCAAATCTCTGTTCAGGATTTTTTGGGCGGAGCTAAAACGGGGGTCTGATGACGCACTGGAGCCATAGACTGTAAAAAAATATGGACGTAGTGTCCGTGACGTCACCCATAGAGTTCTGAACAGCAGTCTTGAAGCGAAAATGAGGCCGCTGCCATCTTAAAACCGCGTCACCGCACGTCACTCCCGGATAACTGAAAAAATGGGTAAAGAGGCGGGAGGTGGTTTGAGCTGATGTGACTGGTTGCTGAAACCACGCCCGCCTAGCTCAACGTGACCATGTTAGCAGGCAAAGGAGCCATCTATCTATCTTAGATACGATCTAAAATATTAATGAAGATAAGTTTTAAAGGTTTACTATCAATCTACAGTGTTTTTTTTTAAGATATAGATGCTCCAACACCAGTGTTGGGTGTGCAAATAACAACATGGAAAATCAAATGGGACTTCATACCTTTATAATATAGATCGCGAGATGAATCCAATCTGTGGCACTTAAATATGAGTGTCCATTGCAAAACCAAAAAAAAAGTACTTTTTGTCCATGAAAGACTTATATTTTGTCCATTGTTTGCATCACATTTCTTCTGAATGATCTGCTCTCTGTCATCGTTCTTCAAGAAATTATGCAATCTGAGCAGCGTTTATGTTGTAAAGCTGTATACGATCGTATCTAACAAACAAATGAGCCTGTGTCCAAAGTATATTTTTTCAAAATAGTGCAGCGGTTTTAGTTAAAATATCCAAGCAGTGCAGTGAGATTTTGATTTCCTCCCGCCATTGTCATTGTAGTAAATCTTACAACCAAAACTTTCAGCCAATGCCACGATCCAACAACGTGTGTTCTGTTTCTTCCGCATGCATGCACATCTACACAGACGCACATCTGTCTCGAATATTATGCAGCAAGCCATATTTTATAATTGTATAAAAAATAAAATAAAAAAATCGAGAAAAAAAGCACAAATACGGCTGAGATGCCAAATTCAGCGGCTGGAATTAGCTGAGGTAAAGTGACGGCTCACAGACAGCAGCGCAATCTACCTGTCACTCAAGTGACCACGCCCTTAATTATGCAGAACTTTAAGGCTTAATATAATTTAAACGGATGAGTTATAAAAAAATTCACCCCCCTCAGAGTTGTCATGAAGGGCAACATTAGCAGTAATGACCAAAACCACAATTTGAACCAACTTGTAAACATGTTTTTTTCTGCTATAAACTTTGCCAATTTAACATGGGACTCAATGAGATTCTGCTCTCTTTTGGAACCTGTCCCTAGCGGCCAGTCGATGAATCGCAGTTTAAGTTACTTCCGTATTGGCTTCACGAGAGACTGGGGGAGGTTGCCGCTTGACTGGAGCCCCCGAACATGGTCCCGCCCCTAACACTATATAACTGTCGATGACGCAGCGAGCGTGGCGCCACCCCTAACGCTACAGCGGCTCACTCGCTCAATCTCGAGTGTCATTACCGTTAGTTATACAGCCCTTTGCACATTTAGCTAGTAATGCCTTCGTCACGCAAATGCATATTACATGGTTGTTATATACACAATACAGCTCGATCTCCTTATTTAAATTTCCTAAAACGATGATATGAAGAAGGGGTGGATTAAATTAGTCTCTAAAGTGATCGTTCTACACCGGATAATTTTACAAACTTTCATCAGACAGCTGGGATTCACTGATAATCTGCTGTTTTTGGTGAATGTGACTGAACAGACCTCGGCCCCCCTCCCGCCTCGGCCTTCATCCTCCCGTCCCACCGACAACCGATGATATGATATGGAGCCGGACAGAGTCTCTCCCGTCCCGGCCTTCATCCTCCCGTCTCGCGGCGCCGTCATTTGTCGACTCAACAACAGTCGGCAGTACGAGCCCACCAATGAGTGCAAGTTGCCGTGTGTGCTTATGTTATAAAAAGTAGGTAGTCCACAGTAACTCTACTAAAATGTGCAACCCTCTAACATGATTCTTTTTTTTATATGCATCAGTATGTTTGACTCATAGTTAAAGGGTTAGTTCACCCAAAAATGAAAATTATGTCATTAATTACTCACCCTCATGTCGTTCCACACCCGTAAGACCTCCGTTCATCTTCGGAACACAGTTTAAGATATTTTAGATTTAGTCCGAGATCTTTCTGTCCCTCCATTGAAAGTGTTTGTACGGTGCACTGTCCATGTCCAGAAAGGTAATAAAAAAATCATCAAAGTAGTCCATGTGACATCAGTGGGTTAGTTAGAAGTTTATGAAGCATCTAAAATACAGTGACGCTGATGACGTGTTATGTAGTGCGCCTGAGCTTCGTTTACAGTCTGAGGGAGACGCACTCTGTATTCAAGCTATTCTACACTGTTTGTATTTTGGTATTGCTATATTTTTTTAAATGGTGCGTAGGTGTGCATGTTGTGGATGTCCTAATCGCGTCACTGTCCGGAGCAGAAGGGGGCGGTAATGCACCAATAAGCTGGATGCCAACCGCCGTAGAAGAAGAAGAAGCAGCGTCACTGTGGATATATAAACAGACCCGGAAGAGAAGACAATGCTGAATAAAGTTGTAGTTTTTGTTATTTTTGGACCAAAATGTATTTTAGATGCTTCAAAAACTTCTAACTAACCCACTGATGTCACATGGACTACTTTGATGATGTTTTTATTACCTTTCTGGACATGGACAGTGCACCGTACAAACACTTTCAATGGAGGGACAGAAAGCTCTCGGACTAAATCTAAAATATCTTAAACTGTGTTCCGAAGATGAACGGAGGTCTTACGGGTGTGGAACGACATGAGGGTGAGTCATTAATGACATAATTTTCATTTTTGGGTGAACTAACCCTTTATGTTGAGGCTGCAGCTCTCGCGAGTGGGTGTGGTTTCAGCGCCGACATCCGACACGCCCCCAGCGTTTGAGAGCAGAGAGCGCTGCCTATTTTTTCGAGATTTTGATAACTTATTTAATTTACTTGCAGATTTTTTTTAATCATTCAAATTTGGCTGGGTGGTTAATAACATTTTTCTGCGGTGTGACAAACTCAGAACACATACTTTAAAATGACTTTACAGGGACTTTAATGTGTTATTATGAGTTTGCGTTTTCTTTTTTGCCTGTTCTTTTCCATACTTGATTGAAAAGCTTCTACACTCATTTTTTAATAGTTCTCATTTTAAGGATGTAGATATATCAGTCATATCTTTATATTTTTTATGATATCTTGTATTGCCACAATATATGAATTTTGGTCAAGAAATAAACAATTCAATTTCCAATACCCCGAATTTATATTGTTCGTTTTTCTAGCCTTTGAAAGGATCAAGAAAATTCCAGCATGGTCTGTCAAAGGAGCCGGAGAGATCTCACAAGAGTAGATATAAGGAGATAGATAGTCTGAAATCAACCATAGGTCTATTCGAGACATTTTAGACATTTCAGCTTTGAACCAGGTGAATGAATCTATCGAAGAAGGATGAAGTAATCTAAAAGGATCCAATAGTGACAAGTTATTGCAAAAATAAGTTATGATAGGGTTAATGACATGACCACTGGTCCTTGATGGAAACCTATCAATATTATTATTAGGAGCCTCATTGAAATCACCACCAGTAATCAAAAATGCTGATGGGAATTTACCTTTTAACTGTGATATTTTACATGATAGTTCTTGTAGTAGGGCATCATTTGCAGCAGAATTATTAAAGCCATAAACATTTCCTAGTATAAAAAAATACATCATCAAGCTCGATCACAGTTACAATCCATCTGCCCTCAGAGGAAAAATGAGACTCAAGAATATTCCCTTTATAGTTTCTTTCAAATATGATAGCTACACTACCAGAATGATTAGTACAATGACTGAAAAGGGCTTACCCCCCCACTGATTTTGCCAAAATCTTTCATCTGTCTTACTTGAGTATGTTTCTTGAAGAAAGTATATGCTCTTTTTTAAAGAATGACAAAACAAAAATAAAGCTTTTCTCTTAGTAATATCTTGAATCCCCCGTACATTAATTGAAAAACATGACAACGATAACATTAATAACTGTTTATAAAGAAATAGACTGGTCTGTTAAGCCAGTGCAAAATCTTAACATAAATGGTACTCATTGATGATGAATTTTATAGTGCATATTCATTAACCATCCCCCTCCTTATTCATTTGTATCCCTTTTTTAAGTGAGCAACCTTAATAGTAACAACTAAAGAGATACAAAACGTGAAATTAATAACTGCTTCAACAAAATTTACATATTAATAAACTGTATATAACCTTAAGTAAGCTTGAAAAAAAAAAAAGTGTTTTTACAACAAATGGTTGTCACCTTAATTCAAGTCATCTGCTGAAATCTTTTTACCATCAATGATGGCAAAAGGCCCTTTGAATCCAGCAATCTTCTTCTGTCGTCTGGCCTCTTCCACCAGAGGCCATAACTTGGCTCTTGCATCTTTCACACACTGGGGTCAGATCCTTGGTGATTTTTTATTTTTTTTTTGTTTAAGAACCTCAGAATTTTTGGCATTGATCTATATGCGGTCGCGTGTCCTGCACGCTAAGAATTGCACGATGATTCGGCGTGGTTGAGTGGAACCGATTCCCTTTTTCGGCCTGGGACCTAAACGGTGAGCAACATCCACTGAGTTTTGCAAAGTATCCGCGATGGCAGGAGAGATGCGTGACAGAAGATCAATTATCGTCATCTTGACATTTTTGTCGTCCTGCTCTGGGATCCCAGATATTTTGAGATTCCAGCATCTTTGGCATGATTCAAGTTCATTCACCTTGTTCCGCAGCATCTTATTCTCCGCCGATATTGCTGATAGTTTTTCCTCTGCCTTATTCTGGTCAATAAACTTTGAATATCACTCAATAAGTGGCATAATTAATGAGGATTTAACTTTCACTTTAGAATAGGTGGTCAAATTGCCTTTATTAGTACTGTATTAATGGCAGTTTGGCCTTAAATAGTGTCTTATTTTGGTCAAACTTGAATATCACTCAATAAGTGGCATAATTAATGTGGATATATTTTTCACTTTGGTGGTCAAATTGTCTTTATTATACTATTTTAGCAATTTATAACTGAAAACCAGCAGTAATTAAACATAATTACTAGCTTATTATTTGGTTAACTTAAAAGAATGGCACAGAAATATAATCACATCACTACACAAAAATAATATCTGGCTTATTAAGTTGTATATAATAACTAAAAGGCATTTACTGTACATTCAGTTAATCATTAATTACTAGGTTATTTTTGTTTATAGCATAAATTTGCATCTTTCAAATGTTTAATAATTTGTAAATAAGGGCTAAAATGTCCTACTATATGTTAAGTTAATCATTAATTACTACTGTGTCCATGCTTAACTAATGCATAATTGTGAACAATTAAATCATTAATTAATGCTTATCTAATGCATTATTCTGGACCCTTAAAATAAAGTGTTATGAAGGTTCCCTATTATCTTTTGAAGACTTGGTTATGAAATACAAGCTACCCAGACCCAATTTTTTCAGATTTCTCCAAATCAGGGATTCTATTTTTAAAAGTACTAATCTTGTCACTAACCCCTCCATGTCGGTCATTGAGAAGATTCTCCTAAATCCCCCCTTGTGTAAGCAGATCTCTTGCTTTTATAACACCCTTTGCTTATATGAAGTTGCAAACACGTGAGACCTTAGAAGATTATGGGAGGGGGAGTTGCAATTGACCATAACAGAGGAGAATTGGGATAAGGTCTAGCGAATAAGATCTCTTTTTGGAACAGGGCCAGAGCTATTCAGCTCAGGATTGTGCACAGATTGCACATCACACCACTCCTTAGAAGTAAGTTTGACCCAAATAATTGATCATTATGTCTTAAATGTAAAGTGGAAGTGGAAGACTATATTCGTTGCATTTGGGACTGTTCTGTAATTAGGACTTAGTTACTGGTCAAAAGTTGAGTCGACTGTTTGGCTGCAGCTGGATATCATAATGTTCCTGTGAATTGTTGTCCATCATTTTGCAAGCAATTGGTGATAAAGAAAAATGTCCCACCGCAATATTGGAAATATTTCCTTTTTGAAACTTTAAGGCGAGCCAGTGGATATGGCACAAGCAATGTTCAAACTTTGTCTCAATCCCCAGTCAATGGTCCTAAGCCTCCATTACTAATTCTAAAGTGTAATTTAGTACTAGTAATAAAGGCTTGAGCCATTGACGTAGTAATTGTAAAAACAGAGAGAGATTAAGTGTGTGTAAATTACCTGAGTCTGTTTGTGTGAGGAAAAAGGATTGTCATTTTTATCCATTTGTTTGTCATATTTATTTACCTCGTCAGTGTCATTGTGTTTTTGTTTTTTTTTGCTGTGGTAGGCTACAAGAGCCTTTGAAATAACTAATAATTTGGCAAATTGATTTGTAAATATAATACGATCAAGATAACTGGAACCACATTAGTCGTGCATATATTTCAATGTACATTGTGTGATTCCCAAATGATAACACAAATGATAACAAAAAATATCTTTCTCTGTAAAAATCATATTGACCTGTACCTTCAGAAGAGGAGGAGTACATTTAAATGTTCAATATAAAATTTGACACACCATGTTTAAGAAGATTCTTCCCCTCAGTGCTGCTGTTGTTCTCTCCCCTGTCAAATGGGTTGACATGACCTTGACGAAAGCGAGCAAGTCTTTCATTATATTCCATGACACTGGTCACATCTGTAGAAGACAGACACATGATCAATATATCACACAATACACTTAAAGAGATAACTCACACAAAAATGAAAACTCTGCCCTCATTTCATGTCACTTGTTACTCCCTTTTTAGATTATAGTAAAAAAAAAAAAAAACGAACGAACGTTCGGCCCTTTGGCTAGCACAATACATGTAGGCTTGGGCTAAAGATAGCAAGAATGTGCGCTAAAATCAAGCGAGAAGGTACACTAATTTATTTATTTTTAACTGATATCATGTGTATAAATTACATTTGAATATTCCCAAACACTCTGACAGTGCAATCTCTATATGGGATAGGTGATTGTTGACATTAGGGATGCATGATATTGAAGAAAAATTCAATATGCGATAACTTTTTAAATAATGCAATATTCTATAGGATAATGCTTTAAGTGTGTAAAATCTATTTAAATATATTTAAAAACTGAAAATGATCAAACCAATATATATGTTTCACGTTCTTTCTGGGAAAACAAAGCATCACTATAACTTCTGAAAGTGAACAGCAGTGTTTTAACATTACATAAAAAGTAATATCACAAATCTGACAATGTCATTTTAACATCAATGTAAAAAACAACAACAAAAACTATTTAAATACCAACAACTCTTTGCTTAACTTGGTAATATATAGTTATATCAACCTGAAAACTTAACAGCAAGAACATCCAGTAAACAAAAACACCTGAAACCAGGGGTGGACGACTAGTTATTTTTGTTATTTTAATTTATCTTTGTTATTAAAAATAAGAACAAAGAGGCAAATTACAAATATTAGAACAAATACAAAAAAACAAAGTGCATAGAAATTTAATAGACAAATTTAATAAACAGTGCTTTAAGTTTTTCAGGTAGGCCTACATTCAATCTATTTAACAGTAGCATTCATGTAAGAAACAATACAGAAACTGAATAATCAAATGTAAAAATAAAACTGCATTGTCTTCACATGAATTAAATGTACATTAATTCGTAAGTATTACAAAAGTTTTTCAATTACAAAAGTTATTCAGTCAAGAGCAGTGAGTGATTTTTTGTTTGACAGACAGCAGCAGGTATACTGTTTTAGGCTGCTGTCACTTTAAGACCTAATGCACGAATCCTATTGACACACATCCGATTTCTTTCCCAACCGTTTGCGTTTACTTAAGACGCAAGTCAAGCAACCAACTGTGTTTACGTGAATACTCGCCAAGACAGTCATTTTGACATTACTGTGTGTGTATGTTTGACCGTTCAAGTGCAATAAGCACTAAAGAGAACTGAATTTGGGATAGCACGTTGTCCAAGAGGCACTTCATATGCACTTACAGCCTTGTGCATTTAAAATGGCTGCTGCGTGCATGTGTCCGTTAAGTCCATGAGACCGTAGAGTATCCCATTTGTCATTTTAGGTTTCAGAAGAGTGCTCGCGAGCACCCCCTTTGCGGTCGATATGTGCCCTCGATGCGCACTTTTGCTGTAGCAGACTTCTTCCCAACAGTCAAAGCGGCACTACATCACGAAAGTGCAGACTCGTAGGAAGACCGCGAGTGTTTAGGGTGCCATTTGGGACAGCGCGAGTACAGCAATGAGTTATTTTCACCAGCTTATTGCGCTTAACTCATCTTAAAACCAAGCCAGTAAGTAACAGTCACGTATCGTCTATTCTCTGCTATATGCGTCTACCTAAAACTTTTACTTTTCGCAACAGCCGTTGCGATAAATATCGCGATATGTACATTTGAGATTATATATACATATATTTATATATATATATATATATGTATATATGTATATGTGTATGTAAGTCAAATGTGCCTTTTCTTAATATTGTGTTGGTCCCCCGTTTGCTGCCAAAACAGCCCTAGACCTCTGAAGGTGTGCTGTGGTATCTGATCTGGCACCAAGATGTTAGCAGCAGATCCTTTAAGTCCTGTAAGTTGTGAGGTGGAATCGGATTTGTTTGTTCAGCACATCCCACAGATGCTCCTCAAACCATTCCTGAACCATTTTTGCTTTGTGGCAGGGCGCATTATCCTGCTGAAAGAGGCCACAGCCACCAGGGAATACTGTTTCCATGAAAGGGTGTACAAGGTCTGCAACAATGCTTAGGTAGGTGGTACGTGTCAAAGTAACATCCACATGGATGGCAGGACCCAAGGTGTCCCAGCAGAACATTGCCCAAAGCACACTGCCTCTGCCGGCTTGCCTTCTTCCCATAGTGCATCCTGGCGCCATGTGTTCCCAATTCCCACTGTTGACACTTTCAGCAGTGGACAAGGGTCAGCATGGGCACCCTGACTGGTCTGCGGCTAAGCAGCCCCATACGCAAAAAACTGCGATGCACTGTGTATTCTGACACCTTTCTATCAGAACCAGCATTAACTACTTGAGCAATTTGAGCTACAGTAGCTCGTCTGTTGGATCGGACCACACGGGCCAGCCTTCGCTCCCCACATGCATCAATGAGCCTTGACCGCCCATGACCCTGTCACCGGTTCACCACTGTTCCTTCCTTGGGCCACTTTCGATAGATACTGACCACTGCAGACTGGAAACACCCCACAAGAGCTGCAGTTTTGGAGCTGCTCTGACCCAGTCGTCTAGCCATCACAATTTGGCCCTTGTCAAACTCGCTCAAATCCTTACGTTTAGAACTGCCTAAATACAAACAGCACATCACATGCCCCACCAGGGACAGTAACATACTGGACCATTGCTACACTGCTTTAAAGGATGCATACCACTGTGTCCCCAGAGCGGCTTTGGGACTCTCTGATCACTGTTTGGTTCATCTTCTACCAGCCTACAAGCAGAAACTGAAATCTGCTAAGCCTGTGGTAAGAACTGTAAAGAAATGGACCAGCGAAACAGAGCGGGCTTTACAAGCCTGTTTTGACTGCACTAATTGGAGTGTTTTTGAGGCTGCAGCCACTGATCTGGATGAGCTCACTGACACAGTGACATCCTACATCAGTTTCTTTGAGGACATGTGTGTTCCCAACAGGACTTATTTAACATATAACAACGACAAACCTTGGTTTACTGCAAAACTCAGACAGCTTCGCCAGGCCAAAGAGGATGCCTACAGGAGCGGGGACAAAGTCTTGTACAAACAGG
>RJVU01066102.1:533035-563427 GCA_003731715.1 Anabarilius grahami | reverse complement strand
TTTTTTTTTGCACTTTGTCTATCTTGTAAATTTGTATATTATTATTTTATTCTTTTTATTATGTCTCACTAGCCTCACTAGCTGCTGCTTGTCTTGTCGCTGTCACTCTGTTGCACTGTGGAGCTTCTGTCACTAAAACAAATTCCTAGTATGTGTAAACAACATACCTGGCAATAAAGCTCTTTCTATTCTATTCTATTCTACTCTATAATCCCGGATACCCTCCTGAATAAACTGACCCAGCTCTCTGTACCCACCTCCATCTGTCAGTGGATCACCAGCTTCCTGACAGACAGGCAGCAGCTAGTGAGGCTGGGAAAACTCACATCCAGCACCCGCACCATCAGCACTGGAGCTCCTCAGGGTTGTGTGCTCTCCCCACTGCTCTTCTCCCTCTACACCAACGACTGCACCTCTAAAGACCCCTCTGTCAAGCTCCTGAAGTTTGCAGACGACACAACAGTCATCGGCCTTATCCGGGACGGAGACGAGTCTGCTTACAGACTGGAGGTTGAACAGCTGGCTGTCTGGTGCAGTCACAATAACCTGGAGCTCAACGCGCTCAAGACAGTGGAGATGAGAGTGGACTTTAGGAGAAACCCCCCTGCTCTCCCCCCACTCAGCATCATGAACAGCACTGTGACTGCAGTGGAGTCATTCAGGTTCCTGGGCACCACCATCTCTCAGGACCTGAAGTGGGACAATCACATTGACTCCACTGCGAAAAAGGCTCAGCAGAGACTGTACTTCCTTCGCCAGCTGAGGAAGTTCAACCTGCCACAGGAGCTGCTGACACAGTTTTACTCAGCTGTTATTGAGTCAGTTCTGTGCACTTCTATAACTGTTTGGTTTGGGTCAGCCAGCAAATCAGAGATAAGAAGACTGCAACGGATTGTTAGGACTTGTACAACGCCAGAGTGAAGAAACGGGCAGGCAACATCATCACAGACCCCTCTCACCCTGGACACAACCTGTTTGCACTTCTGCCCTCAGGAAAGGGACTTTCAGGGCTAAACGGACAGAAATTGTAATGTAATATGTGTAGCTAACTATAGAATAGATTAAACTTTATTAAAGTTAATCAGTCAAGAGCAGTTACAGATGCATAAAAATGTTTTTAATGTTGAAAATATAAAACGTTAAATAGCCTACTGTTATTTGAAATTATTAAAAAAGATAGGTGGCAGCGCATCACTGTTAATGAGTGAATCATTGAGATTCAACCGATTCATTGGAACTATTTTCGTTGCCGAAATACAGCGAAACAGATGATTTGGTGTCTAAAATGTAAGTCAGTTGATATTAAGTTTTTGTTCATTAAACTGTACGCTGAATAAAATCAATATCACATTTGTAATCATGCTAACAGAAAAACGGCGCTCTTTGTGTAAGATGGGTTAAAAAGTTAAATTATATAAATATGAAATATATACAGGGACATTTTTGCCCCTTATCTTGAATTCTGGGTGCATTCTAAAGGCATTTTAATAGACTAAATCACGCAGTGAATGCGTACACTCTAAATATGCACGGTCACTAGTCTAACCTACTAGACTACATCACGTAGTGCATGCGTGCACTCAATGGGTGTGTTTTTGTTTGTTTTTTGTAAAGTGAGGGACATACTCCATATAGGGTGACCAGACGTCCCGAAAAATACGGGACAGTCCCGAAATCTAAACTGTTGTCCCGAATCCCGAATCTGGCCCTAATTGTCCCGAAAATTATACTAAAGCAAAATCTTGAGTAGTTATTGTCTGATAAACATTAAAAACTGTCTGCAGAGGTTGAGTCGTCCTGCAACCAGCCCCCGCCGGCTGCTCATTGGCTGCAGCATCTTTTTTCTAAGTTCTAAAAAAATACCGTAGGCGGCTAGGCGCGAATTAGTGCACAAAGACAATACAACCTTTTTGTCCCCTTTTTGTTTTAAGCCTTGATGAAGAGAGCGCAAGTTGCTGCAGCCGTGAGGAGGACAGTGATGTGTAATATTCAAGTTGTTGAAAATAGATTTGTAATTCTGAATTATGTAGTTCCTGCATATAGGCACTAGGGGGCAGTGGGTGAATAGGAGGTGATGCAGTGTATGCAAAGAGATGATAGAATAAAAAGAAAACCGCATGTTGAAGCTGATCGAAGATTCTAGTCCTCTTTTCACAAATAATACATGGTGTCAGAAGTGAATCGCGAAGATGGATGCTGCCGGAGTGCCTGCACCGCGAATGGATTTGGAATAGCACGTTGAACTGATGTTTTCAGGACCGTTTTGCCGCAAAGAGGAGACGGAGAAGTGCAGCTACCTGCTTCTATGGGTCGGGGAGAAAGGACGGGATATTTATAACACATGGACTCTCACCGATGATGAAGCTAAGTTGCTCAAAACGTACTATGACAAATATGAAGCTTACATAGTACCAAAGGCGAATCCAATTTTTGCTAGATACAAGTTCAATGAAAAAACACAGTGTGCCACGGAAACATTTGATCACTGAACTCAGACTGCTCGTTAAAGACTGTGGTTACACCAATCCAGAGGAGATGTTTCGTTTTCGGCATTTATTCCCCAAACGTTCGAGAGAAACTACTCAATCAGGGTGCTGAATTAACATTAGAAAAAGCAAATCGACATTGCCAGATCGCATGAGGTTGCGCAGGCTCAGATGAGAAGTATGGCCATCGGCAGCACAAATGCAAATCAGAAGCAACAAGTGCACGCAATCGGAAAGCATGCAAAAATGCGTCAGAGCTGTCAGAAAAGCGCAAAAACAAACATACAGAATGCCTCCATACATGCGGATACTGCAGAAAAGAGCACAAAAGAAAAGAGACATGTCCAGCAAAAGGAAAGCAGTGTGCTAAATGTGGAAAGTGGAATCATTTTCGCAAAGATCTGCAAATCAAAGTTCAAATCTGTGCACATTGTAAGTGACAACAAACCTGAAGACGGATACCCAGATGTGAGTAGTGAATTCTTTATTGACTCTGTCACAAACACGATTACTTCATCAGAGCAATTTTTTGCTGAAGTTGAAATAAAAGAATATGGCTCGCCGTTGAAATTCAAACTGGACACGGGTGCTCAGGTCAATATAATACCAGAGAGAGTCTTCAAAAATATTGCAACAAAGATGCTGCATACCCACAAAAAGCTAACAGGATATGGTGGACAGCCACTGTCAGTTAAAAGCACATGCCAGCTGCACTGCAAATATAAAGAGAATGCCATGCCACTGGACTTCTTTATTGTAGACACCCAGTCACCACCTGTGCTTGGATTAAAAGCATGTTTAGACTTGGACATGATTAAGCTGGTGCTGTCTGTATCCTCTCCAGTGAAAGATTCTGTGTCGATTATAGATGAATTAGCAGATGTGTTTACAGGCGTCGGTCTGTTTCCTGGAGAATGCAACATTCAGCTGGACCCAACAGCCACGCCAGTCATTCACCCACCAAGGAGAGTTCCTTTCGCCCTGAGAGACCGACTGAAAGAAGAGTTGGACTCCATGGAGGAGCAAGGTATCATTGTGAAAGAGACAGAGCCAACAGATTGGGTAAATGCCCTCTGCATAGTCGAGAAGCCCAAAACTGGTAAGCTGAGAGTATGTCTGGATCCACGGGATCTTAAAAAGGCTATAAAGCGGCCACACTATCCTCTGCCTACATTAGATGACATCACACCAAAGTTGGCTGGAGCCCTTTACTTCAGTGTGATGGATGCTAGATCTGGCTACTGGGCAATCAAGCTTTCTGAAAAAGCATCGAAACTGACCACTTTCAATACAATCTTCGGTAGATATTGATTTTGCTGCCTACCTTTTGGCATTGTCTCAGCCCAGGATATTTTCCGGCAGAAAATAGATGAGATTTACGAAGGTCTGCCTGGAGTTTTGGCCATTGTGGATGATATCTTAGTCTATGGAAAGACAAAGGAGGAACACGACCATAATCTCAGGAGGATGCTGGAAAGGTCTCGAGAAAAAGGAGTGTACCTTAATCCTGAGAAAAGAACGGTTTGCTTTCCGGAAGTCAGCTACTTCGGCCACCGTCTTTCCAGAGATGGAATCAAACCAGACCCTCACAAGGTGGAGGCCATAAAAGAGATGTTACCACCTAAGAATTGTGCTGAACTCGAAACAATTCTTGGTATGGTCAATTATCTTTCAAAGTTTGCACCCAGTCTTTCAGATGTAAATGCACCTCTGAGACAGCTACTGCGGCATGACAATGAGTTTGTATGGGACAAACAACATGATGCAGCTTTCCAAAAGATGAAAGAAATCATTACCAGGGAGCCAGGACCTGTGTTGGCATTCTTCAATACAAGCAAAGACCTCACACTGCAAGTGGACGCCTCCAAATATGGATTAGGCGCAGTGTTGCTGCAGGAAGGTAAACCACTTGCATATGCCTCGAAGTCACACACAGACACAGAAATAAGCTACGCTCAGATCGAGAAAGAGCTCCTGGCTATCCTCTGGGGCTGCAAGAGATTTCATCAATTTGTTTATGGACGTCACATAACAGTGGAATCCGATCACAAACCCCTGGAAGCGATCATCAGAAAGCCCTAGCTGCAGCACCACCAAGACTGCAAAGGATGATCTGGCAGTTACAAAAGTACAGTTTCACCATTGTACACATTCCTGGGAAAAATATTCCAGTGGCTGACACGCTGTCAAGAAAATCAATGCCTTGCACGGATCACAGCCTCACTGAGGAGATGGATGTTCAAGTACATACTGTTCTCAGTGCTCTCCCTGTCAGTGATGCGAAGCTTAGCAATATTCGAAAAGAAACAGACAGAGATGTCCAAATGTCCACACTAAAGAGAGTGATCAAAGAAGGATGGCCTGCCGAAAGAAAGATGCCCTACAGCCATCCTAGAATACTGGAATCATAGAGATGAGTTATCAGAGATGGGCGGTATGGTCTTCAAGAGAAAAAAAGATCGTAATCCCCATGCAGCTGAGAGACGAGATGCTTAAACGCATTCATGCAGGCCACATGGGAATTGAGAAATCCAAACAACGCGCTAGAGACATTCTCTTCTGGCCTGGCATGTCCAAGCAGATCGCTAGCATGGTTGAAAAGTGCTAGATCTGTCTTGAGCGTCGTATGTCAAATGCAAAAGAGCCACTCATTTCCCATCCTATACCAAGCCGGCCATGGCAAACTGTCGGTACTGATTTATTCACTTGGAATAGTGATGACTACATAGTGGTGGTAGATTACTACAGCCGTTACTTTGATTTAGAGAAGCTCAAGAGCACAACAGCTGCTGCAGTGATTCTGAAATTGAAAAAAGTATTTGCAGCACATGAGATTCCTGAAAAGGTTATCTCAGACAATGGGCCTCAATTCAGCTCAAAAGAGTTTGAAAGCTTTGCTCATACTTGGGACTTTGTGCATGTCACGAGCAGCCCGCATTACCCAGAGAGCAATGGGCTCAGTGAGAAGGTAGTACAAATTGCCAAATCACTAATGGATAAAGCAAAAGCAGAAAGGAAAGACCCATATATCAGTCTGTTGGAGTACAGGAACACCCCAGTGGATGGTTTCAAATCACCTGCCCAACTACTGATGAGCAGAAGATTACGCTCCATTTTACCAACTACCAGCCAACAGCTGAAACCTGAAACTGTCAGTGGAAATGATGTTCATGCAAGGCGTAAACAAAAGCAACAATATCAAGGAAAGTACTTCAACAGGTCTGTGAAACCACTCACACCACTACAGGTTGGAGACCATGTCCGAATTCAGGAATCGGGTAGATGGAATCCTGCTGTAGTCAGTTAACCTGCTGACACCTTCAGGTCTTACCATGTACGTACTGCAGGAGGCCAAGTCTTCCGCAGGAATCGTCGTCACCTTTTGCAAGATAAGACACAGCCTATCACTGCCGAGCCCGAAATCTCTTCAAGCGCTCTGCACACAGTACCCATGGACCAACCAAAGCAGTCAGACACAAATAACACTGATTCTGTTGCCCCACGTTATGTCACCAGATCAGGACGTGAAGTGAAACCAAGAGTCGTCCTTGATCTATTTAAAGAGTGTAGGCGGATCACTGCCCTATAAAAATAACAATAATAAAAAAAAATTGTGTCACTACCATTGATATGTTGTTATATTGTTGTTCTTATGTATACTGATTGTTGCATTGGTATGTTATACCTTAAGGATTTGCACAACTGCAATATTTTGTTCATTGACATAGTATGTCAAGCTTTCAAAGAAGGGGGATGTAATATTCAAGTTGTTGAATATAGATTTGTAATTCTGATGTGTTATGTAGTTCCTGCATATAGGCACTAGGGGGCAGTGGGTGAATAGGAGGTGATGCAGTGTATGCAAAGAGATGATAGAAAAGAAAACCGCATGTTGAAGCTGATCGAAGATTCTAGTCCTCTTTTCACAAATAATACATGATGCACGCGTAAAGGAGATCACTGTGTACAAAAAAATACTTCACTACACAATTATTTCGTTATTTTCGTTTAAGCTTATTAGCGTTAGGCTATACAGAAAGGTCTGATTTACGCACTGTTACTTACAACAGTCATTGTTTTTTTTTCTTTTCACAATGACATTTGAGTTCATGATTTTAATGTTGTTTTTTTGTGGCAGACTAAAGACTAATGACAGACTGTTGATCTTTGAATAAAAATATTTTTGGTTCAGGTTTGAAATTCATTATCTTTTATTGTAGGCTACGCAGTCTAATATCATAGAAGCCCCCCATCCCGTCACCTCAGACCGCAGTTTTCCAGCATCTTTTGCGTATTTGAACCATTTCCAGCAGTGACTATAATTTTGAGATCCACCTTTTCACACTGAGGGACTGAGGGACCATCTTTACACACTGAGGGACACACTGTCATCCAGGTAAACACACACAGTATTAAGAATCAAGGATTCACAAACGTTTGAGCGGGTTGTTTTTATAAATTCAGCTATTTTTTTGTCTTGTGGACCATATGTAAACATTTTTTAAATAAAATATCTTACTCAGGAGAGTACTAAATAAAAAATAACATGCATATAGTATGAACCCTCTTATTTTGTTAAAATTATTCACATTTTCACAGATTCTGCAAAGGGTTCACAAAATTTCAGGCAGCAGTGTATGTATATATAATATATATAATCAGTGGCGAGCGGTGACTTTTTTTAACCGGGTATGCTGGGTGGTGCGCAAAGACTATAAAATAACAAGACGTGTCACTCGTATTGTTTTCAATTGAAGAAATTGCAACGCCCAATATGGCGGAAAAAAGCCAACCGCCTTCTAAATAAGAGCCAATCGCCGACTGGTAAAGTCATCGTGTCACTGCAGCGGCCGTTAGAAAAATAAAAAAAATCATGTCAAAAACATAAGTGCACCATTTTATTTAAGTTGACTTACAATTAAGTTGAAATTAATTAATTCTTTAATTCAACAATAATTTCATTCATTTAAATTGATCAAAAGTGACAGTAAAGACATTTATAATTTTACAAAAGATTCTATTTCTAATAAATGCTGTTCTTTTGAACTTTCTATTCATCAAAGAATCCTGGCAAATAAAATACAGTTTCCACAAAAATATGAACATTGATAATAATCAGAAATGTTTCTTGAGCAGCATATCAGCATATTAGAATGATTTCTGAAGAATCATGTGACACTGAAGACTGGAGTAATGATGCTGAAAATTCAGCTTTGATCACAGGAATAAATTTCAGTTTACTATTTATTCATATAGAAAACAGATATTTTAAATTGTAATAAGATTTCACTCTTCTCCTAGCAAGGTGTAACTCCATTCTTGCAGCAGGGTCAGAATTAACACGAGGGCGGTTTTATGGCCAGCAGTTTTTGCTTGGCAGTGGCATCTGGTAAAATAGATTGAAATAGTTATAAATAAATAAACAATAAATGACTAATAAATGCATAATTACCGAACTGAAATTACATGCTCTAAACAATTTTGTTTTATATTTTTTCTCATATTGTACAATACAAACATAAACTGTCTGAAATATTTTTATAAAATGACCCAAACTGCAAAAATCTATTCCAGTTGATAAAAAAAATAAATTACTTTATGTATATAAATTATCAATTGAATATAAAAGCACAAAAACTGCCAATCTAGAACATATATCTATCATGGAAAACACTTTGCAGTGGTCGCACCACATGATACCAAATTTAAGACAGAGTTACAAACCTGCTCGCTGCTTCCATTGGGTCCTTTGCAAATTGGTATAGGATGCAACTTCCTGTCTTTGAATGGATTTCAACATTAAAAAGTCCCAAAGTGGTAGTTTTTTGATGGTCGCACCACATGATATTTCATAAAATGGACATCATCAGACAAAGTTTGTTTGTATATTATGATGAAAATATAAATACGAATGCTTTGCAATTTTGGACAGGATTACAAAACACGTTGGAATTCATACCAAATAGTGCAGAAAATGAATTCGAATAAATTTAGAGTAATTTCAAAGACATTTCCAAAACAGAAGTTATGGCCGGACAGTCCCACCACATGATATTTTGACACCTTAAATAACAGAAAATTACAAATAACTAATGTTTTTTGAAAAGTTAAAGTGAGTTCATGCACGGGAGATATACTACATGGTATCTTTTTATGCATTTAAACAAAATTTTTACTGAAAAAAATGCAACCGGACAGAAAATTTAGGTGTCACGTCACTGACCCTTATATGATTCATGTGAGTCAAATACTGTGATGAGACATGAAACATTTTGCATTTTCAACGTATTAGATATACTTGCACTATGTATAGAGTGTATTAGAATAAGAGTGAATGCGTGGATATTTTAAAATAAAACATTACTTAATAGTCAAATAGTTTAAATTTTGGGTGGAGTGTCCATAACAAATGCATGTGATATGCACTTTACAAATGGATCAGATATAAACTTATTACGAATTACAAATGTCTCTAAAACTGAACAGGCCACCACACTACTCTTGCTGTAAACCTGTAGCAATATTACACCAACGTGTATCAATTTGAAGGACTTTAGGTTAGCAATGCATATCCTATAACATCTGAGCACAGTAGAACCACAGTGGAACACTCTGTAGAACATGAAACAGCTAAAAATCAACAAATTAATTTTTCCAAATATCCCTAAACTGGTCCAAATAAAAACTAAATTGTATGAATATAATATTGAAAGCAAGTTAATATGCTTCACCTCTTTATGTTTAGCACTCAGAAATTTTTTAAACGATTTATTTAAAATGTTGGTAGTAATAGTATTTAAAATATTATTATAAATAGTTATAGTATTTGAATAAGGAAAATATTCACTCCAGTTATACATGATGACTTTCACGTTACTGATTCAAGTTTTATGCAATGACAGCAAGATGAGCTTTGAATGACAGCTGGCGACATTGTATATTAACTCTGAAACAACAAAATAAATTATATATTTCGACTGAAACTGTAATATCATGCAGTCAATGAATATCACATATCACATGAGCTGCATCATTGGGCTATTTACCAGCAACAACTAAAAACATCACAAACAAAGTGTTCAGCTTGACATCAGGACAAATTTGTCAAATAGATGAAGAATACATGTTTGTATAATACAGTTTATGGCGAAAGCCGAAAACGAGAAATTTAGCCAACGTGCTAACCGCTTCACATCCAAATAAAATTTGTGATATTGTTTATCTTACGCTTTACGCAGCTTCAGCAGCGCATCTTCATCACCATCTTCATCGCCATCATCATCATCATCATCATCACAAATAACAGGCTAATAAATAATCAATGGCAGCTGTCATTATTTCCTTCGATATATGTTCTCTAGTAGCTGCTATGTTGTTGTGATGCTTGTTTAATGCGTACGTGATTGTAGCGACCTCTAGGTGATGGGAGAAACGAAGCTTTTCAAAGCTTTGAATGAATTGAACCAATGCTTCGCAAAATGATTCACTGTTTCGAAGCGTTAATTCGAACACACCCTGGTGACGCTTGATGGTCAAAACAGGAAAAAAACAACAACAACAACAAAAAACAATTTCAGGCCAAACAGGCAAGAAAGCTTTTACAAACCCACTGCAAATGTTTTATTGAAAGTATAATCTATCAAATGCAATAAACTAATCATCTAATATCTTTAAATATTAAGTGTCTGTATCCATCTCTTTTTCAGTCTATGGCCAGAACACATCCTACTCCAATGCAACCTGTAAAACACTGACCGATAATAGTCCACACACAGTTTGTCTCATCTGTCTTCAGTGATTTCCTGAAGGGACAAGGAATTAAACACATCTGCTCAAGTCTATCACCCGCAGTTGAATGGCTGTAAAATATTTCAACAGTGTCCTGAAAATCTGTATCTAGTAAGCATAATTACAACAGAAACTCACAAGGATGTTACAGACTTACAGAATGACTCTGCATGCTACTACTCTCCTTTTGCAGCCTTGTGCAGCTTTGCCACTCTCTGCTGAACATTTCTGTAGTCAAGATGAGACGGGAGAGAGGCTTCAACTTAAACCAGGACAGGTGTTGTATGAAGTAGGCTATTATGTCATATAATATTTCGGAGATTAGCATGCATTTTGACGAGAAAATGGCATTCAAGTGTCGCACATTGTAATATCTATATATCCAGCTTGTGAGCTTGAGGCACAAGTTAACATGAGCCCAACCCTTCCCATAATGAAACAAGACTTTTGAATGATTTATACATCAATAACCTCATTCATTTTTTCTGTTTTATGATAGTTTGTTGTGATAAGACGCATTAATGTTAAATTGTCTCCGAGCCATTCCACCGAATGGAAACATTTCCCCAGGACATTGTATGTGTAAATATGCATGAAAATTAACTCTAAAATACATTGTATTATTAAGCAAAGTGTCCTGAACATTAATCTAACAGCAAATTTAAATATATAGTTTAAAACATTATTAAAAACTACTGAGAACACTAAAAAAAAGAGCATTTGTTACATGTCCCCGCTGTCTAAACCTTAACTTTATCATGAAACTAAGATAAACAGAACCTCAGATACTTTGATCTCCTCAGATATGAACAGTACAAACACATACAGCCATTTGTCTCCACACCACACAGAGTGAAGTTGCGGGAAAGCTTCTTTCCATCCTGTCCTTCCTTCACATTTGTTCCTTCTCCCCCACTTCCTTCCCTTCACATTCTTCCCTTCACTCAGTTCACTTAGAAAGATTAGATAAAAATTATAATGTTCTGTCAATGCATGTGAATTAACAGTCATGTTTGGTATCATTTAAAATGTCTCAGTGCGACTGGTACAATGGGCTCATCTACATGGATGTAAACCAAAAGGTAATAAAGGTTTTAAGAGTTTAGAAATACTTTGGTTGCTATCGTGGGTCTGCCCCTTTCCCAGGGTCCTTCATCTAAACTACCTCCTGTTCCCCAACAAGGTGCGAACTCCCTAGGTCTGTGACCCTAGTCAATGCAAATTCTGATTGTAAGTTCATGCCCCACATTGGGGGATGTTTTGTCTTGGTCTGAGTATTTAAAGAAATGTTGCAAAAGGCTCAAGGAGATTCTGTAATCAGATCAGCACACATTGCTGAGTGTCTAGGACTTTTTCTAATGTCAGGTATGCATCTTTTACTCTATTTCTGAGTATTTGATGTTTTGTATTGATCATCTTTGAATTGATTATGTAATTGGCGTGATACATTTACCTGACTAATAAATTGTTACTTTTGGTTTTATTCTGACTTATTCTGAAATTATTGACTTCAGTAGATTTTGATGTAGGCTATCCATTGTTACCGCAAATCTGCGTCAGGTTAGTAATGGACTAAAGTCCAGTTTTGAGTGGAGCATAGGGCACACCAACTGTGATTTTAGAGCTCCGGCTAACGCTTGGCTTTAGTTCAGGTGTACTGTAAAAAGGGAATTTCCGTTTAGGGCAACAAAATGTTGATTGACCAACCTAAATAGGGTGAGCCTTACCTCTGTTACTCTTGCTAAGTGTACATGGGAAACCATGACATGACCAAACCAAAGCTACTATCAGAGAAGTAATATTGGTCGGCTTATCTGTAGTAGTGGTCGTGACCTCTGTCTAGAGATAGTGTTACTTTAATTCAAGTGTATACAGATCTATGGGGTCTAAACAAAATACTTTTAGATAGAGCAAGCATGATCGCAGCCTTCTAAACAGTAAGTAATTACAGTAGCAAGTTTGTGATCGTGGGCCCGCATAATAAATGAACGGCCGGTGCGAGGACCCTGTGCGACTCTGAGAACTGAATGAACGAGCATGATAAGAGTAAAGAGTTAAATAGAATAATCAAATGTCGAGATAAATTATAAATATAAATGGTCAATAATCAATTGGCATTCCTATCTAAATTCGAGGTCATAATAAAATGGAGTCAGATAAGAGTTTAATTAGAATTTTAATTTACCTTACCTTTACCTTCCCCGTCCTATAGGAAAACCGCTGTTGGGCCGATTGGGCGGGCCTTTCAAAATATAATCAATAAAATCTTTCAGAAATCTTTTTTTTTTTGCATTGTTTTGTGACTCCATATACCATCTATGCTTAACAAAAATACATTTCATAAGAGATCCATAATATGTTATATAAAATACACATTTTAGTCATGTCCCCAGGTTTTCATTCAGTCCTGTTAACCTCACACATTGCCCCCTCTAAAAAACTTGGAACATTCCACAAGACGGATTTTCAACAGGATTAAATTTTGAAGAAAATGCCTGTATTTTCTGTCGAATTGATATAGAGACAACTGATCATCTTTTTTTTCTTGTGTGTTTTCAAATATTTTCTGGGAAAATATGTATTATTTGTTGGAGACAACGATTCATTCACTGCCCACTTTTGCTAGGAAACATATTATGTTTGGAATGCTGTTGGATGATTAATTTTTTATTAATGTAATGTTCATTCTGGGAAAATTTCTGGCAAATGTTTGAAGACAAAACCTTATTTTTCTGTTTTCAAAAGAGACTTTGTTTGTAATTACTTTCCATCATTGGAATGTATGAAAATGAAAAAGGCCCAGAAATTTGCTGGAATAATATGAGACCTTGATCTCTTAGAAGAGGAATGAAGAGAGACCCCATCTTATTTTATTTCATTTTATTTTATTTTATTATTAAATATATGTAATTTTCTTTTATATTTATTTAACTGATATGTGCCTTGCTTGATACTCATTTAGGTGTATATTTTTTGTTCTTGATGTTCAATTAAAAATAATAATAATAATAAAAAAAAAAAAGGGATTTTCAACAGGAAGTTGCATCATCTGGGTCTTATGCAGGCCATCATGAGAAGACCAAAAGTACGTCCTCTCATTTTATTTTTTCTATATTTGATGAAATTGTAACTATGACTGAGAAGGTCAATCTCAACATTCTGTCCTGTTACCTAAATTATTTCTAAGATGTAATTTGTCCATTTAAAAAATATTAACTTTTGGTAAGTCACTAGAATTTGCTTACTGTTCTCATGCTATAAGCGTGTACGCCATGTGACCATATGTCATGTATTTGATAATATTTTGCTTAAAAACTAAATTCTGTTACTTTCAGTCCTGTTACTCATATGAAAAATAACAGGAGTGAGTAAAATAGGATTAAAATTAATAAAATTAATCTGTTTTGTTGATTTAATTGTGTGAATATTAGTTGATGTAATTCTATTCACCTGTATCATGAGTTTTACAGTTTAAATTACTTAAATTGTAGATTTTTAGGATTAGTTTTACAATGTGAATACCATACTTGCAGTTAGCCAGTCCACCACGAAGTGACAAACTTTTTGTCTTTGTCTTTCTTATCTTTTGTAGAAGATGGAGAGATCCCATACTATGCAGTTGCCAGAAACACCCACCCATGGCATGCTGCATAGGAAGGAGTTAAACACACCCGCAACACTCTCTTTTTCCCCCTTTTTGTCTTTTCTTCCCTCCCTCTCTCTCCCTCCATCTTTTTTCCAATCTCTCCTTCTTTTACTTTTCACCTCCTTCACTGTGAACTATACTAGCACATAGCACATCACTTCAACACAGAAATCTCACTCACACACGGACACACGGCCATGTACACACTCTCTTTCTCACACACATGCACACACATATGGACACTCCTTACTGTTACCCTGTGTTCATTTCCTGTTACAAAGTTCTCATTACTGTTACTAAATTGTATTTTTTTACAACTGTTTTTGATCTGTTTTGTTTGGTCCATCATTTATACAATTGTTAAATAAATTATTTAAAAAATGATAAACTTGAGGCTTCTGTCTTCTTTTAAATGAAAATTGTTTGTGTTTTTTTTATTAAAATACACCTTGTCTTAAAGGTGCAGTATGTAATAATTTTGTCCGCTAGAGGTCGCTAGAAGCCTATTCAAATCAAAGGCGTAGCTTGATGACGCCAAGTTTGAGAGCGGAGTCTTGGGACATCGTAGTCTCCACCTCAACGGACGGTGCAAAAGAATAGGGATAGGACTCGGGAAGAAATCATGTTCATGGATGCGATTATTAACGTTACTGTAGTATGAAGCAGAGCAGGACCAAGTGTTGTGGGAGCTGAACGAGGTCGCTGGAGCGATTGCGCAACGCACGCCTCACGAGCAGCGGAACTTTTATTATGACACAGTCGCCGTCGCCGCTTCCGCTATTCCGGTCATGAGTATGAGGTAATGCAGTTATGTTTTATCATATAAGGTGCATTTAAGTGTGTTGAAAATTATGTTGTAACGTTACTCTGTGTGTTCGCTCGGTGGCTGCTGTGAGACACTTGTTTGAGACACACTGCAGTAAGATAGATCGATTTTTAGAATATATTAAATGCTGGATGGCTTGTGTTGATAAACGTATTAAAAGTATTACTGTTACTAAAAACTAAGCTGCATCTGATTACAAAATAGTGTTTTTCTCTGAGGCATGGTAAAGCATGGTACTCGCAAAAAATCAAGAAAATTGATTTAAACAATAAGACTAAACGTGTTGAGCTATATAACAATGATTAGTTTTCTGTCTTTAAATATATCAAAACAGTTGTTCACTTGTCTATTAAAACTTGTAATATATTAAAGCTTTGGTGTTTCCATGGTTTCTACAAAATAAAACCGGAAACCGAGGGTTAACGCGGGTATGACGCAATTGACAGGCGACTCCTGAGCCTTGGTTAAAATTGCAATTTTCTCACGATTTACAAATAGTTGGAAACATTTGGGATATTGTAAGTACTCAAGTGAACAAAATATATAACACTGGCCTAGTGGTTTTTGGATATTTTACTTCAAAAATATTACATATTGCACCTTTAATATAAAGTGATTTTTTTTTTGGTCACAAATATAAATTATTTGAACAAATAACCATCCATTTCTTTAAAATAAATACTTTCTTGAGGTGAATACAAAGGAATTAACTGACATGTTTTTTTAAATGGCACATGAGTTTTGGTAATAGGACAGAGAAAACATGCATCCAACTTCTGCTTTGAAACTTTGTAAAAAATTAAATAAAGTTGCGCGAGATTGACCAATACACATTTTGAATAGTTAAATATGTCTAGTATTAAATTCAGTGTTAAAAAAGATTTAAAAAAGTAAAGTTTAACCCTTGTGCAACCTTATGGACATTTTTGTCCATTTAAGTTTTGTTTTTTGTTATAAGTGTGCCTTTGTTAATGCCAACTACATGAATTTTGGCTCAGGTGTTTATTTTTACTGGAATTTTAATATTTTACCCTCCGTACAAAAAATACTCACACTCAGCACCTTATGGACAAAAATCTCCACATTGAAACCCATTAAAACTGCAATTTTTTAACCCAGGGTCATTTGACTATAAAATGATACAATATTTGCAAATAGGCATTCATTCTATCGGCAAGGCTTCAAATTGTACATTTTTACAATTTTTTTACTAGATTGTGCCATATTTTCAAATTTGGCATATAAAAGAAATACTCGCTTTATTTGTGTTTTCTGCTTATGCATATTATAGTCTATTATAGAGTCAATTTGAAAAATAATGCAGCTATAATTGTGTGGGTATATTGGTATATTGGATGTCAGAGTGTAGTTTGCATGTGTTTACTGAAAATTTAATGTGTTTAATTAGTTTGAAAGAAATTATATTGTACTGGCAATCAAAAATCCCACTCCATGTATGAGTCACACCCTTGGCAGGGTCATAGGACTATGTGAAAACTATGAAAAAGGTCAAAGAAGGCTTTGAGGTTTTTCTTTTTCGACCAAACACGCATCTTAACCCTTGATTGCACTTTTTCACTTGTTATTGTTTTTGTACGGAGATAAAAGTTACGCTTGAATTTGAAGTAGAAGTTCAGAAGCCCCTAAACACATTGTTTTAGTTTTCACCACAAGAAAATGCAGATTTTTTAGTCTGGTAGATTTTATACAAAGTTTGAGTTCACACAGGTGTCCTCACAGCCAAACCTATAAATATGTGGTGCTTGAGGGGTTGATCATTTCATTTTTTGAAGAGACGTTACTCAGCAGAGGAAGCTCTGAAGCTAGTGTTGCCCACTGACAGTGAGCACACAGGTGCATTAGAAGCCGAGGATGTAAAGAAACCGATTTGTAAAGCGTTAAAATTCTGAAAATGAATGAATGTTTAGTAATTATGAATAGAAGAGATGCTGATAAAAAAAAAAGTCAGTGAAAGTGTAAAAAAAATTATTAATAAATCATATTTCTATGACAGTTTTTTGGCATGGACATTTTTGTCCATTATGGACCTAAGTGTTAGTTTTTGTTAAATCTGACACTACATTAAAAATATAAATGCCTCAAAATTAATGTTGTTGTTTTTTTTTTTTCATTGACCCACCCAAGAATCTAATAAGCAAAGAAAAAAATTCTGCTTAGCATTTAGTTTATGAAAATAACCTACTATTTTTAATTTTTTCATAAAAAACACCTATGGCATTATGTAAACAAACCAGCAAGTTCATAAAATTAATGAATGTTTGGTATCTATGGAAAGAACAGATGCTGGTTAAAAAATTGACATCAGTGAAAGTGGAAAAAAATATTAATAAATCATATTTCTATGACAGTTTTTTGGCATGGACATTTTTGTCCATTTTGCACCTATGTGTAACTTTTTTTTTTAATGCACAAGGGTTAATTTTGAAGAGTTGCAAAAAGTTGCAAAAAGCAAATGTCACCCATTCGGTAGAATGACCCCTGCTTTTTTGATGCAGTTTGAGTCCCATAACAATTACTTTTTTTTCCGTTTTTGTTAAACTTTTACCATTACAGGCTTTTGGAATTGCAGTGTGCGCGCGAGAGAGACCGAGTGTGCGCGCGAGAGAGACCGAGTGTGTCCGAGAGCGAGCGAACTTGCGCGAGAGAGACCGAAGCTGCGTTCCATTCGACAGGGTCCCTACGCAGTGTTCACTGCTCCCTACTCCCTGAGCACGGTATATCCGTTGAAGTGGACTTCGCTGGCAATAATCTCTCATTTGGAACGCCCTGCAAACGTCATCAAAGAAAGTCAACGACGGTGTCGCGCAGATTATGATATAACATAAATAAAGATATTATAATTTACTTTCGAATTTAAAATTGACTCTTAACAGATTTGAAGCTGTAACTGTCATGCCAAAAAATATTTTTCATTTGGTTAACTGTATAAATGTATTCTTAATCCACCGTCTGGGTCTCATCTCGTGCGCTTTCTTTTCAACGCGCAGCCACATAAATAAAGTAAAATAAAAAATGACAGAGCCTCAGCTGCTTTTCAACACTTTTACTTTGTCATGCCTATTCATACAATAAAATATGCAACACTCATCGCCATAACCTCATACTTTCGTTCCTATAATAATAACAACAACATTTATGAATACTCAAAATTCAAACGTAAATTCCTCCATCAGAGAGCCGTTTAAAAACTTTCAACGGCTCTGCTCCATGATCGTAGTTCTGACTGGTGACGCGGTGCGCAATGACAGTTGGGTAATTTTACCTCTCTACTTCCTGTGAAGTGATGTATCGATGTTCCCTTATTCCCTATGCCGTTCGCAGTGCCCTTCGAACTGAACATGTTCGCTCCCTTCGGAATGGAATCTCACTTAAGATGGCGAAATACCCTGTGAAGTCCACTTCGCAGTCCACTTACGGTCGAATGGAACGCAGCTCGAGTGTGTCCGAGAGCGAGCGAACGAACTTGCGCGAGAGAGACCGAGTGTGTCCGAGAGCGAGCGAACCTGCGCGAGAGAGACCGAGTGTGTCCGAGCGCGAGCGAACCTGCGCGAGAGAGACCGAGTGTGTCTGAGAGCGAGCGAACCTGCGCGAGAGAGAGAGATGATTTACATTTACATTGTAGGCTGTTTCTGATTTAGTAAAATCAGAGTCATGTACATTTGTAGACTTTGTGAGACACATGCAAATTCACATATGCATGTTACATACAGCATAGCTTCCAGACACACACTCAATTACTTAATTATTCACTCCTCTCAACTTATGTTTACATGCAGCTAAAGAAAAGATTCTGTTAAAATTATATTTTGTCTTGTTTTCTATACTGTAACAAACATACACCCTCATGTATTTACTTTATTAGTTTCAGTCTACTAAACAGTTCATTTTCATTTAAAACATTTTTGCCATGTGGTTTATTCACTAACATTTTCTTAATGTTTTCTTCTCAGACCTGCGTGACTATCATCAGATCTATTCAAAGTTTCTGTAAGGTCTTGTTTTTTTTTTTAAAGGTTTAATAAGGTTTATTGACACATTCTTCTCATTGGACTGTGCAATTTAAAAAATTTTCCTTTTAAAACTGTTATCATACTGATTAACATATAAAGCAGTATAGTTTTAAAAATAAAGACTCATTATTTACTTACCCTGATCCTATTCATGTACATGACTTCTCTTATCAAATGCATATTTTTTTAAATCTGGAGGAAATTCAAGCTCTGTAGGATGCATACAATGCAAGAAAATGGGTCCCACTTGTGATTAATATACAAAAACAAAACAATAAGTAACATTTATGGAAGTAATTTAATGCCAAATGTTTTCGAAATAAAAAGCTTGTTGAATTGCACTAATTGAAAAAAATATGCATTACATTAGCTGTGCTTGCATTTAGATGCATTGTATTTTTAAGGCTTGAATTTTTATGGGCTGAAATTCAACATGGTTGTATGTTTAAGCTGTGAATATTTCAATTAAAAATATTTCACACACATTTTCATTATAAAAAATTCAATAATTTATATTCACCTTTCAGATTTCACTTCCAAAATGTTCATTTTGTTTAAAAATACAACCTAAAAAATTTGACTAGCAATTTTCAGTCCATATTATTTCGCTTTACAAATTCGCTTCCACAAATTCATTGGTTCAAATTCGGCAGAAAATTCAACATTTCACATCCGGGAACTGCAGGAAAAGCAGTAGAGTACCGATGCATGATCTCCATCTGCTGTTAGTCTTCTTCACCAGCAGGTGCCGCTAGCGGCTGTTTAAGACCAGATCACGGCTATTAAGTCATCATTCATTCATTCATAAAAAACGGATTTCCAGAAATGGAGCAAGCGGTAAGTGAATGTGTGATGATTATCAGGGCCAGTATAAATGCAGAACAGCTGATAAAGACAGAAAAGCTGCGTTTGTTTAATTCAGTGTCTTTATGGTTACCTGTGTAGTCTACATGTAAGCAGCTTTCTCTCCAGTGAACGAGATTATAACGTTATTCTCTGAAGCTGGTGTACAGATCAAACGTTAAATCTGAGATAGACATATATTTCTCTCTGTTGTTTAGTTTCCTCAATTTTATATTGCGGCACTGTGTTGTAATACTAGGGATTCCCTCATCCGTCATAGGATTCCCCTGCCATCAGGACATAAACACTTAACACAGCTTAATGGACTCGTACAGTGATATAAAAGATAATTTGTGATGTAGGTTATACTATATAGGCTCCAAGAAAGCAGATACCGGCATAAAGTTGTTTTGACGCTGAACGTTTGATATTCGCAAATTTAGGGACTGTCTCTAAAGTTACAACTTTGTTATTCACGTTTCTACCTTCAATAGCGTTTAAAGAGAATGACTTGAATCACTGTTCGACCTGACACCTAGAACACTTTACAGTTGGTTTTGTGACTGTAAATCATACTCATCACATGCTATTGAGATTTAAATTATGGCATTTTTTTTGTATGATCCCATACAGTAGTGAAATACATAGCAATATTTACATATTATTTGACAGTATATTTGGAAACACTTTTACAATAAGGTTCATAATGTATTTACTAACGTGTTACTGCATTTGGTAATCTTTGTTAATGTTAATAAAAATGTAGCAGTTCATTGTTTCATGTTAGTTCACAGTGCATTAACTAATGTTAACAAATACAACTCTTGATTTTAATAATGTATGAGTAAATGCTGGAATTAACATTAACAAAGATTAATAAGTGCTGTAGAAGAGCAGTTCATTGTTAGTTCATATTATCTAGTTAAAGTGTTACCTTTAATTTTAATAAACATCAAAAATCTAAAAGGTTTGCATTATACCTGACACCTAGATGAACACTTTACAGTTGGTTTTGTGACTGTAAATCATTCTCTTTAAACGCTATTGAAGGTAGAAACGTGAATAACAATGTTGTAACTTTAGAGACGGTCCCTAAATTTGTGAATATCAAACGTTCAGCGTCAAATCAACTTTATACCAGTATCTGCTTTCTTGGAGCCTATATAGTATAACCTACATCACAAATTATCTTTTATATCACTGTACGAGTCCATTAAACTGTGTTAAGTGTTTTATATGTCCTGATGGCAGGGGAATCCTATGACAGATGAGGGAAACCCTAGTATTACAACACAGTGCTCCAGAAACTCCATTTCTGTAAATCCGTTTTTTATGAATGAATGAATGATGACTTACTAGCCGTGATCTGGTCTTAAACAGCCGCTAGCGGCACCTGCTGGCGAAGAAGACTAACAGCAGATGGAGATCATGCATCGGTACTCTACTGCTTTTCCTGCAGTTCCCGGATGTGAAATGTTGAATTTTCTGTCGAATTTGAACCACTGAATTTGTGGAAGCGAATTTGTAAAGCAAAATAAAATGGACTGAAAATTGCTAGTCGAATTTTATAGGTTGTATTTTTAAACAGAATGAATATTTTGGAAGTGAAATCTGAAAGGTGAAAATAAATTATTGAATTTTTAATAATGAAAATGTGTGTGAAATATTTTTAATTGAAATATTCACAGCTAAATATACAACCATGTTGAATTTCAGCCCATAAAAATTCAAGCCTTAAAAATACAATGCATCTACATGCAAGCACAGCTAATGTAATGCATATTTTTTTTTCAGTTAGTGCAATTCAACAAGCTTTTTATTTCGAAAACATTTGGCATTAATTTACTTCCATAAACATTCTCACCTGTAAACTAGTCCTTCTAACCAGGGCTCTGATATTGTTTGATACATTTTCTACTTCGCACATGAACATGCCAGCTATAATGAATTGAGTGCAGGCAGGAAGAGCTTTTTTGTTAAAGCTTTATATTTAGTAAGATCAGAGTCATGTACATTTGCAGGTATACTGATACATGTACATTTTATATAGATTTACTGATCCCAGTATAAACTACCATTAAAAAGTTCAGGATCAGCAAGATTTTTAATGTTTAAAAGAAGTTTCGTCTGCTCACCAAGGCTACATTTATTTAATTAAAAATACAGTAAAAACAGTAATATTGTGAAATATTATTACAATTTAAAATAACTGTTTTCTATTTTTTGTATATTTTTACAAAGTAATTTATTCCTGTGATCAAAGCTGAATTTTCAGCATCATTACTCCAGTCTTCAGTGTCACATGATCCTTCAGAAATCATTCTAATATGATGATTTGCTCCTTTTTGTCCATTTATGATTATTATCAATGTTGAAAACAATTCCTTGATGCATAAAAAGTTCAAAAGTTAGATTTTTTTAAGACATTAAAGAAATTAATACTTTTATTCAGCAAGGATGCATTAAATCGATCAAAAGTCACAGCATAGACATTTATAATGCTACAAAAAATAATATTTATTTCTATTCATCAAAGAATTCTGAAAAAAAATATTGTACAAAAATATTTTGTACAATTGTACACATTAAATGTGTCTTGAGCAGCAAATCAGCATATTAAAATGATTTTTTAAGGATCACTGAAGACTGGAGTAATGATGCTGAAAATTCAGCTTTAACATCACAGAATAAATTATATTTTCAAATATTTTCAAATACTGTAATAATATTACACAATATTACTGTTTTACTGTATTTTAATTAAATAAATGCAGCCTTGGTGAGCAGACAAAACTTCTTTTAAAAACATTAAAAATCTCAATGATCCCAAACTTTTGAGTGGTAGTGTACACACACACATATTGTTTTTCATGCATTGCATTAATTGATCAGGTTGTGCATGCATTAGGCTACTTTTGGACTTTCCAAATGATTGCTGTCTTTCATTTTCATGGTATGCATTTACAGATTCTCAAATTTTTTTCTAAAAATGTGTTCTGCTGCTGAAGAAAGGCAGTTGTGCACATTGATAGCATATGGGTAAATGAATAATGAAAATTTTATTGAACAAATGAACAAATTCATGGATTTGTGCTAAAGCAAGTGCTATTTTCCTTTTTCTTAACTATGTTTATATTTATGCTAAGATTCAGTTTTGGTCAGTTTCAGCAAGTTTGTTAATGCCTATTTTTTGCCTGTGTTTTAATAAATAGCAAATTATGTACCATGATCAATTTCTCTTTATTTTCTCTCCATCCAGTGAAAAATAGTTTCATATGTCTGTATACATTATATACACTAAAGATGTGTTATGTATTATGTATTCATTTTTGTATATTGTAGAATTATGTAACCACTGCAAGTACAATGTAAAACTGTATTGAAATGGTATAATTACAGTAAATGGTTGAAACCACAGCTGCCAGTATTTTAAGCCTATATTTATATATATTCATAATTAAATACGTAAATATTGTGAACACTGTATATTCTGTACTTACTGTTTATTGCACTTCTGGTTAGATAACTGCATTTCGTTGCCTTGTACCTTACATGTGCAATGACAATAAAGTTGAATCTGATCTGATCTGATTTATGACAATTCTTTTTACAGTGTAGTTTCTGGTTCCCAGAATGTTCCCAGAACAGACATCCTAACATTCTCTGTTGGTTAGCCAGGAAAGGTCTCTTTACGTAAATAGAACGGAACATTCCTGGAACGTTCCCCAAAGTCTTTTTAATCTATTAATTATAACTTATTCAATAAAGACATAGAAATGTTAGTCAGTAAAAATTAAATGACCGTTAAACGAGTGTGCATCTTTCTGTGGAAGATGATTTCCTTGGCTTAATATTTTTAGCTATCTGAAAATTAAAAAAAGTTTAGACATGTAATTCTGCAAAATATAGTTTGTAATAAATTACACATTTCAGCATTAGATCTTTTAGATCTTTTCCTAGATAGGTTATAAAAATAGATTAAAAAAGTAACCTTTTTTTATAGGTTACAAAAAAAAAGAACCAAAAGAGAAGAAAAAACAGAGACATATTCTAGCCAAATATCAGCAAAATATGTATCTTACACACCAAAATGTCAATCCATTGTATCCATTTGCTATACTTTACATATTATTTATAGTAAATAACAGTAATTTGTTAATTAGGATACACGAGATATTTTCTGCTATTTTTTTCTGTGCATGTTTTTTCCCTATTATTAGGCTATACTTGTGGTGTAATTCTGTATTTAAATATACTTAAAATATAATTAAAATGGCATTACTAGCCTGGTAATACTATATTATTTGGCAATACTATAGCCTATTCCAAATGTCATGCTAATAAAGCTTTTTGAACTTGAACTTGTGTCCAAGAGCGCACGCAAGTGTGCGAGAGAGACGTACGAGACCGAGAGTGTCCAAGAGCGCACGCAACAGTGTGCGACAGAGACCCAGAGTGTCCAAGAGCGCACGCAACAGTGTGCGAGAGAGACCGAGTGTCCGAGTGTCCAAGAGCGCACGCAACAGTGTGCGAGAGAGACCCAGAGTGTCCAAGAGCGCACGCAACAGTGTGCGAGAGAGACCGAGAGTGTCCAAGAGCGCACGAAACAGTGTGCGAGAGTGTCAAAGAGCGCACGCAACAGTGTGCGAGAGTTTAACATATTGAACCACCGTAACCTAACTTCGTAACGTACAACTTGGTTATTCTACAGTTTTCAGTATGTTTAAAACACTTTTTATATTACATTTTATTTTGTTGCACTCCAGTATTTGTCAGATCAACGATGTATAACGCTATTTTACTGACATAAACGCGTGCGTGACATTGTACGAAGAAAATATGCTCTCAAGAAACTTCAATAGCATGGAACATTGTCAGAGGCTACTGGAGGAGCATTCTCGTCTTTTATCTAGAATGCTGGACCATTTGAGACACTCTCAGGTAATCAATAGTTGTAACTAAGTATGATTAATGCAATGTATAAAAAAGATAGTATCAGTTTAATATATCTTTTCATAGGAAAATCAAATTGTGACGATGGTATCGGAGTTGCACAACAGTCTCACGGAAATGCTGTTGCAACTAGATATAATCCTCCATCCCCAGCTCACACCAACAATCCGAATATCTGTCTGTAGGACTGGTGGGCGACCAAGGTGATTATTAATTAAAACAGAAAGAACAACATAAACATATTTCTGATGGCAGCCTACCCAAACATATATTAAACAAAAATAAACTTAACCGATTTCTCAGACATTTACATAATATGTCCAGCACTGCAGTAATTCTGAAACAAGCAATATTTTGTATGCCATTTTTACAGTGTCTCTAAAATAATTCCACATGAGTGCAATAAATAATAATAATAAAAGTTTGCATTTTCATGTATATCCTTACAAAGGTATGATCTGACCAAAGAGCAGTTGACCCAGCTGAGAGAGACAGGAATGTCACGGACAGCCATTTCAACCTGTTTGGGAATCAGCTGTCGCACTGTACGAAGATGCCGTCTTCAGTATGGCATTGAGACCAATTTTAGCACCATTTCAGACCTTGACCTTGATGCATTGATTCATTCGATTGTCAGACAAACACCTAATGCCGGAGTCACACATGTCCTAGGCAAGTAGGCAGCACACATACATACATATATATCAAATCATGTGTCATTTTGATGCAAGTGTGCTTACACTGATGCTGATATTGTTCAATTTTATTGTAGGAAGTCTCAGAAGTAGAGGACTCTCTATCCAAAGAAGGCGTGTCCGGGAGCGACTGGCAGCAGTTGACCCTGTTGGAACCATGATCCGTACAAGGCATGCAATTAGGAGGAGAGTGTATAATGTTCGAGGACCAAATCATCTGTGGTATGTACTATTCCAATGACACTGGTTTGTATCAGTCATATTATGCAGACAAGAATACATGTCAGTTTGTAAATCCTTTTCTTTCTTTTTTTCTGTAGGCACATCGATTCAAACCACACATTAATTGCATGGAGATTTGTGTTATATGGGTGCATTGATGGCTATAGCCAGACTGTCATTTACCTTGAGTGCTGCACAAACAACAGAGCATCTACAGTAATGACCTTTTTTCAGCAGGGTGTGGAAAGATTTGGGTTGCCTTTAAGAGTCAGGGGAGACAGGGGTGGTGAGAACATTGAAGTTGCAAGGTACATGGTAAACAATCGGGGTAGTGAAAGAGGGAGTTTTATAGTGGGGCGAAGTGTTCATAATCAACGAATCGAACGCCTTTGGGCTGATGTCAATAGGGTGGTGTCAGACTTCTACAAGCAACTTTTCCAGTATATGGAACGCTCTGAAATCTTGGACTCCACAAGTGAAGTCCACTTATGGGCTTTACATTTTCTGTACCTTGGGCGAATTCGACGATCAGCAAGAGAGTTTTGCCAGCAGTGGAACCACCACATTTTAAGTTCAGTCCAATCCATGACACCTCTGGCTATGTGGTACACAGGTATGTTCTTGCAGCCAAATCTGGAGCTTCTCACACAGGACGAAACTGATGAGTATGGAATTGACCATGATGGCCCTGTAGTTCGGGAAGACAATGAACAAATTATAGTTCCAGAAAGTAACCTCACAATTAATCCTAACAATCTTACCCATTTACAAGCAGCATGTAATCCACTTAATCCACATGTACGCACTCTAAAAAAAAATGCTGGGTTAAAAACAACCCAAGAAAATGGACAAACCCAGCGGTTGGGTTAAATGTTTGCCCAACCTGCTGGGCACTTTTATTTAACCCAACTATTTTTTTTAAATTACTATAGTGAAATTAACCCAAAATATATAGACACATAATTAGAGGCAACAATAAGAGTCAAAAGATGAACATTTATTTATAAGCAATTTAATAAATGTTTATTGTTTAATTATTATTCACTAAACTTAATGTTCATTGTTTAATTATTAATTAAACCTACTAAATGTCCAACATAATTTCATAAAGCAATATAGTATTTTTTTAACAATAGTTGGCTTAAATAAAAATACCCAGCAGGTTGGGCAAACATTTAACCCAATTGCTGGGTTTGTCCATTTTCAACCGAACTTGTTTTTAACCCAGCATTTTTCAGAGTGCATGCACTTTTATCTCTTAAAGGATTAGTTGACTTTAAAATGAAAAGTCATATACACCTATGGCTTGAGAGTGAGTTAAGCTTGGGATAATTTTCATTTTAAAGTCAACTAATCCTTTAAGAGAGATTTACAAATGGAATGTATTTACTCATACTGAACCTCTTTCTCCCATCAGCTGAACAGTTTACATTTTACAGTTGAACATTTTATCTTTTATAAGAATATTTTGTTTTGAGATGATTTCATCCTGTATATAAAGCATGTTCTCCAGAATGTATGGCATGAATGCATGCACCTGTACCTTTTAAATAGTTTTATACAGCATGTGTTCTTGAATGACATGTACAGTATATCTTTTAAAGAGATTTACAAATGGAATGTATTTTTATATCTTTCTGAACCTCTTCTATGAACTGAAAAGTTAAACATTTCAGAATATCCTTTAGTGTTGGTATTATTTCACCCTACAATTAAAGCATGTTCTTGATAGTAATTTTTCCACAAATATTGAATTTGAATATTTGGGCTCATAATAAACATTGAATATTCGAATCGTTTATTTAAATGTCGTTTAACGAGAAAGACGTTATCAGGGTTGCTGAAAATTTTTTTAAAGTCAAATTTAAGTCTTTTTCAGACTTGAAGAAAATTAAAATAAAATAAATAAATACTAAATTTGGGGTGTGCAATATTGACAAAAACTACATACGAGACAAAAACTCGTCGGGGCAAAAAATGCCCTTGTATCTTTAATTTTAAAAAGGCATATAATAACTGCATACATCACGCAGTGAAAGCGTGAGTGACAAACTTAATGTCAGCTCACACATAGACTGTGCTAATAACACACCCCTACGCACATAATAATGATTTTGCAATTGGTAACTGAAATTTACCCATTTTCTTCTGCCTTCTCTTCCATTCACATGCAGGAGATAGTGTGTTACAAGCTGGTGTAATGCCACGACTCACGAGGCCGGCGAATTGTCACGTGAACAAATCCACAAAGAAAATGTAATTTGGTACATAATTTAGAAATAAATCAAAGTGTCATCTAAAATTTAAGACCTCATAAGTAAAAATAAGTCTTTGAGACTTTTTACAGCCTTAAATAAAAAAATAAAAAAAAATTTAGACTTAAGGAACCCTGGTTATATCTTAAGGTTTTTTAAGGTTTTCTTTTAGACATTAAACATTAAATATATGTAAAACAAGAAATATAAAGAAAAAAGTTCAACCAGTGAACGAGGAAAAACGCTAAAGCAGACTGCGACAGTTATTGTACAGAACGTATATAACCTAAACACACACACACATATATATATATATATATATATATATTTTCTGTTCTTAAACCTGTCTCCCTCTACTAAACTTATGTCTCGACATAATTTTGATTTTGCTATCAAATAAGTTATCTTCTACTTCTAGCTTCAGCTACGCTTACCTGTCGTGAATGCGTTGATGGACAGCTGTCTTTCCTCATTCGATAGGTGTTTGGATTTCATGCGATTTCTCATTGTGGTGCTGATATAAACTCAGTTTCATTATATCACTCAGTTTATCATTCTGATAAAAGTAGTTCCATTTTGTAAGATCATTTTCATCTTTCATCGAATTCCAAACTTCGTGACGCAGACGTTATATGATAAAATACAATTAACTTGTTAAACACAGCGCCACCCAGAGCATTTCATTAAAGCTGCGAGTTTTAGTGTGGAATTTATAGTGGATTCACTGCATTTACCGCCAGCAAAGCAAATAGTAAAATTCGAATATTAGGGCTATTTCCATTTTTCTAATGATAATTAAAGATCGAATATTGTAATATTCGTGCACACGCTTAAGTGTAACAAGTCCACTGAGACGAGCATAGAACCCAAATGCAGTTTATTTGACAAACCATCACAAACATGAACTTGCTATAATTTAACTTGACTCGACTTGACCAAAACTCACCACTAGCAGTTACATGGACAATACTTGACAAGAGACAATTGGAACATGAGGGCTAATCAAGACTAATCACATTACAAGAGCCTGTGAACAATTAATCAATGAACCAATGAGAACAAGACACATGACAGCGAAAGCACATAACAGGATCACATGATGAGCAGGTGAAACACATGACAGACAGGAAACGTGACCATGGCAAAGTTACAAATGAAAGACATGAAAGATAAACATGAAACAACCCCAAAACCAATGTGACATCTATAGTGTATGGCATGAACGCATATAAACGTACCTTTTAAAGAGTTTTTATTAAAGAATTATGCAACTCATAAGAATATTCATTCACAAGAATACGTTTTTTTTTTTTAGATCTTTTAGAAAACTTACATACAACAACAACAACAACAAAAACTAAAAAAAATAAAAAAAAAACCTAACAAAACCCAAAGCCTTGGCAATTCTGAATTGCGTAAAGCATGTTTCTTTTGAAGTCATTGTAATTTTGATGAACAGTTGGAAGGTAGAGGCAGTTGGCACATGTATTTGCTTTTGGCAATTGGGATAACATCTCATTATCTTCAACGGCGTGCAGGAATTGAACACTCGGGTGAGGTCTCAGACCCAGAGGTGGTAGGGATTTTAACCCAGTTGTAAAAAAGAAAATGTCACTGTATTGCAGCTCACTGGGTACATCTGTAGAATAATCAGTGGAAAACATTCTCAAACTATAGAAATATATTTTAAAACTTCACCAACTAAACCTTAATAAAAAAATACTTTAACCTTTTACACAATTATCTGCAATACTTGATTCAGGTTTGGTCAGTCTGATTAGTCATTATAACAATCTAAACCCTGCCAGTGGGATCAAGACCCAAGCTGGACTGGCTGACATTATACCTATGAAGTCTGTCTTAAAGGGTTAGTTCACCCAAAAATGAAAATTCTGTCATTTATTACTCACCCTCATGCCGTTTCACACCCGTAAGATCTTCGTTCATCTTCAGAACACAAATTAAGATATTTTTGTTGAAATCCGATGGCTCCGTGAGGCCTTCATAGCCAGCAATGACATTTCCTCTCTCAAGATCAAACAATGTACTAAAAACATATTTAAATCAGTTCATGTGAGTACAGTGGCTCAATATTTATATTATAAAGTGACAAGAAAATTTTTGGTGTGCCAAAAAAAACAAAATAACGACTTATATAGTGATGATCGATTTCAAAACAATGCTTCATTAAGCTTCGGAGCATTATGAATCTTCTTGCTGTCTATGCAGGCCTCACTGAGCCATCGGATTTCAACAAAAATATCTTAATTTGTGTTCCGAAGATGAACGAAGGTCTTACGGGTGTGGAACGACATGAGGGTAAGTAATAAATTACATTATTTTCATTTTTGGATGAACTAACCCTTTAACCTCCATCACAATTGTGCAGATAAAGATAATAACTCACATTCATTTTATGGCCCTGAGAAAGTATTTAAGTCTCAAAATTTTTTTGGTATTCTTTAAAAAAAAAAAAAATTGTATTTATGTGTATATATATATACAGGTCCTTCTCAAAAAATTAGCATATTGTGATAAAGTTCATTATTTTCCATAATGTAATGATAAAAATTAAACTTTCATATATTTTAGATTCATTGCACACCAACTGAAATATTTCAGGTCTTTTATTGTTTTAATACTGATG
>RJVU01066102.1:404984-531557 GCA_003731715.1 Anabarilius grahami | reverse complement strand
ATTTTATATTAGATTAAAAAATAAGCAAAGAAAAGGAATGGTTTAGTCAGTAATTTTCAAATAAGCATTTAAAAGGACATCTCTTAGGACTCAAAAATTACTTTACCTTCAATTTCAGTCAACAGGGTTCTCCAGAAAGATAGAACAAGGTTTTCTGTGTTCCTTTTGGAAGAACCTGGCAGATTCAGTTCAGGCTCCATCAATGAAGAGAAGCTGCAGTATGTGAACTGTTGAGGTTGATGGCACATAACCTTTGAAAAGGAAGATGGATTTTCCTGCATTGTCTCCAGAACCCCCAAAGTGTTCAAACCTTCTTTGAATCTGTTGAGTTATAATCAAGGAAACTTGAGTGCAAGCCATATTTAAGTGAAGGCACCTAATTTTAAAGATGCAGTTATTTCATTAATTTAATTTACACTAACATAATTACAAATTATGTTATTAATAACTGTGCATTGTAAAATATAATCCACAATGTGAATATTGTCCAGGAATGCACACCTCTCAAATGCAGACCGGTTGCGACCAAGACAGTACCAGTGTGGAGTGTCTAAGGCAACCTTCCTGGCTGTTTTATGGTCCTTGATAACTGCAAACGTCCCAGCCATATCTATGATGGACTCTATATTGTTGAAGGCATCATAATCCCCAGAAGCTAACTATGAGAAGGAAGCCACTAATTATTATGAAAATATTTGATAACACTTTACAATAAGGTTCATTAGTTAAACATTAGTTAATGTATTAACTAACATGAACTAACCATGATCAATACATTTGTTACCGTATTTACTAATCTTAGTTAACGTTAGTTAATGAAAATATAGTTGTTCATTGTTCATGTTAGTTCACAGTGCATTAACTAATGTTATCAAAATTTTAATATTTGTATTAATAAATATTGAAATTAGCATTAACAAAGATTAATTAATGCTGTATAAGTGCAGTTCATTATTAGTTCATGTTAACTAATGAACCTAATTGTAAAGTGTTAGCAAATATTTAAATGAATAATACTGGGTAATTAATTTTTCAAAAAAAAAAGAAAGAAAGAAACTTCTGAGGGAGCTTACTCTTTGCAAGTTGGTGCAAAGCATCGGATCTGTAACCTCTTCAACGGAAATGACTGTGGCCTCAGGGTTAGTCATCAGTGCTTTAAAGAGGCTAGGTGAAATTAACTGTGGTCCTGGTCCCCCATGCACAATGGAGAGAGCAATAGCAACACCAGCATAGAAGTAATCATCATTCTGCATTGCTGAAAAACAATTATTTGAGACACAGATTATTGAATACTGATTCATCAAGATTTATTCAAATATACTAGAATGCGGCAGTGCATGTTTATATCCAGTGCTTATTTACATCTGCTGTTGAAATTCAGGAATTTGGCTTCATCAGGACCAACAAATAATGCCCCCTGTATAAGGTTCTCCATAAGCAGAGTGAGGAACTCCCTCCTTGGCCCACCAGAATCTATTGCTCCCTCACTTGCCCCCAGGTCATCCATAAATTTGACATCAATCCTCTTCGATGGGCAGAATGACTTCATGGACATTGTGAGTCTTGCACTTTCCCAGATATGTTTTCTACTAATATTAAAATAGGATACTCTGCTTTCATCAATTTCCTCTGCCAGCTTCTCTATGATCTCTGTAATGTCTCTGTCGAAAAATATAAGAAGCTATACAGTAAGAACACATCATTATTCAGGAAGAACAAGTAAAACAGTATAGTAATAGAATAATGTAATAATTTATTATTTTATTGAAATTATTTAGTATTAATTTTAATTAATAATATGAATATTACTATTTTTTACTATTTACTTATTATTTTTAAATACATTTTTTGCTCAAAGGCCTGCTAAAGGAGACATCCATGTTTAGCAGTGTATCTATGCCACCACTGCTGATCTGTTAGAAAAATATGATTCTTACCTTTCCTCTGAAGAAGTGTGTTCACTTTTCCTTGTCACTTCAATGTCCTCTATTTCATGTGAGAATTGTGTACTTTCGCTGTCACTAACATCACTATCGAAGAGTGCTGCATATTGCCACTCCCTTGAACAATTAAGTTTGAGCCTTAGCACAACACATATTTTTTTCTACACAACATCAATAAAGTATGATTTTTTTAAACACTTTTATAAAGTACAACTGAAACATTTAACCAAAATCCACTCCTTTTTACCTGTTGTTTTCCATGAGACTCCAAGAACTTTCCTCAATTAGCTGAGAACCAGAGGCTTGAGGTGCATCATCATTTAACATCATCACAACAGAGCTGGCAGGGATCATGCTGGAAGATGACGCAACAAATGGATCACCATCGTTTAAAAGAATGACTGCATCTGGCTGCTCTTCACAAATATCAGTGACATTATTGGTAAGACTCCTAGAACTTCCCTCATTCAACTGAAAACCAGGGGCTTGATGCGCATCATAATTTGACGTCATCACAACAGAGCTGCCAGGGATCATAGCAATGGAGGATGACGCAGCAGATGGATCACCATTTAAAACAATTGCATCTGTTTGCAATTGCAAATGGGGTATTAATGGCTAGGAGGGCTTTATATTTAATAGATCCAGGAATTGGATTGTAACTACAACAGAACAGCTCTTGTTTTTATTATTTTATATTATTTATTATTTTAGTGTTTTTCTATTAAACTTGCATCATATAATCTCACATCTCAGACACACTCTGTCTCTCTCGCGCAGGTTCGCTCGCTCTCAGACACACTCGGTCGCTCACTCTCAGACACACTCGGGGTGCTTCTCAATTCTTAGAAAGAAAGAAATCGTCCCTATAACAGCGAGATACTGTCTAAAAGTTGTGCAAATCATGTAGTTGATATCCTGTTAAAATGCCCGACTCCCAAACCGCGTCAATAGCTGGTGTGGTCAGCTCTTAGCAGGTCTGGTTTGAAAGCGTGTAGGCCTATTTGCGATGTAAAAGAAATAAATAATCTTTTAATAAAGATTAATACAAAAAATCTTTTTTTTTTTTTTTTTTGCGAGCAGTTTTTTTCTAGTGTAGACGACATGCGAACTAAATGGTTGTAATTCATGAATGCTTTGGAATACAGATCCATGGTCTGTTTTCAAAGAAGATATTTGGCAAATGATTGCTGAAAAAGTAATTTAAGTTTAAATGTATATATAAAAAAAACATATATATGAAAAAGTTAATGTATTATGGGAATGTACAGAATTATTGTTTTTATTTATGTTTTTTTTAAGAAATGTTTTAGCCCAAAAATAAATAAATAAATAATTATANAACCAAGTTTTATATATATATATATATAATATTTTTATTTAATTAGAAAATGTACATTATAATTCTGATTCAAGGCATGACGATAGGGTACATAATTTCATACATTTAGCTTTTTTTTGATGCACACTCTTGTCAGAAAGTAATCAAGTACTGTTCCTACTTAATTTATATTATAAAACATGTAATGTATGAGACTTTATAGTTTTTTGTGATTCGATTAGAATATTAAAGTAAGCTTGAGTGTTCCACTGTCACAACAGGAAACTAAAAATTTGCACGGCGGGGCTCACAAGTAAGGCTACCATTCCTCCTGCAATGGTAGGTGTATCGTGGTTGATAAAGATCATCAGAATGACGTTGATCAATGTATAAATTAATAGGCTAATCACCCGACATGAAATTCAGACAAAGTTCTGAATTCATGATGTTGAATTCGAGGCTTTGAGAGACACAGTGTCCGCGACACATGAACTTTCAGTTTGTTTACAGTTTGTCACGTGTTCCTTTAGTTCTCCCGCTCCTCATTATTGTTTCATTCCGTTCAGGTGCACATCATTAATTGTCTTGTTTGAGTCATATAAGATCAGAGAACTTATGTTTTCTCTTTTAAAATTATGGAAATTATTTTGCACTATATCCTTCAAAAATCGGTTAACGATTTGTTTAGACCGAACTTCTTCCATAAACGGTGGCCTTTTTTTCAAGTCATTTGTTTTAGCCTACCCTAAACTGAAAGTGCAAAAATATTTTAGAGTTCATGCTACAAAAATATATTGGATATGGCGAAATGTAGGCTAATGTTTTTTTAATGAATACAATGTAATATGAATAAAACATGAATTTAAGTTTAAAAAAAAACACATGTAGCATTTGTTTAAATATTATTTATTTAAATGATTATGGAAAGAAAACAGCATTAGTAAGATAGGATCGTAAGATGCGCAATATGTCGGGAGACATGGGTCAGACATTTTGATCATTTCATTGAGTTTTGTTTAGCAGAAAGCCTTTCTTTAAAACAAATTTCGTTTTGTATAAATTGTATCTTAATTTTAATCCATGTTTCATCATCCAATATAAATAAAAAGAAAAATTTAGCAGACATAATAAGCCTAATCATGACATGGAAGCGCCGGCGCGATCACCTTTGTTGCACATGAAAAGGAGCGCGTCTCATAAATGAACCGAAACTCAGGAACTGTGTGAGTAAGTCCAAGAATAATCGTACAGGTTTTGATTGCAAAGAAGACTTGCTGGCCCTCCAAAACAATCCTCCTCATTGCAGAAGGTGCTGCAGGAGATATTGCTGCACATCTCCTTGCTTAATAAGTTCATTAAGCCTGGAAGAGGTCATCCTCTTCACCCAGCGACTGACCAAGTAACGGATGTCCCCAGCTAACAAATTTGGGTTGCCAGAAGGTTCCCTGCACGTTAATTTATGGTTCCCAGAATGTTAGTTTTTGGTCCCCAAAACGTTATTTTTTAAATTTTGTTTTTGGTAAGCCAGGAAAGTTTTCTTAATGGAAATATATAACGTTATTTAAAAAAAATTTTAATAACGTTATTATTTTGGATTGCACATTTCAAATGAGTTTAATGGATAGGCCTATTATAGCTCAATCAGCTGGATGTTGTCTTTCGATGGACTTTGAATATGTTTATCATATAAAAATAATTACTATGACGTTTATTTTCTAATATGACAATGTAACAGAAAAACCAAATGCAACAATATTTTAATAGATACAAAACAAGTTGCATATCGTAAAAAAAATAGCTCGCAAAAAAAAACAACAAATGTGGTTTGGGAGTCAGGCATTTTAACAGGCTATCAACTACCACATATATGTTGCACAACTTTTAAACACTATCTTGCTTCTGTTATAGGGACAATCCATAGTTTTGGAAATATTACTTGCTAGTGTTCAGTTTTTTTACTAGCGTGAAAAGTATCTGGGTTATAAGCTAAACACATAGAATGGGGTAGGTATTGCTGAACATAAAATCTTAGCAATACATTAAAGTATGATAAAGAGGTGCGGTCTTTAATATGTTTAATGTTAGTACAGATGAAAATAGTTATAGGTTATTGTACATAAACATATGCTATAAATTCATAGGGACTCCTTTGGCTAAAAGGATCGGTGCTGAATTGGTCTGGTCTGGCTCAGTTACCACTGATTGGGTGAAAACCATTCAAACCTACTGGCTGTGGAAATCATGGGCGTGACTCATTATACTATAAGCAAAACGCCGTAAAAGACGCGCGCTCTGTGCAGCCAAAACGGCGTTTTTTACGGCGTCATATGTCAAGATGGACGGCTTAAAATGCGGCGCTTTTCATGCACACTAAGGGTGCTTCTCAATTCTTATTTGTGCATCCTCGTTTCCTTTCCTTGCTTCCTTTCCTCGCGTCTTAGCTCCACCTCTTCAGGATGCGAGGGAAGGACACAAGGAAAAGACGCGAGGACGGAGGAATTGAATCAAGTGAAATGATATCCTCGCTCCCTTTAGCGTCACTTCAAAGCGCCATCAGCTGCGCTCGGGGGATCTACCCATATGTTGTTAAAGTTTGGTTATTTAAAATATATATATAATAAATATTAATAAAGCAAGATGCCCCGTTGAAATGTATGATATATAAAGTTTATTTAAACTGTAAAAGTAAAGAATACATTTAAATTATTGCGACAGATATGAAGGGGGAGGAGAATGTATACGTGCATCACGTTTCTCAACGAGAAAGACTTCCGCAAAGGATGCACCTGTGTATCCTGGCTCATGACTCCTCAAGAAGCCTCCTCACTCCTCGATCCTCGCCTCCTCGTGGTGCAATTAGAGAATTGAGATGTCCTTCAAGATGGCTGAGCTCAAACGGTTTCCGGGTCATAGGATGGAGGACGGAGGAGCGAGGAGACGAGGAGGGATATTGAGAAGCACCCTAAAACACCGTTAAATACGGCGTCATTGACGGATTTTCGCGCGTTTTTTACGGCGTTTGTAATCACAACGGCGTATTTTGCGGCGCAAATACTTTTTAAAACGCCGTATTTGACGGCGTTAGATTGTAAACGCGTATATTCCATAGCGTAATTCTGACCCTTTTGGCTTGCCATATACTTTGGCTTGCCATAGCGCGCACACTCGGTCTCTCTCGCGCAAGTTCGCTCGCTCGCGGCGTTCGCCTCGCTTTTGTCCAGTCCGGCGCCTCATAGAAAGCAGCGCAGTTTGAGAGGATGCGACTCCTGTTTCGGAACGTTCACGCGATCGGCAAGAATTCTTAATATGAGGCCCTTCTCTGACTACGTTTGGATGTGCGAGTAAGTATTAAACTGTTGGTGAGATGGGATGAGATGAGATAAAGCAAAGCTGACGTTGGTTACGGTACAATGACAGTTACAAAGATGTGTGTGCGTGTGTATGTTGGGAGTTGGGAACCAGTGAGAAAATGTCCCGTACCCGGTAACTTTACCAGTAATATTAATATATTAATATTATTAATATTAATTTAGTTCTGCTTAACGGTTCTTGAAGGCTGTAATTAACAGTTGCCAGGAACTGTCTACTGACTAAATCAGCCATCAACACAGCCGTGTGTGATTTGTTTACATACGAGCTGCGGTAAATTAGGTCTAACTTATATCTGTTGAGTTAGCACGGTGTGTGTGTGTGTACCCGTTTTTCTATCCCGGTGGGGACCTCAACCTGAATGCACACAGACTCATGGGGACTCGAGTCGTGTCACAGTGGGGACCTAAATAGAGGTAGGAGTAAGGAGATAGAATATATCGTTTGTACAGTATAAAAACTATTAAGTCTATGGAGAGTCCCCACAAAGATAGTGAACCAGACGTGTGTGTGTGCGTGCATGCGCTGGCATGTATGTGTTATCAAGCTAACTGTGAATTGTCATTGTTTCTGTAGGGTGGATGAACAAAGGGTTAGCTGTAGGGAAGACATACAGAAATGCAAATCAAGCCCAAGTCTTCATGCACTACATAGCAGAGGTTGAAAGGAGGAAGGTAAAGGAGGAGATATCTGCCAACAAGTTCATCTCCATAATGGCAGATGGATCCACAGACAGTAGTGTAATGGAAGAAGAGTTGGTCTACACTAGAATGAGCAGAGCAGGAAAAGTCAAGGTGCAGTTTGTGGGGATCCAGGCATTGAAAAAGGCAGATGCAGCATGTATAACAGATGCAATATGCTCCCAGATGTCTGCAGTCAGTGGTGGTGAGGAGGAATGGAAGGAAAAGCTAGTTGCTTGTGGGACAGATGGAGCGGCCGTTATGACAGGATCCAAGACAGGAGTTGTCAGCAGGCTTCGTGGGGAAAGGACGTACATTTTAGGAGTCCACTGCATGGCACACCGCCTTGAGTTGGCATTTAAAGATGTAATGAAGACCAACAGTCATTGTAGGAAAGTTGAGGACCTCTTGACTGGCCTGTTCACCCTCTATCACAGGAGCCCACTGAACAGAGCCAAATTAAAGGACAGTTTCTCAGTGCTAGGGATAAAACCACTGATGCCCACCAGAGTAGGAGGTACAAGGTGAGTCTCTCACCTATTGAGGGCCTTGGACCATTTCTTAAGGGGGTTTAAGGGGATTGTTCAGCACCTTGAGCAGGTAAGTAGTAGCTTATAGGTATTGTTGTATATTATTTATCTGTCAACATTTTGATTTAACATGTCAAATGCAGTTCTTCCATTTCCAGTTTAATTAATTTTGTTCTTGTTTTCTAAAGATGCAGTCACCAGACGATGAAGGGGTAAATGCTGCTCAACAGAGCAAGGCACGAGGGTTCTCCAAGCTGGTGACAGATGGAGATGCTCTTAAGTTCAGCAGTTTCCTGCATGATACGTTGACTCATCTCAGTGAAATTGCAGCAGTCATGTTTAACAGTAGCTGACGTCCACAGTTGCCTGACTTCCACCCAGGCTGTGATCCTCAAATACAAATACAGGTAATATAATTATATTATAATTATATTGATTATTGTTTATAGTTTAAATAGGGTTATTAATCTTTGCTTCAGCTTAAAAAGTGGTTCTCTCATTCCTAAAACCTAGTCCAATTTTACCTCCTAATATGTGACCTCCCTCTTGTCATGACTCTGTCTTGACACACATGTATTAAATTAATTTATTCTGATAAAGGCAAAACGCTCTTTACTCACACAGCATGTATCCAATGAACCACTCATTGTGATTGAATTGTAATGATTAAAACTGTAAAGTCTTGATGTACAAATCCTTTTGAAAAAAGTAAACTAAAACTTAAAACTTTGACTACAGACCTGGACCGATGCTGAGGAAGGTGTTGGATTCCAACACTTACATGGGTGTTAACCTGAGACATAGTGACACCAGCCACATGATGGCTAACAAAGACAAACTTCTGGACAAGCTGTCCGACAGCATGGACAACAGATTTGGGGATGTGGGGTCTGGAATCCTGAGCGATACAAAGATAGTGAGCTTCCAACAATGGCCTGATCCAGAAAACAGTGCAGGTTAGCATCTCAAAGCATCTTGCAATAACTTAATGTACAATTTTTTTCTAATGCCAGAGAGCAGTATGATTTTCTATTATTAAAGAACACAACTTTAAAAATGGTCAAAATGTTAAACTCAAAACAACATACACTTCTACTACAAACTTTTAAAATAATCTTTTTATATAATTTCAGACTTTGGTGATTCAGAAGTGGACAGGCTCACAAGTCACTTCAAGCCGATATTGATCTCTTCTGGAGTTGATGTCGATCTGATTGCAGACCAGTGGACCATCATCAAGTCCTGCCTCTACAAGGAGCCACAGACACTGGAGAAAATCACCTGGGCTGAAGTTAACAGGATGCTGAGGGAGACATGCCCTGACTTCCTGGACCTTGTGGATCTGGTGTTATGCATGCCTGCATCAACAGCACACTGTGAGCGTGGGTTTAATGTAATGAAGATGGTGAAGTCTGATTGGCGGTCCAGTCTCAAATGTGAGACACTGTCTGACCTGCTCTTTGTCCATCTGTCCTCCCCCTCAATCAAAGACTTTGACCCTAGCACAGCAGTTGAGATGTGCCATGCCAGCAGCATACGGTCAAGGAGACCAGACCTCATGGAAGATGCAGCTGCAGCAGAGGTGGAGGAAGAGGAGTGCATCTGCTCCTTTTTTGTGGACTCAGATTAGCAGCAGTCAGTATATATGACTATGACATATGAATATGTCTGTGTGACACAGCAAATCAATGAATTAAAAAGATTAAAAAAATTATAGTCTTAGAGTTTACTTATAATGATTTCGTTAATAACTTGACAGCACTTAAATGTGTATTCTTACAAGTTAAAGAACAATGTTTGTGTGATTTCTATTTTTCACCTTTATGAGGCAAAAAAACTAAACAAAAAAAAACTGGCTGGTAAAAAGTTACTGTGGCAGGTGGTCAAAAAAAGTTAACTTCAGGCCCTGGCCTTATACCCAATAGGAAAGGTCAAGGATTTCCGTATATCCACTTAAAAAAAACGTGGGAACACGGATTTGGTGCTCTTTAATGTGACGTGACAGATCGCAGTGTCTCAGTTCAAAAGAAGCGGCAGCCTGACGCACACATGAACTGATCCTCTCCTCCGCTTTAATACCAGTTACAGCACTAATTAAACATGAATGAACATCTAAAGGTATGTTAAAAGATACAGAACAACTTACCAACATCCATATCATGTCTTGTGTAATCGCTCAGCGTTCAACCGCGGCAAGACGGTAATAAAAAAAGTTCGTAAACAAACGTAACGTCACATTTACCTCAGAACAAACATATTCAGTGACCATAAACTCGTAAGTCAGCTAGAAAAATTAACTCTAGAGAGCAGCATTTAGCTAAATATATGCACCATATTACATATTATAATTTATGTTCTTCAATAGCCTATATAATGCATGTTTGAATAAATCTGCCAAGTTGACAGCCACCATTTAAATGTTTATTTAAAGAAACAAATTGGAGTATAAATAATTTTAAAGTTAGTAGGCCTATTATAACTTTATTATTATAAAAAAAATTCCTTAAGTGTAATTTAAGTTTGTATACAAACTGGTTCATTTAACCTTCAATATTAATGTAGTAGCAACTGATTCCCATTATACAGCATTAGTTTTTTTTTTTCTTGAGAAAATTTGCCATGTACTGTACCTGATATACATATCCAAAATAACTGATATTGACTTGAATTGCAAGCTTGTGAATACAAATGCATAACTATGATGACAGTGCATTGAAAATTGCCAGCTGATAAACATATGATACTGGGACCATATTCCTATAACATCTAAGGCTAAATGTAGAACTTAACTGGCTGAGTTAAATGGTGATTGACACTAAACAGTAGAAAATCAGTCCAGAGTCTCTTCAGCTGTAAATGCCATTGGCTGTTAAAGTCTTGTGTTGTTTATAATAAATTGACATGTTGATAACACACACATAAGCAGTCTTTCAGAATGCTCTCAATTACATGTAGCCTATCAGATGCATTCTATATGCATTAGTGAGTGTGGTGGTGCTTATGGAGTGTCGCTCTGGGATAGGTGAGTATGAGGCTGGATGGGTGAGTATGAGGCTGGGTGGGAAAACCCCTCCGGAACACGCTCGCTGGGGCCCCCTCCCGGAGATTTGCTTAGAGCCCCCAATAACCTAAACACGCCCCTGCTGTTATTATGTCATTATATGTAGTTTTAAGAGTTTTTCAGGTGAGAATGTACTGGTTTAAAGCTCAAATTTGTGGTTTATTGATAAAGATAGCACCTATTTGAAAATTTGATCTAACGTTGTCGGAGTTGTGAGATCCAGGCGATCACCGGGCGCTCAGCGCTCATGTGCCCAGCCGAGAGCAGCCTTACCTCGGCTAGTCCTTCTGACGTTTGCCGCTGGTTCTGATGTCTCTGTAGTGGTTAAACATGAGATAATTACTCTTTTGTATATCTAACGGGCGATCTTTGGTCTCGTGAATCTTTCATTTGTTCCGTGGCAAATGGTTTTGGCTGAGGGCAAAGTGACGTTTCATAACTTTATATATTGTGGCCTACTAAAGCGCTATAATTTTGTACAATTTTGTATTTCGCTTGACTGAATGGTTTGCTTTATTTCTTATTGTATATTCTTAAACCTTTTATAATGGCTATTATTGATCATTAAAACTGACATGGTTGTGTTTTATGTTATATTTCATTTTATTACAGTGAAGATCAGATTATGCACATATATTAAAGCTGCAGTCCGTAACTTTTTTTGGTTAAAAATGATCTAAAATCAATTTTTGAGCAAGTACATAACCAGCCAGTGTTCAAAACTATCTCATTATCTTAGCTGGATTCACATTGGTAAGCTTGTAATAATGTTTTATAATAAGAGCGACAGCATGCAGCAGTTCGTCTGTGTGTCATTACGTGACGTCCGTAAACAGAAAGGAAGGAGTACAGGCTAGTCGGTTTTATCACATGAGAATGCTGCTGGTAGAGGATCATTTATTGCCTGTTCTCACAGCAGCTGAAATAATTAAATTTATCATTTTGATTGATCGGATTGTAATCCAGAAAGGTCCAAATGACAATCATCATGGAGATTCACCCGTAGACAAAAGCAAAAGACTTTGGACAGTGGAGTGGCTACAGAAATTGAAATCTACAGGTAACGCTCATATACACAGTCATAGCATTGCTGATGTTGTTAACATTAACAATTTGAGAACAATATAACAGTAATAATAATTTGCACGGTTTGGCGTGATCCGAGCTAAGCGATTGTTAGATTTAATCATCATTGGCAGCACGATTTATTGTAGGTATGCTGTCCTTACCTCTTGTGTGAAGAGTAGAATTCTAGCTAGTGTCAAAAGAATCAGAATAAACACGCAGAAGACTGGTATTTAGGTTTGTAGAGTCAATCTTCTTTTCTTTGGTTTATTGTGTCTTTCTTTTTCGTGAAACTACAAGTAAAACAGAAAATACTACAATATCTGTGTCATATTGACTAATAGCAAGCATTTGTGTAAGCTAACATAACATAAAACAAGTACACGTAGAATAAGCACAAACTTTGACAAATGCTACAAATAATGAACAATACAGCTGTAAAATGATGCTACACAAAGAGAAATGAAATAAACTGACAGCCGATGCCACATTTTAAAGGATTACCACGGATGGAGTTGAATTGTTGAGAGACTCTCGTGTTGCTGCCATGTGCTCTCTGGCTGCTTGAACTAATAAAGTAATTGGAATGACCACTAGGGGCAACACTTCCTACAGAACAAATTATTATTATGACCACTAGGGGCAGCACTAACTTTAAGATTAATACAAAGACAGAACACTCCCCGTCTGACATGGTGAATGTCACTAAACACCATAAACAACAAAAACAATACTTGCAAATAACATAGTAACTGTGTATAAAGGTGCAATAAGAAGAACAAGTTTTAATAGAGGTCTCAAAAACATTTTGGGCCCATCTCCTCTGAAGACTCTGACCTTAGCTTTACGTACCATACTATCTTCGCTAGGGAAAACCTGAGTAACTATCCCTAAGGGCCACTCGTTTCTCTTCAGTTGTTGGTCCTTGAGTAGCACGACACTTCCTGGTTCCAAGTTGGATTCTTGTGTTTGCCACTTTCTCCTAGGTTGCAGAACAGACAGGTACGGTTTTCTCCATTTGTTCCAAAAGGTTTGTGCTAGATGTTGAACTTGATGCCATTGCTGTTTGTGAAGATCTTTGACATCAGAATCCTCAGGTGGAGCAGATGGAATGCTTGTTTTCTGAGTCAACAGAGTGGATGGGGTGAGTAAAACAGGATCGGTAGGATCGGTGGACACAGACACCAGAGGTCTTGCATTAATGATAGCTGCCACCTCAGCCATCAATGTCATAAGTACTTCGTGGGTGAGTTTTGTATGTCCAAATTGAAGAAACATGGAATCCAAGATTATTCTGGCTATCCCAATAATCCTCTCCTAAGATCCGCCCATGTGAGATGCATGGGGAGGGTTGAAGGTCCAGGAACAGCTTTTTTCGGCCAGATGCTTGTTGACGGTAGTAGCATCCAATAAAGTTTGTCCCTCTGTCCGAGCGGATCAGTTTCACTGTGCCTCGTATTGCAAGGAATCGCCTGAGAGCGTTGATGAAGCTTGAAGAGTCGAGAGATTCAATGACCTCATTGTGGACTGCTCGCACAGTCATACAGGTGAAAATAACAGCCCACCTCTTACTATGTGCAAGGCCTCCTCTTGTACGACGAGCTTCAACACTCCAAGGGCCAAACACATCAAGCCCCACGTTGGTGAAGGGAGGCTCCAAAGACAGACGGTCAGCGGGCAGATCAGCCATCTTCTGTATAATAGGGGTGCCACGCAACTTTCGACATGTCACACAATGGTGTATTAGACTGCTTATACACTTCTTCACTCCTGTTATCCAGTAACCAGCTGCTCGGATAGCACCTTCCGTGAAGAGGCGTCCTTGATGCAGTATTTGTTCATGGAAGTATCGAACCAACAGCACAGCAATGTGGTGTTTGCCTGGAATGATTATTGGATTCTTTTCCTTAGTTTGAAGTTCTCCATGTCTGCATCAATGAAGGGGTCCAAAAATCTGAGTGGACTGTTCCAAGAAAGCAGCATGTTTTTCTGTAAGCATGCAAGTCCTTCTGCATATGTCTTCGGTCTGTCTTGCACAGACCGAATAATGACCTTTTCTGATTCTTGAAGGTTTTCTGCAGTATATGCATTCTTACACAGATGCCATCTTTTGCAGTTCTGATGTTCTGTGACCAGACTTGAGCAGTAGCTTTGGGCAATGTGGCGAAGGTGAGCAATGGCACTTCTTAGAGAGGACCAGGAGGAGAACTTTATAAACCTTTGAGATCCAAGCTGCTCTACTGCAGTCTGTGTCTGTAGAGTGGATACTTGTGCTCGAACATCTGGATCTGTATTTGGGCTAATGAGGTCATAGAGTTTAAGATCTTGAGGCTCTTGAGAAGGCTCGTACAGAGGAGGAGGTCCAATGAGCCAACTGGTGTCCTTGAGTTTAGCTGCTGCAACACTTCTTGTCGCAGAGTCTGCAGGGTTTTGATCAGAAGGTATGTACTTCCATTGACTTGGACTGGATGATCTCCGTATCCAAAGAACACAATTGCTGACGTACACATAGAAACGTCTTGTCTCGTTGTAGATGTACCCAAGCACGACCATGCTATCTGTATAGAAGGTTGTCATGTCAATATCCAAGTCAAGTTCAGATCTTACCAGATCTGCTAATTCCACCGCTAATACAGCAGCGCAGAGCTCGAGTCTTGGAATGGTGTGTTCAGGTTTTGGAGCCGGCTTCACTTTTCCCATTACAAAGCCAGCGTGAATGTCTACAATGTTGTCGGTAAGTTTCAGGTAAACAACCGCTGCTATGGCCTTTGTTGATGCATCACAATAGACACACAGTTCTTTCCGTTCTGCTGTCGATGGAGAAATGACAGTGAAAGGTCTTGCAGATTTCTGAGATCTTGTAAACTGTCTCGCCAAGATTTCCACTTGTCTTCCATTTCCTGTGGAAATGGTGAATCCCATTCACCTTTTCCTTGAGTGAGCTCTCTTAAGATGTGTTTTCCCTGAATTGTGACAGGGGCTGCGAATCCTAGAGGGTCCTAGACACTGTTCAGCACTGAGAGTACTCCTCGTTGAGTAAATGGTTTCTCCTCTGCATCAACTTTGAACGTGAACGTGTCTGTTCCCAAGTCCCAATTTAGTCCCAGACTGCGTTGTAAAGGTGGTGTGTCTGAACCGAGATCCAAGTCTTTGAGATCACTAGCTCGATCTTCAGGTGGAAAAGCTTCCATGACCGTTTTGCTGTTAGAAGCTATTTTGTGGAGCCTTAGGTTGGAGTTGGCGAGAACATCTTGTGTCCTCTTGATCAGACTGATGGCACTTTCAGCTGTCGGGAGGGACTTGAGACCATCGTCGACATAAAAGTCACGATCCACAAACTGTTTCACCTCAGAGTCATGGTGTGGTGTCTCTTCTGCAGCTGACTGAGGCAGTAGATTGCAACTGCTGGACTGGGACTGTTTCCAAAAACATGTACAGTCATGCAATACTCAATGACTTCTTGATCTAGGTCGATGTTCTTGAACAAGAAGAATATGAAGAAGTTGCAGTCGTTTTCTCTCACAAGAAAGCAGTGAAACATCTGCTTAATGTCTGCTATCACAGCAATGCCTTCTTTGTGGAATCTTATAAGGACTCCCACAAGCGCATTGTTCAAGTCAGGGCCTGTTAGCAGTACGTCATTCAGTGACAGTCCTTCATACTGAGCACTTGAATCGAATACTAAACGAATGTTGTTTAGCTTCCTGGGATGATACACTCCAAAAAGAGGCAGATACCACCGTTCTTCATGTTCTCGGAGGGGAGGAGCAACTTCAGCGTGACCATTTTCAAATATCTTCTCCATGAATGTAAAGAAATGTTCCCTCATTTCTGGTTTTCTCAGCAGGTTCATCTTGAGAGAAGTGAAGCGTTTGAGAGCCAACTGTCCATTGTTTGGGAGACTTGGCCTGGGATGTCTGAACGGTAGAGGAGCTACCCAGCTGTTGCTATCATTTTTCACAAGACCTTGTTCCATGGTTGTGAGGAAGGCTCTTTATAAAAGAAGAAACAAACGCACTGCCGTCTGAGGTGCCAGTCAGGAGAGATAAGTCCAAATGTATATGAGAAATATGACTGCACACTCAACTTGCAAACAGTTTATTCACCAACGTTTCAGCAAAAAGCCTTTGTCAAGGTGTAATTTCACTCAAAATAGAGAGAGTATAAATAGACAATCAACAGGTGCATAAAATTAATCCCAATTAAATCCACAATTAAACAATTATTTAAAAAAAAAACTCAAATATACATGACAAGAATAAATACACGTCAGTATCAATAGAAACATCAACATTAAAAAGTAGAAGAAACACTTATAGAAAACAGCTGAGATCAAATTCAACATTCAGACCGTAAGGAGTAAGAGTTCTTAATTTATATATCCAATAGGCTTCACGTTTGAGTAAAATGCGATCAAGATCGCCACCTCTCGTCGGTAGAGACACTCGCTCGATACCTATATAACGTAAAGAGGCAACGGGATGGTTAGATTCAACAAAATGTGTAGCCAGTGGATAATTCATGTTGCTACATCGAATTGTGCTCCGATATTCAGCAATGCGCGTTTTCAACTCACGAGCTGTTTTGCCAACATATGATTTCCCATATGGGCATGTTATAAGATAAATGACTGCTTTAGTTTTACAGCTTATTATTCCTTTAATAGGGATAGGTTTCCCAGTGTGCGGATGTTTAAACGAGGTACATCGGTAAGTATAACTACATTGACTGCATGTACCATATCGATAATTACCTTCCGGAATTGGTGTTAATATAGTCTGTGTTGTGACAGGTGGGGAAGGCAAATACGATCTCACCAGATGATCTTTCAAGTTACGTCCGCGCCTGAACACCGTGAGAGGAGGATCCTAAAAAAAAAAAGAGAGACTTTTGTCAGTTTTCAGAATGTGCCAATGTTTATTAATTATCTTCTTAATTTGTTCTGAGTTTTTAGTATATTTTGTGGTAAAAATCACTTTTTTGATTTTTATCTTTCTTCCTTAATAAACTCAAACGTGATTGACTCAATTTTTGTCTCTGCTGCTTGAATTTGCTCTGCAGTATATCCTCTACAGTGAAAGGAATCTTTTACAATGTTAAAATTCCTATTAAGATCATCTGGTTTGCTGCAAATTCTCTTTATCCGACACATTTGACTATATGGTAAGCTGTTCTTCAAAGGTAAAGAATGATAAGAATCAGCTCTCTGAAAAGTATTGCGAGCTGTAGGTTTTCTGAAGAGATCTGTATAGAGGTAGTTACCTTCTTTGATTATCCACAAATCCAGAAAACTAATTTTATTTAGGTCAAAATCCATTGTAAATGTCAGAAAATCAGAGCAAGCATTTAAATAATGAAAAAAGGAATGCAGTTGTGTAACATCACCTTTAAAGAGACAAAAACAATCATCAAGATATCTCTTCCAAATCAATATATTAGTAGAAAAAACATGATTAGAATAGACAAATTTTTCTTCAAAAAGAGCCATATAAAGATTCGCAAAGGAGGGTGCAAATGTGCTACCCATGGCCACACTTCTTTTTTGGATAAAGAAGTCATTCTGAAATATAAAATAGTTGTAGGAAAGTACAATTTCAGATAGTGTCTTAATGCATTCATTCGAGGGAATTAGATCGTCACGTTCAGATAAAAAATGAATCATAGCCTCAATACCTTCTTTATGTGGAATACATGTGTATAAAGATTGAACATCAAAAGAGACCAATAATATGTCCTCAGGTACCGGATTTATAGAGTCAATGAAAGACAACATATGCATAGTATCCTTCAGAAAAGGCGGCATTTTTTCACAGAATGGTCTTTAAAAGAAATCCACAAATGTAGAAATAGAGGACGTTAATGCACCAATACCTGATACTATTGGACGTCCTGGAGGAAATTCTAAACATTTGTGGATTTTAGATAGGGTATAGCATGTAGAGATAATAGGATTTTTTATTTTAAACCTCTACCGCACGCATTATGATAAATTTATAAAAAAATATATGACTCTTTTTCTTTTCTTAGAATGGCTTAACTTGAAGTGCTGTAAAAAAATTTTTTTGAAAAAAATATTATTTTAAGGTACTTTATGATATGTTGCCATATGGCAACAACGTACAATAGTGGAAATAACTTAGAATAAGTGTAAATAGTTAATATTTTTCCTCAAAATGTTGTTTGTATTGAATCAATTGGTGCTATTATTAGCTTTAGCAGTAAATATAAACAACACTTATACTTATTTTCCAACATCTTGTGCTTTTATTTATTCCATTCTCTTTTGCTAAATAATGCTGTATATTCTTTGAATTTCATTACGTTTTTCGTGAATATTATTTAAATTGCAAATGTAGACAGTTAAAAACAAATCTAATACCGTTCATCATGTATCATAAAACATTGACATAAAAACAAAAACATTGCAGTTCATGAAAATTCAACATTACGCAATCTTATGAGAGGAAGGTTATGAACATGAACCCCCCAAAATCCTTTAAACTTCACCTTTTTTCCATATGAAACTTCAAAAAGCATTTTTTTTCAGGGGTGAGACACATGTACACATCACATTTGGTGCACTTCACACTAACAATACACTTACAGACACTTGCACCTGCCTTTTTGAGACACCATGGTAGGCCAGTGGTTGGTCTGGGCCAGTATACTGGCTGTGGTGGCAGTGGGCAGGCAGGTCTCCGATGTTGATTTAATCCATAATACAAATGTCATGGCAGTCCTTAACATATGACTAATCAAAATTATATCACTAGCATGAATGTTTTTATTGTTACAGCTTACGGGGCAGTCGTGGCCTAATGGATAGAGAGTCGGACTTGTAACCCAAAGGTCATGGGTTCGAGTCTCAGGTCCGGCAGGGATTGTCGGTGAGGGGAGTGAATGTCCAGCGCTCTCCCCACCCTCAATACCACGACTGAGGTGAGACCCTTGAGCAAGGCACCGTACCCCCAACCGCTCCCCGGGCGCCGCAGCAATGGCTGCCCACTGCTCCGGGTGTGTGTTCACGGTGTGTGTGTTCACTGCTGTGTGTGTGCACTTGGATGGGTTAAATGCAGAGCACAAATTCCGAGTATGGGTCACCATACCTGGCCACATGTCACTTCACTTTCACTTTTCACTTTCACTTCACTTAACAGACTGCAGCTGGCCTTTGCTAGTTATCTAACCTATTATAATAATGTCATTCCATTATTGCGCAGTGTTGCCATATGGCAACACACACATTTTATCGATTTACCAAAATCTAATTTCATAAAAAAAAATTTGAGTGGCGAATATGTCATCATAACTTACCTGAGATGATGTTAACAATTTTTTTGTGAATGTGACATGGGCGGGTCCTTGTTTGTTACTGACGTTTTAATTTGCTTTCAGCAACTACATACAAGAGACGGCACAGAAAAAAATTGCATGTCATGTGACTTAACCAAAGCACATCATTGGCTAAACTAAGGTCTTCTCTTACCAACAAAAAAAACTAGAATGTTCTCTTAAAGAGACAGTGGCAAGGAAATGAACACAAAGTGTATGTTGCCATATGGCAACACTATGCGGTAGAGGGTTAAGGAATTCAAATTCCCTTTTATTATTCTTGCCCGGTGGTAACATCAAATCAAGAGCAGCATAAATTTGTTTTTTAAAAATCTGAGTCGGATCTTCTGGGAGTTTTTCATAAAAATCCAAATCTGAGAGTTTTCTTTCACATTCTCTTACATAATCATTAACATTCTGAAACACAATCGCACCTCCTTTGTCCGCTGGTTTTATTATAATAGTCCTATCAGACTTTAAATCAAGTAAAGCATCTCTTTCCTCTTTTGATAAGCTGTCATATCGTCTTCGTGTTTTCATATCACTAAATTTCGCCTCAACATCATGCTCAACCAATCTACAGTAAGTTTCAACGAATGAATTTCTGTTCAAAGGTGGATTAAAAGAACTTTTAACTTTAAAAGGGGTTCCGCTCTTCTCAGCTTGGATGGAGGTTGTACATTCTTGTATATGTGATTGAGAACTAAAAAATTATTTGATCCGGATGTTTCTAAAGAATTTATACAAGTCAATTTTGATATCAAAGTCTTTTGCTTCGAAACACGGAACAAATGATAACCCTTTGTTCAGAACAGAAATATGAGAGGAATTCAGAGTCTTACTAGAGATGTTGAATACGGTCATTTCCTGATCGTTCCTCTTTCCCCGTCTAGTCCGTGATGCACGTTTCCTCCTTGATGTCTTTTCAAATTGCGTCTGCGTCGATTGACAGATAAAAAAAAAAAAACTTTAAAAACTTGTGAGGAAGGTTCTGTCTTCAATAGATAAAGTTGGCTTGTTATCGTCTTTTGTAAGTTGAAAGACTGTTTGACCTAGGCAAGAGTGGTCTTCATCTTGAAGGTCTCGAATGTCTTTAAAACTGTATTCCTCTTTAACTCGAAGAACACTTGAGCATTGTTCATAGATGGTAGGGTGACCTTGTTGCAGAGCATTAGTGAAGAGAGTTTTCACACTTGTGGGTTTGTGACCAACCCTTGAGACAAACGGTTCCCACTAGCACCCATCCCAGATCTAATCTTTGAGCGTAGGGAGCATCAGAAGGACCATTAATATTCTCACGTACCTTTAGGAGACTAATGGCATCACGACCAAGAAGCAGCAAGATAGGGGCTTGGGCATCCAGTTCTGGGATCAGATAGGCAATCCGTTTCAAATGGATGTGATGAACTGCAGCATTGGGAGGTAGGTATCTCTGCTCTGTTGTCCGGTATTTCTGCACACTCCAGTAAAGTTGGCAAGGGTTGCACTGTTTCACCATCCAGCGACTCAATGTAGAAGCCTGAGGCTGTACGTCTTATGTTTTTTGTCAGCCCTGCGCAGGTCACCAGCGTGTAGGATGACAAGAGTCCTTGAACATTAAACATGTCAAAGAATTCAGGACGAACCAGAGACCTATTGCTTTGTTCATCTAGAATAACGTAAACTTTGACTGCCTTGTCTTGTTGTCCACTGGGGTATATTTTTGCCAAACAAATCTTGAGCAGGATAGAGCAGATTGGCCTCTCCCACACACAGTTGTACAGTTTGTTGTTACATCTGTGGGTGCTGTTGTGTCCTGCTCCCCGCCTTGCTCTGAAGAGGCGTTGTCCTTAGAAGCACAAGGTGGTAGCCCTGGATGAAGAGCAGATACGCGTTTCTCGCTACCGCACTCTGTACACTTGACGTTGCTTTGACAGTTCTTTGCTGTGTGTGTTGTTGTGTTACAGCACTTAAAGCAAAATCCATTTACTTTGAGAAAGCTCTTTCTCTCTTCTAAAGGTTTAAGCCGAAATCCACGGCATCTCTGCAAAGTGTGTGGCTTTTTGTGTATAGGGCATATCTTGTCAGGATCCTCTACGTTTCTTTTAACTTTGTCCAATGTAGAACCTTGCGCAGTGGAAATGTCTGTTTTGTAACTGGAAACAGTTTTCATCTTGTTGGATTTCCCAGGAGACTTTTCAACTTTCTGTGTGTCTGCCTGCACAACGTTGAAACTTCGGTCATTTCTTATCTGTGCTTGATGATGGATGAAGTTCACAAAGACAGAAAATGGAGGGAATGACACTTGAAACATTTCTTTGTGAGTGGATCCATGGATTAACCACCTCTCTTGGAGACCGTACGGCAACTTTTGGACTATGGCGTTAACGCCTCTGGGAGTGTCCAGATAAGAAAGACCAGGCTGATCACCGTCCATTTTAGCAGCATTTACTTCCATTAACAAGTCACTGAGATCTCTTAATTTGGAGTAGTCTCTGGTGTTTAACTTCGGGAAGCTGTCCAGTTTCTGGAATAAAGCCTTTTCGATGGCTTCAGGAGAGCCGTAACAATCATCTAACCGCTTCCGTGGAGGCTGACGTACTAGGTTGAGGGGGTATGCATCCCTGTTACGTGGGGTTTCTCTGTATTGTGGCTTGTTTGTTGGTTAGTATTGTGAAGGGGTGGTGTATGGGTCATCATGCACATCAAAGGTTACACTCCTCGTTTGATTTTCTTGTTTCTGTTGATAATATTTATCATCTGTGATTTTGAATGGATTAGGAGACTTAAGTCGTGTTGGAGAGAGCAGGTGAGTGTTAGGAACGCAAGACTTAGCCGTAGGAGATAAGTCACTTGTAGCATTGAGATGTATGGCGTGTACAGTGGGAAGCGTTGTTGTCCCAATGTGTGGCTCTTTTGTCTCGTCTAGAGCGATTAAATCCTTTAGTGGTGCTGGCTGTGTGTCCTTTAACATGTTATTTTGCTCCTTCACGAATTCTCTTGTTCGTTCCACAGGATCTATGGATGGTGACAGCAAAGGTGTATGACCGGAGTATTTTCCATCACTGTTTTCGGTTACTGCTTCTAAAGCCTCAGCTTTCGCTACTGCTGCAGCAGCTTCCTTTTCAATAGCCAACATCTCCATGGAGGCTTCAAGCTGAGCCTTTTGCAGCTTGAGCTCCATTTCCCTACTTGCGAACTTGAGACATGCTTTGGCTGCTTCTGCGTGAGCTCTTGCGCGTGCTGCAGCTGAACTAGTTGATTATCTGCGTGAAGACTTATTTGAAGCAGAAACTTGTGATCTTGTCTCACATTGAGATGCATTTTCTTCCTCCATAATGTACACGTGGTGATTATCCTCATCTGATGAGAGACGACTTTTCACTATCCTGTCCTTCCCTCTTGTGTGAAGAGTAGAATTCTAGCTAGTGTCAACAGAATCCCATTAAACACGCAGAAGACTGGTATTTAGGTTTGTAGAGTCAATCTTCTTTTCTTTGGTTTATTGTGTCTTTTTCGTGAAACTACAAGTAAAACAGAAAATACTACAATTTCAGTGTCATATTGTCTAATAGCAAGCATTTGTGTAAGCTAACATAACATAAAACAAGTACATGTAGAATAAGCACAAACTTTGACAAATGCTACAAATATTGAACAATACAGCTGTAAAATGATGCAACACATAAAGAGAAATGAAATAAACTTACAGCCGATGCCACATTTTAAAGGATTACCACGGATGGAGTTGAATTGTTGATGGAGCTGCCACGTGCTCTCTGGCTGCTTGAACTAATAAAGTAATTGGAATGACCACTAGGGGCAACACTTCCTACAGAACAAATTATTATTATGACCACCAGGGGCAGCACTAACTTTAAGATTAATACAAAGACAGAACAGTAGGCCTAATGCTTTTTTCCTCAGTTGGTCAGAACAAAAGTGGCAGACATGTTACTTACTTGTTCACATGATATTTTCCAGTGAAAATTCTTATATTGGTCATACTTTCAAGATGTAGAATCTGTGATTCTGAAGTACAGTATCCACACCGGTGTGCTGACTGACAGCAAACAATAGATTCATCCGCGCTGACGAGCTGTGGACTATTCCGCATATGACTGCAATTGCAGGTTTCAAACAAGAGATGGCGACAAAGAGGAAAAATCACAGACTGCAGCTTTAATGTTTAATATTTTTGAAATGTAAACGAAAAGAGGCAGGGTTGTTTTATATTTTGTTTTGTTATGAATACTGTATGCAGACAGTGAAGATAATCAATGAACGCGTTTCCTGAACCACATTTGTAAGGCTTTATATGTTTTTTTTTTTGTTTGTTTTTTTCTTAAATAAAACAAATAGAGGCAGAGTGGTGTTTTATAACACATTTCGTTTTATTGTTGCCTAAAATATACATACAGAGATAACCGGAGTAGCCAGAGCAAGCTGAGTGACGTAATCAAGTACGTGCTGTGCCATTTGCAGAATCACCGGACTTGTGTCCTCCCGTTCACCGGAGTCCGTTCTCCTGAGTCGAATTTAACAAGTCCCAAGGACGTAAGTCCGAACTTTGCGAACTTGGTATTGAGAAACACCTTTTGATTCCGACCAAACATTAGTTCTCAAGAGGTGGATAATTGCCGTTGCTGGTTTCCAGATAATATACGATGTGTGTCCCTGTTTGGGCATAAATAAGAAAAATCATGCGTGGACCAAGGTGTCTGACATTGTTTGCATGCTATGTCTGAAATTGCATAGCTGTATGCCTATATATTTAATATATATATATATATATATATATACATATACTGTATATGTAACGTGTTTAAATAATATTAGTTAAATTCAGGGAAAAAATCGCCATTGGTTGTTGCGTTTGTGCACATGATATTGCAGGGCGGAGCTATCAGCAGAGTCGCATATCTGGTCCTGCTGGTAAGTCCATTGATTGCTCCGTCTTGATAACTAAGTTTGGGTTTTCAAGGCCAAGTTTGAACTGTAAACTAGGGATGTGCCGAACAAGGCTTTTGAAGCAGTGAGGCTTTTACAACAAACTGCGTTGATGCTTCGAAGCTTTTGAAACAGTGCTCTACTTCGCCATCTGGTGGTCAATAAAAATTACTACACCACTGGTGTCATTCAGTGTTGTTCGTTAGGATGTAACGTTTATTTGTATATTTAATAACCATATAGAAAGATGATGGTGCGTGTGTGTGCAGCGAAATTTCATTGTATTTTGCATAATACAATGACTATAGAGTTTTTGTTCTTCATTTTTACTCGCATCAAACTTCATCTTTTCACCTTCTAAATATAATGTTTAATACGCCAATAAATTAGGTCTATGTGATTTTTTTGATTGCACCCTTTTTTGTGTTCCTTACAAAACAACACAAACATGCACATTGTTAAAAAAACACAAATGCACAAATACAAATGCAATTTCATATTTTTATTCAAGAATATTGTTTCATTGTGCTGGAGCTTAAGCGGCTCCTTACTAATCACATCCCCAGCTTTAGAAAATATTCGTTCATTTGAGCACGACGTGACGTGTCAGTGAGGTGTTCTGAAATATTTGGTGTCTGGGATTTTCGGTGACACTGGGCGGAGCATAGCCTATTTGAATATTCACAAGTTTCCTATTTTGTGTTAAAGCGACTCTGAAAATGTTAGTGCACGCTCTTCGGCTTACATTAAAGGTAATTAGCCTGTGTTTCAACGTTAAACGAAGTCAAGCTTATATTCGAACTGTTACTGATGCACAATATTTTATATATAAGCTATGTTTTATGTCGTGTCATGTGTTAGCTATGTTTAATATGAACACAGCCAATGATTCACCAGAGGTGTCGTTAGGATTCGCTAAACGAGCCAATCGGTCTTTGTCAGGTGACGTCACATTCGTGAAAACCGAAGTGCATTATGGGTGTCGCCGCCATTTGTAAGGTATCCAAACAATCTCTGTATCAGACAGTGCAGAGTTGTTGTTTTTTTCTTTGGATTCTTTTCATTGTAAAAATGGTATACTTTTGTTGTGTTGAAAGCAGCAATAATATGTCCCACGATAGAAAATGTCAAAAACTTTACTATGAGACAAGATTTAGTCGGTTTCCTACTTGAAAAAGGCTGTACGGAGAGTATGTAGAGGCAGTAACAGAGGCGCCAGATCGCATGGGTTGCAGCAGTGAGACGCAAAACATCACTTTCGTCAAGATATCTCCATTCATGTATGCTTGGTTTCTACATTTTCACGAAGGTAAGTTAGAGATTTCTGTTTTCTAAAGTAGCAAACGTTATATCAACGCATTGTTTTGGATTGTATGTGCTATGAAACAATCAATTAACTGAATCTCTTTACTTAAATATGTCTCTTTTTTTCATTCTTGATTTTGCTAAGGCTTTTTACATTTTTATTTTATATACTTAGGTATGACATTTTTGCTCAGTATCCATTAACTGATTATAATTTTCTGACTACTTTTTACAGCTGTGGCCTTATGTTATGTAGCTAAAAACCTTTTCATTTCATTGCAGATTAGCCTGCTTAAAGAACATGGAGACTGACCCCAACTGGACACCACATTAGGGCCACATCAGCATTAAACACAGGGTGTCTCAATCAGCTCCCTAGTTCAGTAGTTAGGGCACTGATCAGGACTCAGTCGCAAAATTTGTGTACACAATATACTGATTCAAGAGCTCAGAGCTGATTGAGACGCACACAGACACTAAGTTGGGAAAAACAATGCAGTCAGCTGACACTATGGTCCATCAGGCTGGAGAAAGTGATCGGCTTCACACTGAGAAGATGGTGACCTGCATGTGCAGAAGTAAACCGACAGCTGCAGCATGGACTTGATATTTACAGGCTGTCTGATGTTTGTTTTGGAGATGGTGATGATGTTATTAATGTACTATACGGGTCTGGCAAACCTGGGAACCTTTATGGCGTTATTACTTTTTTTTTTTGGTGCCTCTGATTCCAGACGCAATGAACATTCACAATACAAATACAAATTTCAAATGCTTCTGTGAACCTTAATGTACCTCAGATTTGATCAACACTTATCTCTCATGTTTCCCCAAAGACATTGAATGTTCCCCAGAACATTCAATGAAACGGTGTCATATCTATATACAAACCTGAAGCTTTGCACAGAATTATGTCTACTTTGTTTGGACACAGTAGAAGAGATTATTGACCGTTTTGAGATTTTCAGAGAAACCATCCAATCTGACAGCGCATGCTTGAATCTTCTGTAGAATTGTAGTGTAGAAATGTGATGTATTGCACCTAGAATACTATATATAATTTTATAATATAATTTTCTGCTTATGCTTTATCCAGTCTTGCATGAACAATAAAGCATGTATAATGACATTTTTCTAAATGTTGTTTAGTGTCTTCTTGTAATCAACATTTCAACAGCCAAATAAAGTATGCAAACCAAATGTACACAGGGTGATTTGTAGACTTATTTTATTTTATGAATTCACAGGTATGCACTTATAGCGTTAACAGTATAATTAATAATATCCATGATCCGTAAAACAGATATTTAACTTATTCATTAATGAGGATGGATGCAATGATGTTATAAAATCATGGCAGAATAAAAAATATACATTTATTACTTTTAAGATATTTTAATCACAAATTAAATGTCTGTGGGCTTCGAGGGATTTATAGTTTTTAAATTGTTCACTAGTATGTGCGTTTATACCATAAACAAGATAGTTTACAATATTTAAGTACGATGATTTAGGTAGCAATGGGGGTCAGCACTCTCACTTACTGCAGTCAGTTCGTACAGATCTATGTTATGAATGGATGACAATTTCTCCAAATAACGGTCCCTGGCATCTTTGGTGAGTTTATCGCGATATGACTTTTTCACAGTTTTCTTGTGCTTCTCCATTTTTGCAAGTTATTTATGTCACAGACACGTCAGGCTCCACCATGCACCAATCCCAGCGCACTCAATCACCGGAGTACTGATCACCGCCACCTGCACCTCATTCACTCACTCATCAGCACCACTATAAAGAGCACTCAGACACAGCACTCCATGTCCGGTCTCGTTAAGCTATACTCCCATGTATACTTACCTCAAGGACTCCTCTCTCGCTACCTACCTGTCTCCTGTGACTCCCGATCTCCCCTTGTGTTCCTCGTCTGTGTGTGAGTGCTCCATCGTCTCCAAAGATCTCCAGCTCCATCCCGTTTCCACGACTCTCTCATCTGCAAACACCAAAGGACAGTAACTATCTCCAGCCTTCACCTTTTACTCATCTGACTCATCCTGCTTGCATTATCTGCTCACTGGTTTCAATAAAGACTGTTTACCTGTTTACATCTGTGTTCGACCCCTCTGTATCATAACAGAAGACCGGACCAATACCGCGAAACCAGCATGAGCCAACAGGATCCATTCCAGGCGCTTGTGGATGCGCTACGCCGCACTCTCACCATCAATCCACCAACGCCATCCACAAGCGCCTCTCCCTCACCGGCACCTGCAGTCACTTCCGTCAACACAGTTCCATCTTCTTCTCCACCTGTTTACGCCAGTCCCATGGCCACACCAGCGCCCTATGCCGGATCGGCGGAGGACTGCAGCGGATTCCTGCTGCAGTGTGAACTGGTCCTGGAGATGCAGCCGCACCTGTACCCTAACGATACAGCCAAAATAGCGTTCCTCATCTCTCAACTCCGCGGCAAAGCACTCAAATGGGCTGATTCTATCTGGTCTCAACATGGCGCGATCACGCAATCATACTCATCCTTCACTTCCCATTTCCGGGAGGTTTTCGGGAAACCCATCTCTGACTCGTCTGCTGGTGAGAAGTTATACAATTTAAAACAAGGGTCCATGTCTATCTATGATTATGCTTTGCAATTCAGAACGCTGGCTGCCGTAAGTGGATGGAATGAACAAGCGCTGATCACAACTTGCCGTCAAGGGCTGGAGCCTCGGGTGCGGCTGCATCTCGCTGCATACGAGGATAACATCGGCCTAGAAAAGTTCATCCAGCTCTCCATACGCTGCGCCACCCGTATGCACGCGTGTCTCCAGGAACACCAGGGCCAGTCGTTCTCCACCTCACTCCTCTGCCGGTCCGAACCCGTCAGCTCCCCAGAACCAGCCAACGAACCAATGGAGGTGGAGAACTCTCGTCTCACTCCCACTGAACGAAATCGTCGGCTGACCCTTAACCTCTGCCTCTACTGCGGTACGCCGGGGCATGTCATCTCCGCATGCCCCACACGACCACCTCGTCCCATGGTGAGTGCCATTCTTCCTTCCACTCCAAAAATGAAACCACTCACCACTGTTGTGAATCTTACTGTTGCTGCCACTTCACTTACAGTTGTGGCGCTCCTCGACTCAGGGTCAGCCGGCAACTTCATCTCCGGCTCCCTCTGTCGGCAACTCCGCCTCAAGACAGCCCCGTCTCCGACTATCTACCAGATCAGCTCCATAACTGGAAAACCACTAAGCCGTAAGCATGTCCGCCGGATGGTAGGACCCCTTCAACTGCAAGTCGGACTGCTGCACACGGAAGGTATTCACCTGCTGGTTCTGGAGGATTCCACCGCTGACGTGGTATTAGGGCGCCCCTGGTTGGAGCAGCACAACCCGACCATCTCCTGGAAATCTGGTGAAATCCTGAAGTGGGGCGAGGCTTGTTTCTCCAACTGCATCTCTGAACTTCCCATTCCACGAGTTCCTTCCACCAAACTACCAGTCTGCGTCACCTCCATCGAAAGTCCAGTGGAGAAACGCTCCATTGACATCCCTGAATGCTACGCCCCCTTCAGCGATGTCTTCTGCCCCCAGAGAGCCTCTCAGCTGCCTCCACACCGGCCATGGGACTGTGCCATCAATCTGCTTCCGGGTGAACCAGTGCCAAGAGGTAAGATTTACCCTCTGTCCATCCCGGAGGAGAAGGCCATGGAGGAGTACATCAAGGAGGCCCTCGATCAAGGATATATCCGCTCTTCAACGTCCCCTGCTGCATCCAGCTTTTTCTTCGTGGCCAAAAAGGACGGAGGCTTGAGGCCCTGTATAGATTACCGATCACTCAACAAGATCACTGTACAGTTCCGTTATCCCCTTCCTCTCGTCCCGGCGGCCTTGGAACATCTCCGTGGTGCCACTGTGTTCACGAAGCTGGACCTCCGCAGCGCGTATAACCTCATCCGGATACGTGAGGGGGACGAGTGGAAGACCGCCTTCATCACACCCACCGGCCACTACGAGTACCTCGTCATGCCGTATGGCCTGGTCAACGCCCCCTCCGTATTCCAGGACTTCATTCATGAGGTGCTCCGGGAGTTCCTCAACCGATTCGTACTGGTGTACATCGATGATATCCTCATATACTCCCGGAGCCTGGCCGAACATCGCCACCACGTTGCGGAGGTCCTCACCCGTCTTCGGCAGTTCCATCTCTTCCTAAAAGCTGAGAAGTGTTCCTTCCATCAACCATCTGTACACTTTCTTGGCTACATCATTGATCACAGTGGCATCCGGATGGACGAGAGGAAGGTGGAATCCATCTCCAACTGGCCAGAACCTACCACCATAAAAGAACTTCAACGATTCCTGGGATTCGCTAACTTTTACCGCCGCTTCATCAAGAGTTTCAGCTCCATCACTCATCCTCTCACTAGCCTCCTACGCCATCAGCCCAAGTCTCTGTCCTGGTCACCAGCTGCCACCAATGCATTTAACCTTCTCAAGGAAGCCTTCACCACCGCTCCCCTCCTCGTCCACCCCGATCCAGAGCTGCCCTTCATCGTGGAGGTGGACGCCTCCACCACCGGAGTGGGAGCGGTGTTGTCCCAGCAGCAGGGGACTCCAAGCAAACTCCATCCATGTGCCTTCTTCTCCCGCAAGCTTAACCCGGCGGAAGTCAACTACAACATCGGGGACAGGGAGCTCCTAGCAGTTAAGCTAGCCCTAGAAGAATGGAGGCATTGGTTGGAGGGAGCCAAACATCCTTTCCTGGTATTGACAGATCACAAGAACCTCGAATATCTCCGTGCTGCCAAGAGACTTAACCCCAGACAAGCCCGTTGGTCCATGTTTTTCTCTCGCTTTCACTTCACCATCTCCTTCCGTCCGGGATCAAAGAATGTGAAAGCGGATGCTCTCTCCCGTCTCCATGCTCCTGAGGAAAAGACAGAAGAACCCGAGCCGATCATCCCAAGTTCCCTCATAGTGAGCCCCATCACATGGTCGGAAGAGACCATTCCCTCCTCCAATGCCTCCACGAATCCTCCGCCGGGTTGTCCACCAGGCTTGCTCTTCATCACCCGGTCACGACGCACTCCAACCATCCACTCCGCTCACACGTCACCTGGCACTGGTCACCCGGGGGTCAATGGAACCCTCTCGTTGCTAAAACAACGCTTCTGGTGGCCAAACATGGCAGTAGATGTCAGAAGGTACGTGCAGGGCTGCAGGGAGTGCGCCGTTTCCAAGAGCTCACGCCATCTACCAGCCGGTAAGCTCCTTCCTCTGCCCGTTCCTGACCGACCTTGGTCACACCTAGGGGTGGACTTCATCACCGACCTTCCAGCATCCGATGGATTCACCTGCATTCTGGTTATCATCGACCGCTTCTCCAAGTCATGTCGACTAATCCCTCTGAAAGGACTAACCACTGCCATAGAAACGGCCGAACTGTTGTTCAACCATGTGTTCCGGTACTTCGGAATTCCTGAAGATATTGTTTCCGACAGAGGACCACAATTCATTTCCCGTGTCTGGAAGGCCTTCCACTCCCTCCTAGGTGTGGCCGTCAGCCTAACATCCGGTTACCACCCACAGTCGAACGGGCAGACGGAAAGGAAAATTCAGGAGATCGGCCGCTTCCTCCGTACCTTCTGTCATGACCACCAGAACTCTTGGAACCAGTACTTGGGTTGGGCCGAGTACGCACAGAACTCCTTGCGACAACCAACTACGGGACTCACTCCATTCCAGTGCGTACTCGGATACCAACCCCCACTGTTCCCCTGGGATGGGGAACCCTCCAACGTACCAGCTGTGGATTACTGGTTCCGAGAGAGCGAGAGGGTCTGGGACTCAGCACACCATCAGCTGCAACGAGCCCTGCGCAGACGCAGACTGACAGCCGACCTTCACCGTTCCGACACCCCAGTCTACCAGCCCGGACAGGAGGTCTGGCTGTCAACCAGGGACATCAGGCTGCGTCTGCCCTGCAGGAAGCTGAGTCCCAGGTTCATTGGCCCATTCAAGATCATCAAGCAGATCAACCCGGTCACCTATCAGCTCCAACTCCCACCAGGTTACCGCATTCACCCCACTTTCCACGTCTCCTTACTGAAACCTCACCACCCTTCTGTCTCCTCTTCCACAGGGCCTGACGTGGCAGCCGCCGAACCCCCCCTTCCACTCATCCTGGAGGACGGCACAGCATACGAGGTACATGAGATCTTGGACTCCCGACGCCGTGGTGGTCTACTAGAATACCTCGTAGACTGGGAAGGCTATGGCCCTGAGGAGCGTTCCTGGGTTCCAAGAAACGACATCCTTGACCCCAATCTACTCCAAGACTTTCACAGTAACCACCCTGACAGACCTGCCCCGCGTGGAAGAGGACGACCACCACGACGTCGGGGTCCTCGGCCCTCAGGAGCGGGCCGTGGAGGGGGGGGGTACTGTCACAGACACGTCAGGCTCCACCATGCACCAATCCCAGCGCACTCAATCACCGGAGTACTGATCACCGCCACCTGCACCTCATTAACTCACTCATCAGCACCACTATAAAGAGCACTCAGACACAGCACTCCATGTCCGGTCTCGTTAAGCTATACTCACATGTATACTTACCTCAAGGACTCCTCTCTCGCTACCTACCTGTCTCCTGTGACTCCCGATCTCCCCGTGTGTTCCTCGTCTGTGTGTGAGTGCTCCATCGTCTCCAAAGATCTCCAGCTCCATCCCGTTTCCACGACTCTCTCATCTGCAAACACCAAAGGACAGTAACTATCTCCAGCCTTCACCTTTTACTCATCTGACTCATCCTGCTTGCATTATCTGCTCACTGGTTTCAATAAAGACTGTTTACCTGTTTACATCTGTGTTCGACCCCTCTGTATCATAACAATTTACTTGTTATCTCTACTCTTGTAATCTCTTTCATTCTCACAGTCAGCAGGGATACAACAAATATGGCACCACGGTGACGTCACACTTAACAAAATCACGTGTCTGACAAAGACCGATAGCGTTTTAAGTAGACTGTTTTTGTTGTTTCTGTATTAGGACACCTTGAGTCTTTAAAGCATATAGTTTTAAAAGTTTGCCGAAATGTATGGTAGTATTAATTGTGAACTCCTGTGGTGAAGGCAGCAGTAAACTTTCCTAGTTTGCAGAAGCACTTCTAATCTGGGTAGACTTGAATTTCTAGTGTTATATCATATGTAATATATTTCAAAAATTGCACAGATGCATGAAAACATGTTAATGTACTTTAAATATAGTTTAAGGATTACCCAAATAGGCAATGATGAATTATGCATGTGATAACTAATATAACATCTATAGCTAATATCCTTGATTCATTCCCAAATATGACTTTGCCAATAAATATCCCTGAACACCAGACAAAGCAGACACTTTTATTGTTCACTTTGTTTTGAACATGACAGTGTATTAAAAATTTTAATAATACAGGTTTGTAGTAATGTCATTTTATTATATATTTTAGATTGAATGTGTCAGTAGCAAAGGCTGTTATCACTGGGATTGCATGATCAGACCAAACTTTCATTTGTCTGAGATCACAAGACCCTGTGTAAAGTGTGTTAATGTGTGTTTAAATACAAGTGTTTTTGCTAATTAAATTTGTCATATTATATGTCGTGACTTCTCCTCATTTGTGAATAAAATTTCAACACAGAATCAGTTGCTCTTTTTTATTCAAAATTAAACTACTCTCATTACTTACTTTCATCTTTGATCTTACAGATATGCAAATTACTACATGGTCTATTATTTTAGCTGCTAAATAAACAACTAAAATTTTAACATTTTAATTGTTATGGAAAGCTTGTAGAATATAACTAGAACACTTCATTGTGAATAATATACTGCAGGTTTGCTCATTTCACAACTTAGTTCCACATAGTTCCATATCACCACTGTGTTAAACTGAACCCTGATTCACAGTACTTCATGTTTTTTCCACATTAAAATGTTTTGTCAATTAAATGCATCATTTTGTGGGAAAAAAAAACATTGAGAATAATATGAAAAAAAAATAACACTTCACTTTAGGATTTAATAAAGTCTCTTTAAAATGATTTACCAACTGAGCAAGCAATTAAGAAATGACAGAACAATCACAGCAGTATATATATATATGTCTAATTATCAACATAACAATAATATTCTTCATACTTTTGCCAATTGTCTTCTCCATATAAATATTTGTAAATAAAACCCGCATTACTAACTTTTAGTTCTGTAGCTGATCAATTTAACCACTTGTAATTCAATTTTAACATTTTAATTGTTGTGGAAAGCTTGTAGAATTAAACTAAAACCTTGTGAAAGTGCTGCAGGGAAGCTAATCGCTGTCTCATCATGTTTCTATAGAGCATTGTGTGTTTTGCAGAAAAAGATAAAGGTTTACATGTGTAACTGGTTCAAATATTAAAATATATATAAAGAATAATGTTAATGAACTTCATCAAAACATATGTTATTTTCTTATATTTTCATGTTTGTGTTCAGAGTTATAATGAGGCATAACGTACATAATTAATTCTAGTAGGAACCGTTCATGCAGAATATTTTATCGGGCACATATTGGTGACGTAAACGATACCTCGTGCGATGTGCGAACAGCGCCATCTTTAGAAGCACGTTTGCTATTGACGAGGCCAATAGCACTTACATCACAGTAAGGGAAAACCATGGAATGTATGGTGACAGATAGATTAACATTCTTTTTAGAAAGCAGAAATTTATTTTTACCATATCAAAGTGGGTTTTATAAAGGGAGAAATACAATGGATTCTTGTTTATGTCTGGAGTCTGAAATTAAAAAAGCTCAGACAAATGGGGAGGTGGTGGTAGCTGTTTTCTGTGATATTGAAAAAGCATATGATATGTTGTGGAAGGAAGGGCTACTTATTAAATTAAATAAGTAAGGTATAGGTGGTAGATTATACAACTGGGTGTTGGACTTTTTATTTGACCAGGCGATAGAAGTCAGGATGGGCACAGAATATAAAAAAATGTATAAATGGTACACCACAAGGCAGTGTGTGTAGCCCAGTGCTATTTAATATCATGATTAATGATATATTTGAAAAAGGTTGTAACACCTTGAATTCCTCCAGTCAGAAACAACCTAGAGTGATGACACTCACTGTGCACATGCTCAGTTAGTTTCCCTCCATTCGTACCATAAAGGGAGCCACATTTGAATCTTCCTGACGGAGTTGTCTACAAAAGATTGTTTTTGAGGTAAAAAAATTACTTTTCTTTCTGATGTACTTTTTTGGATGCTGTTATAGGATCAAATGTCTATGAATTCAAACAAGTATTATTAGAATAACTGTTTTGTAAGCTAAAAATAGAAATGGCTAACAAGTGTCAAACTAGCAGTCAAGCTAGCTCACATGAGATGAAAACATGGTTGGTGATACTGGGACGGTTGTAATGCCCCGTTACAACTGTCCCAGTATTACCAACCAAGTTTCATTTATATTTTAAAAACTAATCAAGCTAAAAAAAACTGCATAGTTTCTCTTGAATGGGCAAATTAAAAGTAAAATGTGCAATGTGCATTGCAAATCAAAATACATTTTAAGGTAATTATCTTTTTTATGTAAAGATAGTCAGTGTGATAGTCAGCATGCCAAATATCAGAAAGAGGAAGACAGACAGGGGAGTCCCATTTCCTGTGCTGGAAAGGGCTTCTGATGAAATCAGACAGGGAAAGTCAGTCAGGGGAGTGGCCAAATCATATGGCATTTGCCATGTGACTCTGCACCGATTCCATCAAAGACACTTTCCAGAGTTGGATACTGGATTCCAAAAAGGGTTTTCACACTAGAGCAGGAGCTCCTCTTATGAGACTACCTGATGCAGGCAGCTGATTTGTATTATGGATTGAGCCCAAAGGAGGTAGGCTAGATATGTATTAAGCTAGAGTAGGCTATGCTATGTAGGCCTACATTTGTTGTGTATTAAACTAATTAACACTTTATATAATTTAGGTCTGGAAGTTTGCCTATGATTTGGCAAAGACCTACAGTTGCAGGTACCCCGAAACCTGGGCAGAGAACGGGATGGCTGGAGCCGACTGGTTCACAACATTTTTGAAGAGGCACCCCACTCTCTCCATAAGAAGCCCTCAGGCTACAAGCCTCTCACAGGCTACGCGTTTCATTTACATTTACATTTACATTTATGCATTTGGCAGACGCTTTTATCCAAAGCGACTTACATTGCATTATACTATACATTTGTATCGGAGTATGTGCAATCCCTGGGATCGAACCCATGACCTTGGCATTGCTAGTGCCATGCTCTAACCACTGAGCTACAGGAAAGCTCAATCGTTTGTTTCAATGAGACAAACGTCAATACGTTTTTTGACAACTTGTTTTCTGTCCTAGACAAACACAGATTTGCTGCACAGGATATCTGGAACATGGATGAAACAGGTGTGGTGGAAATTATCTATATCTCCCTCAGAAACACCTTCCAGAGGCTCACAGCCTTACAAAATAAAAGCATTACAGAATAAAAGCACTAAATAACATAATATTTTTCTATACAGGAATCACCACAGTGCAAAATCCTGAAAACATTGTGGCTAGAAAGGGAGTCAAGCAAGTAGGTGCAGTCACCTCTGCAGAACGGGGGACACTTATTACACTTGCCTGTGCAGTGAATGCCTTGGGGAATTCCATCCCACCAATGTTCATCTTCCCCCGGAAATAAATCCATCCTTCCTTTACCAGCAATGGCCCTCCTGGCTGTATCGGTACAGCAAATGGGTCTGGGTGGATGCAAGGGGAGGACTTTTTGGTCTTCCTAAAGCACTTCCAGACTCACACCAAGTCCTCACTGGAGTCAAAAGTGCTGCTAATTCTGGACAACCATACCTCCCACCTTTCTGTGGAGGGGATTGATTTTTGCAAGAGCCATGGCGTCGTCCTCCTCTCATTCCCCCCACACTGTTCCCATAAGCTGTAGCCCTTGGATCGCAGTGTATATGGGCCACTGAAGAGGCTGGTATACAACTGCTTTGACAGCTGGATGAAAGCTCATCCAGGAGCCACAATGACCATTTATGATCTGCCAGGCATTGTGAAGAGTGCCCTTCCCCATGCTGCATCACCGACAAATATTCAGGCAGGGTTTGCATGCACTGGAATTTGGCCTTTTAATAGGAATATTTTCACTGACAGTGACTTTGCACCATCCCTAGTCACAGACCGCCCAATGCCAGCAGTGACACCAGAGGTTCCATCTTCCTCTACAACTCCATCACCCAATGTGGCAACGGTGGCATCCTCCATGCCACTTAGAGCATCATCCCATGTCACACCATGTGTGGTGTCCAAGCCTGAGCCTGAGCCTGAGCCATCATCCTCTGCTATGGACACAACTTTTTCACCCGTGTCCATCCGTCCACACCCAAAAGCTGGCCCAAGAAAGCAGACGACAAAGGGCAGGAAAAGAAGGGAAACCGCTGTCCTTACAAATACTCCTGTGAAAAAACAACTGGAGGCCGAGAAAAGCAGGTCCGCAGCTAAAAGAAAAATTCATTTCAGCAACAACAAAAAATCCAAACCGAAGAAAATTCAGGACTCATCTGATGATGAAAATGAATTCTGCATTGTGTGCTTAGAAAGCTTCTCCAGGTCAAGGGAGGTTTGGCTCCAGTGCTGGTCCTGTAAAGCCTGGGCACACAAGGACTGCACAGACGGAAGGGATTTTTACACTTGCCACAACTGTGACTCAGACTAGGCCTACCGAGCACCCCACCCCCTCTCTCTCTGTTGTTGAGAATGTTTGAGTTCATGTTTAAACTTTTTTGAGGTGTTCTACCCAATAAATAATTTTCTTGCATTATAATTTGACAGTTTCATCCTCTTTTTTGTCATTTGTGTGAAAAAAAGGTAATCATTACTTAAAAACATGAAATGAATAGTCACAATAACATGACTGATAAATAATATTTTCTATTTTGAGTATATGATTGATTCATTATGTATATTTTAGACATGTTACAACCATCCCTGACATGCGTTACAACCGTCCCTGTACACTGGGACGGTTGTAACAGTGGAGAGACTGTATTAAAATCAATTTTGCAACCTGTACATATTTCATAAAACCACTTAAATACATTGTTTCAGCAGTTGACAGATTGAAGTTTATAATATAACAAATTGGTTATTCCAGTAAAAATGGTTTTTGATGTATTGCTAAAAATTGCAAAAAGTGTTACAACTGTCCCTGGTCTCCCCTACACTATTTTACGTTAAATTACAAGTTTGCATTTGTACGAACATGACAATAATAATTACTGTGCATGCACTAAAAATACTTTATAAAACAAATACACATCTCAACTTTGCAATGTTTAGAGGTAATATTAAAAATATATTTCTCAAATGTTCTCTCAAACAAATGAGCACGTGTGCAAAGTATAATTTTTAAAAATAGTGCAGCAGTTTTAGTTTTAATATCCAAGCAGTGCTGTTGGAGTTTTATAGCTGCTATTGTTATTCTAGTAAATCTCAAGATGATCCAACAACGTGTGTTCTGTTTATCTTCCGCATGTGTCAGAAAATGAACACGGAGAGAGGATCCAAGTGCAAGTAAAACAATATTTATTGACAGAATACGCTGTACAATAACTTCACTCCAAATGGGCAGTCGTTGCAGTGACAGAGACGTGCTGAAGCGATGGCGTGCAGAGGCAGATGAACAGGGTGGCGCAGGGCTGCAACGGGTATCAGAAACCAAGGGATAATCCAACCCAGACGCGGGCACAAGACGAAAGTCCACTCCAGGAAATCAGGAAGTGAACACAGAAACACGACACCGGGACAGCCTGCAACGAACTGACAAAGGGTGCTTCTCAATATCCCTCCTCGTCTCCTCGCTCCTCCGTCCTCCATCCTATGACCCGGAAACCGTTTGAGCTCAGCCATCTTGAAGGACATCTCAATTCTCTAATTGCACCGCGAGGAGGCAAGGATCGAGGAGTGAGGAGGCTTCTTGAGGAGTCTTGAGCGAGGATACAGAGGTGCATTCTTTGCGGAATTCTTTCTCTTTGAGAAACATGACGCACGTATACATTCTCCTCCCCCTTCATATCTGTCGCAATAATTTAAATGTATTCTTTACTTTTACAGTTTAAAGGGCACCTATTATGCCCCTTTTTACAAGATGTAATATTGGTCTTGGGTGTCCCCAGAATGTATTTGTGAAGTTTCAGCACAAAATACCCCACAGTTAATTTATTATAACCATTTGAAAATGTCATTTTTGGGGCCTGTTTTAAAAAGAGCTGTTTTGGTGTGTACCACCTTAAATATAAATGAGCTGCATATCCCCGCCCTGCCTTTGGATGAGGGCGTAACTTGCATACCTATGGCAATAAACAGTCGGTAGAAGCAGAATGGCTGAGAGTGAGAGACCCGCTGTTTTGTATGGCATTCAGCCGTACATGTTTGAACCGGAATCAGACCCAGATGATGAAGAGTCTGCGGCAGAAGAAACACAATTGAGAATGGAGCAGGACGTCTCTGAATGGTTATTTGATACATTTATGTACTTATAGAGTTTTAATCGCGTCCCCTTTGCAATTATGGATGTGCAACACACACACACACACACACACACTGTGATAACGTTCGCTCAATTTTTTGAAACTACAAACACAAATACTGTGATAACGTTTGCTAAGTACAAACAAAATTATATTTATGCGAGGGAACGGTTGCGTCATGTTGACAATACTTGTCGTACAGGTGCTTATGTGGCAAATATGAGAAGATGTCAATCAAACCACGTGGGTGGGGCTTAGCGCAATTCTACGTCACAGTGAGAGCAATCTTAGAACAGGGTGTTCTGAGACAGTGCTTATGAATTATTGAGATTGTAAAAAAACCACTGGGTGGATTTTTCTCATTCTAGGGTGGTTTTGCTCACACACTGCCAACACACATTTATGGTCAAACACCATGTAAAAGTGAATTTTGCATAATAGGTGCCCTTTAAATAAACTTTATATATCATACATTTCAACGGGGCATCTTGCTTTATTAATATTTATTATATATATTTTTAAATAACCAAACTTTAACAACATATGGGTAGATCCCTCGAGCGCAGCTGATGACACTTTGAAGTGTCGCTAAAGGGAGCGAGGATATCATTTCACTTGATTCGATTCCTCCGTCCTCGCGTCTTTTCCTTGCGTCCTTCCCTCGCATCCTGAAAGGGTGGAGCTAAGATGCGAGGAAAGGAAGCGAGGAGAGGAAACGAGGATGCACAAATAAGAATTGAGAAGCACCCATAGACACCTCTCTCTCTTTCTCTCTCTGGTTTTATTGGCGGGTCGCAACCAACTTGATCAGGTGCATACCGCCACCTACTGTACCGGGGTGTGCAACTTCAAGGATTCATGTACTTAAAGAAGATGAGAAAAAAAAAAAAACTATATTATAATCCTATATTCTGTGCTCTAACCTTGTATCTTTAAGAAAATTAAATAGAGCTTTACTACATTCCCACATTTTCTCATCTGCCCCCAAAATCCCTTTCAAACTCCATTCTTGTTCCAACTTGTATATTTTATCTTGCAAGATCCTCCTTTCTGCATTATATTTTTTGCACCTCATAATGATATGCTCCACATTTTCTGTAACATTACAGTCATCACAATTATCTGACATGCATTTTCCCATTAAAAACAGGGTTGCTTTTAAGCCAGTATGTCCAAGTCGTAATCTTGATAAAATCACTTCTTCTCTTCTGAATTTCCCTTTAAAAACCTTGACATTAATCGATTTCTGAATATTAAAATAATGTCATCCTTTGTTATCTATGTCCCACTTTTTCTGCCATGCTTCTCTCACTTTTGTTTTAATTAATGATTTGGCCTCAACTTTACCAAATGGGACTTTCATTATTTCCTCGTCCTTTAATTTCAGTGCATTCTTTGAAATCAAATCAGCAATCTCATTGCCCTCCACACCAGTATGAGCTGGAAACCAACAAAACTGGAGATTAATTCCAATTCTCTCTATATTTAACATAATTGTGGAAATCTCATTATGCAAATCCTCTCTTATGGTTTCATTTGAATTTAAACTATTAAGAGCTGCAACAGAGTCCGAACAGATAATGACTCTTTGAGGTCTTACTTCTTCTACCCACTGCAATCCTAAAATTATGGCTACTACTTCAGCTGTAAAAACGGATAAATTGTCATTAATTCTTTTGCATATGGTTATATCAAACTCTGGTATGTACACTCCTACTCCTACATGATTATTCCTCAAATCTTTTGAACCATCAGTGAATATTGGTATATACTGATAGTAGTTCTGCTTTACATATTTTTGAACCAAATATCCAATGTTATCAGCATTCCTTTCAGTCCATTCTTTCTTTAGCTCTAAAAGTTTCAAATCTACACTGGGAACTGGGAATATCCATGGAGGAACATTACCCCATACCATATTTGGGCCGTATTCAAATGTCTTTAAACTATATTCTTTCACTACTGTATTAATATTCCAACCAAATCCTTTACCTTTTTGTTCTTGCAAATACTCCCAGCAATCACATAAGACCTCTGTAGCTGGTTGTTCTTTCCCAGATCCTTTTAACTTAACCCAGTACGTCAGGGACAGCTGTCTTCTTCGTAAGTATAGTGGTAATTCTTTTGCTTCTACATGTAGCGCATTAGTAGGAGTAGTTTTAATAGCACCAATACTAATTCTAAGAGCTCTGAACTGTATTCTGTCTAGTTTTTCCAGTACACTCTTAGCTGCCGCTCCATATACCATGCACCCATAATCTATACATGATCTTATTAATGCCCTGTATATATCTAGTAATGACTGCTTATCTGCTCCCCAATCATATCCTGAAACTGATCTCATAAGATTAAGTACTTTAATACATTTAGTTTCAATCTGTTTAACATGTGTTCTCCATAGACATTTCTCATCAAACCATAATCCTAAATATTTGAACTTTGTTACCCTTTCCATATTTTGACCATATAATTTAAGCTGTATATTTCCTAACTTTCTTTTCCTGGTAAAGCACATGTAACATGATTTAGCAACTGACATCTTAAATCGACAAAGACACCATGTAGACACGCACGAGATATAGTAAACACAGAACAAGACACGGCTGGCAGCACATCACAATCAAACAGGTGGGTGAAACCCACACAATCAGTAACCACAGTCAACGCACACCACAACCACAAGAGGGCGAGTAAGTGAACCCATGAACCGTTACAGCATGCGAGTACATACAACATAGCCTACTATAAATGCAGCAAGCCATATTTTATAATTGTATAAAATAATCGAGAAAAAAGCACAAATATGGCTGAGATGCCAAATTTAGTGGCTGAAATTAGCTGCTGAGGTAACATGATGGCTCACAGACAGCAGCAGCAATCTACCTGTCACTCAAGTGACCACGCCCTTCGTTTACATGACTTATATCATTTTTTTAACTTTAAAAGTTGTCACCTTTTATAGCGTTTTTCGTCTGCTGATACTGAAATGAATGTGGATACCTGCTTACCTTATTTGTTTTTGACTTGGTTAAATATCCATTCTTCATGGTATCGTTTGCAGGGAAGAGAAGCTATCCCTAGTGAAAAAAAAGTATACTTTAATGTATTTTAAATATATTCCCTTTTTCTATAGTACACTGCAAATATACCAACAAAAAATTTACTATCATTAAATATATAAAAATTATATTAGTATCATATTTTCACAATGCAACTTTTACACTTTAAAATAATTGTACTTTAGTATATTTTCTAAAAAATATATTTTAGAAAAATATACTTGAAGTGGAAGTTAAGTTTATTTTTTAAAAGTGTATTTAATTGCACTTTATAAAAATATATTTGAGGTATATTTTAACAATGCACTAAAGGTATATTTAAAAAATACATTATTTAATATCCTGAAGTTGTAGTGTATCTAAAGTTACATTTGAGTATATGTTTTAAGTTTACTTTTTCATCCTTGGAATTCATTATATTACTTGTGCTATTTATTTCAGTATGAATGCATTACAAGCCCATTTAATATCAGTGTAGCCTATTCAATTTCCAAATATGTGTAAATGTTTATTAAGTTTACACTGGCAGAGTCATTTTACAATCTTAAACACAAATCTATATTAAACAACACACCAGCAGCACAAGTAACGTTACATGCGAAAACATATGTTGAGTGGTTAAACTTACCGGAATTCAAATGTCTCTTCAACTTGGTCTAGACCAATCAGATTTTGTTGCTCACTGCCTTCAGCCAATCAGAGCTGCTGACGTCACGGTCGTCGTCTGAATCCCCTCGCTCAGTCACTCGGGTGAAGTATAATGTTGCAATGTATAATTTATTTAATAAAACACTGAAAGCGCAATACATCGCTCAGTCTTGGGGATTCTGACTAACCAGTTCAATCAAGTGACATCGCAGACTGACAGATGCCGACGACTAGGATTGCCACCTTCAATACAGAAAAATAAGGGACGCCTGCCGCAGCGGGGGCCACACCCCTCGGGGCCACGATGACCACAGTCCCGATGGCGTGCCAGTGGTGGTATATCATAACTTAAAACACGTTTTCATAAAAATATTAAGATTGATACCATTGGACATTATAATAAGATATCTGCTATTGAAATCAGTGTGAACAGATGCACTCAGTCTCTCACTATCACAACTTAAGTGGTCATATTCAATACACAGCTATGACAATAATAAACATAGGCCAACAAAGTGTGACTGAGACCACAAAAAAATAAGCTTTTGGAGGAACTTGTGAGATGTGAACCATATTTTATTAACTTATTAAATTAACAGATCCATAACTTAGTAATTATAAATTAAACAAATTGTAAATTGTCATTTGTTAACAAAGATTTTGGCTAAAATATTTGTCATTGTTTGCAGTAACACCATCCAAACAGTGAAACCACACCTAAATAACTGTAAATGACATAATATCTACAAACATTTCTTATTTACGTTAAACACTTAACAACATTTTTATTATTGGTAAGTAAATATATTTATGTATTTATTTATTCCATTTTTATATTGTCTATTGCTAATTCTATAGTATTGAATGATGCAATTATTTAAATTGGTTAAGCATAACAAATAGTTGTTTATTTTATTCACATAGGTACTATATTTTGATTAAATATGTATTAAATATATCTTATCTCTTATTAAAGTAATGCTTATGTGTCTGACTGTACAAATTAACCTTAATAAACAAATCATACCATAACATGATTAATGCACATTATTAACATTATTTCTTAATAGGCAGCATATGAAATCTAACGTTATCAATCAAAAACTTGAGGTGATAAAAAAAACAAAAAAACATTACACTATCTGCCTCAGGAGAGAACCGGCGAGGCGGCGTCCCGCCCTCCTCTGACTCTGATTGGCCGTGATTCACGGCCCATGAACCTGAAACAAACCAATCAAACCATGATGGCAGCGAGTATTACCCAATCAGGGGCAGAATAGGACGTGTCTTCACACAATGCGGGTGGGGTGATTTGCATGGATGCTGCATAATGTGGACCTATGTAAAATACGGGACAAATCGCGTCCCGTATTGATTTGATACGGGACGCGTCATTTTGGCTGTAAATACGGGACGATTCCGTATTTCACGGGACGGGTGGCAACCCTACCGACGACAACCGGCTAATCTAATGGCCTACGCGATCCTGAAAGAACCGGAGAAAAGTGCTGCTATTGGGAGGTGAGTTGTAGTCTACCAGTTAACAAACTTTATTTTATTTTCTTTAACAAACGGAGAGCGATATTTCGGCTTGAAATATGTTTGTATGATTGGTAAAATCGGCCTGTATTCTGTATGATATTAATTCATAAAGTGTTTATGCTTGACTATGTACCGAAAATAATATCGACATGCCATTCTGATACAGTTCCCTGCTGCTAATCCTCATTTACTGTTCAGAAATAGTATTGGTTCAATGTAGGATTCAGACAGACTATTGTAAACGTGAATAAAGAGTTGAACATGCTGTCTTATGTTAACAGATGCTGTTCTTCACGGGTCTCTGCGGTCATCATTGTGCCATCAGACACAATGAGAAGCTCATCAGAAAATGGAATATAATGTGTCATTTGTATTTGTGTATAGAGGGTCACCATGGTCCAATATTTTTTTTTCTTTAATGAAAAACATGGTAAGTTTTGCTGAATCTATGTTAAGTTTAAATAAAAACTATTGGATTTGTTAATGGAATATGTCTCTTCATTAGTGATGTTCTTATATTTTATTTAATTTAGTGGCCTTGAAAACAAATGCATTCAACTTTGGGAAAATGTGTTAAACGGTATTTAAATAGTAGCACAACTGTATTGTGTGAGATTATGTAATTCAAAGTACAGTAGTCAACATTTGAAGTGAGTTCAGCAAAGTTGTCCTAAGAAAAAGGTTTTAGGACAACTTTGATTAAAGGTTTTGATGCGCTTCAAATGTTGACTATATTATACAAAGTATAAGTAATAACAATGTGTATTGTTATTGACTGCAAAGTGTGTAATGTTTAATATTTGGAATAAGCCAAAGGTACTGAGCATACAGTATATACTATTACCTGTAAAATAATATATTCAGTGTATATTGCTTGTGTTTTCTGAAGACACTCGTAATTATTTTGTAATGTACTTAAATCACAAATAAAGTGTACTTATAACACAAAGTGTACTCATAACAGAAATAAAGTACACTTATAACACAAATAAAGTATACTTATAACACAAATTAAGTACACTTTAATATAACTAATCAAGCATGTAATTAATCCCTACACAGACATATACTTAAAGTGTACTAAGTATACTTGAAGTTGTTCCAATTTAGCACACATAAGTATACTAAATATACTTAAAGTTGTATTTTAATACTACTTAATTTCAACTTAAATATACTTAATACAAAATTAGTTGTTTCAAAATAGCACACTTTAAATGAACTAATCATTAACACACTTGAAATATACTAATTAGTCTTGCTGCAAGTATACTTAGTATACTTTTTTTTCACAAGGGATTTTATCCCATTGAATGCACTGTTAAATGTCGCTGTAGATTTAGCAGCACATTACTGTAAAAACCTACAGTACAATACTGCATTATTATATTACAGTACAATACTGTAATTTGTATTGCATTCTGGGTAATTTTGTTTGAGCGGGAACATTTTACAGTATATTTTAGTGTTGCTGTAACCTAGCTGTAACTTGGCTGTAATATGCCAGGCAATAATACAGGATTGCTGTAAACAGCGCCCCCTGACTGACGTCTGAACACAACCGCAGCAGCTCACTCACGGATATCTGGATGCTTCACTCGGTCGATATCTGGAAGTTTGGTAAGTTAATTTTACATTTTATAATTAGGTTTTAGGATTTTACGCTATAGTATAACTTGTGAAATGACAGTGGAAGTTCAGCCAGCGAACGTTGCAAAAACACCGTTACAGAGTTTAATAAGGTGTCAGTTTCCCGCTTGTCCCGACATGTTCAGTTCTAACTCGGTGAATTACATCTGGTTTATTTCGACCAAACCAGACCTTGTGATTGTTGAAACGCTGAAAAGACAAATCAAGATGATTTTCGTGAGTTTTGATTTGTTTCTGTCGAGTTTGAATGTACTGTGTTTTACGATGGTCTGCGAGGTAAAATTACTGCGTTTGCTAATGGAGTCTAGGTTTGAATGATCATATGATAACAAAAATGTCTATCTGTGTAGGGATCCTTTTTATAACGTCCGATCTGAGCCTGTCAGCAAGAACTTATAGTAATGTAATAGACGTACACTGACAGTGAACTGCTAAGATTTGCAGTCTGTTTCCCGGATGACGGCTGCAGCTGTCGCGGTCAACACTGGACCTATTTGAATAAGTCGTTTAGACAGAAAAACACGTGAAAACAAGGCTTAAAAATACTTAACTTTCCTTTGCAACGTAAATAGGTGATTTGGGCTTAGAGAGATTGACTGTTGGTACCAGTTTAGCATTTTACTTAATTTCACTTAGGCGGAAGACTCAGTTCTGTAGCGTTGTGATTGTAATGACAAGTAATGATTAATTATTTATGAATAAAGGTAAATATTATATATATATATCTATATCAGAGTTGATATATGAGTCAACATGCCATGTATGCCAAAAAAAGCAAGTTAGAATTTTTAGAAGCAAAAATATTTTTTTTTACGAAAGATGTATTGTTGGAGTGTATGAAATACAGTGATGTGTTAGCTTATACGTCCTTAACAAGTTACGCATAACTGAATAAAATGTATTTTGATTTCTTACAGCTCTTCGGTGTGGGCCAGTTGTCTTTGCAGCCTGGAAATAAGTATTCTGTAAGTATTAGCCTTTTTAATACAATGTTTTAGAGGGTTAGTTCACCCAAAAATGAAAAGCATATTTATTGACTGGTATGATATTGCTAACAGGTTCCTGGTCAGAATCAACCCTGAAGAAGGAAATGCCAGACAGACGAAGTGCCAGACAGGGAGTCAGCAAGGGGACCAAAAGGGTGGTGCAGAGGAAGGTGACGGCCATCAACCCACCAAACTTCAAAATGATGCCTGCACCCACACACACACTTGTTTGTTTTTGTTTGTTTTTTTTGTCACTCACTTGTCATTCTTTTACCCAACCCAATCCTCAAGTTCTCTTTTCTTGTATGTTTTTGTTTAATTTACATTTGTGCACACTTAAAGGGTTAGTTCACCCAAAACTGAAAATAATGTCATTTATTACTTACCCTCATGTCGTTCCACACCCGTAAGTCCTTCGTTCATCTTCGGAACACAAATTAAGATATTTTAGTTGAAATCCGATGGTTCAGTGAGGCCTGCATAGGGAGCAACGACATTTCCTCTTTCAAGATCCATAAAAGTACTAAAAACATATTTAAATCAGTTCATGTGAGTACAGTGGCTCAATTTTAATATTATAAAGCGACAAGAAAGTTTTGGTGTGCCAAAAAAACAAAATAACAACTTATAAAGGGATGACCGATTTCAAAACACTGCTTCAGGTAGCTTCGGAGCGTTATGAATCTTTTGTGTCGAATCATGATTCGGATCGCGTGTCAAACCGCCAAACTACTGAGATCACGTGACTTTGGCGCTCCTAACCGCTGATTCGACACGCTGATTCATTATGCTCCGAAGCTTCCTGAAGCAGTGTTTTGAAATCGGCCATCACTATATAAGTCGTTATTTTGTTTTTATTGGCGCACCAAAAATATTCTCGTCGCTTTATAATATTAATATTGAACCACTGTACTCACATTAACTGTTTTAAATATGTTTTTAGTACATTAATGGATCTTGAGAGAGGAAATGTCATTGCTGGCTATGCAGGCCTCACTGAACCATCGGATTTCAACAAAAATATCTTAATTTGTGTTCTGAAGATTAACAAAGGACTTACGGGTGTGGAACGGCGTGAGGGTGAGTAATAAATGACAGAATTTTCATTTTTGGGTGAACTAACCCTTTAAGGGGACATTTTACCCAAAAATGAAAATTCTGTCATCATTTACTCACCTTCAAGTTATTCCAAACCTGTATAAGTTTCTTTCTTCTGCTAAACACAAAAGAAGATACTTTAAAGAATGTTGGTAACCAGACAATTGACGGCACCCATTGACTCCCATAGTATTTTGTTCCCCCACTATGGAAGTCAATGGTTTCCATCAACTGTCTGGTTACCAACATTCTTTAAAATATCTTCTTTTGTGTTTAGCAGAAGGAGGAAATACATATAGGTTTGGAATAACTTGAAGGTGAGTAAATGATGACAGAATTTTCATTTTTGGGTAAACTGTCCCTTTAACAGCCGTTAATACCTGTAAATTGCTGATTCACTGAACATGCAATGGTTTTAAATAAAATGGTTTTAATAGTTTGATTGAATAAAACATATTTTTGACAAGAACATTGTTTGGATTGTCTTTTGATTTGCAAGTATTCTGTCATCATTAATATTACTTCCTATAAGTTTATATACCGTAATAACTATATATAATTATAATATTAATATTATTAGTTATTTTGAAAATTGCAGTATTATTTAGCAGTAATAAATCAATACTGATATTACAGTACAATACTGGAATTAAAACTTTGTTTGATGTTCGCCGGTTCCCGCCTCCTTCTTCCCACATTTACGAACCGCGTTACATTGGTTCCGAAACCTGGGAGGAAGGGGACCAAGAATTTTTTTTTTTTTTTTTTAACATTCAACAAAACTTTAATATAAAATAAACGAAGAACAAAACGAAAGTAATGCCGGCAGACCCTCGCGGACGTCTGCCGGCCACACAAACATAATAAAACATAACGTAAAGTCCAGGCCTGGTCCTCTCTCGTCCTTCACTGTCGTCGCTCCTCCTTTTATGCTCCCGGAGCTCCTCCGTGAGAGACTCAAGGCCGGTGCGCCTCACAGGTGACGATCATTAACACTCGCGTCACCGGCCTCGCGCCGTTCCCTCACGGCTCTCGCCCGCCCTGCTCGTCACATTAGGTTTTTCTTTTTGTTTGTTTTTTTGTTTTTTATTATTTGTATTTACTTGTTTTTATAGCAATCTGCCAATCTTCTGATCCTCATTCCAGTCTAGTAGGTGGTGGTAATGCTCCTAAAAGCTGGTTACCAACCGCCAATCAAATCAAAAAGAAGAAGAAGAAGAAGACGATGACTCTTGACAGACAGGGACTGTATCATTTGGAATATTTCCCGGGAGGTTTTTGGTAAGAGAAAAACTTTCTTTTCGGCGGATCTGCATAAACTGTACTGTGAATGTAGCATCATGTCTAATAGTTCAGACGGGGATGAAATGGACTGGATGATGGCCAGATCTGCAAGATTGAAAAGGGATTTGAGAGGAAGAAATAGAGTGAAAAGTTGGTCAGAACATAGCGAGTCTGGTGAGGGAAACGATAGTAAGAAAATGAAAGCTAACCGGCATGAGAAACAGAAACCTGAGAAATTACATGAAAATGACTGGAAAGTTATAATTGAGTTTAACCAGGATGGTGGACATTACCACCCAATCAAACTTACCAAGGTGATTGAGAAGGAAATTGAAAAAATTAAATTCGCAAGGTTTATGAACAATAAAAGAATACTGGTATATGCAATTGTCACAGACACGTCAGGCTCCACCATGCACCAATCCCAACGCTCCCAATCACCGGAATACTAATCACCGTCACCTGCACATCATTATCCCCTTCATCACCACCAGTATAAAGAGCACTCACACCCTGCACTCACTGTCCGGTCTTGTTGAGCTATACTCACATGTATGCTTACCTCAAGGACTCCTTGCTCGCTACTTACCTGTCTCCTGTGCATCCCGATCTCCCAGTGTGTTCCTCGTCTGTGTGTGAGTGCTCCCACGTCTCCAATGTTCTCCAGCTCCATCCAGTTCCAAGACTCTATCATCTGCAATCACAAAAGGACCGTAACTATCACCAGTCATTACTATTGCTCATCTGCTCAATCCTGCTTGCCTTATCTGCTCACTGGTTTTACAATAAAGACTGCTTACCTGTTTACATCTGTGTCCGACCCCTCTGTATCATAACAGCAATCAGTAAACAACAACAAGATAAGATTCTAAGTATGTCTACACTCCAAGGTGAAAGGATGAAGGCTCATATACCGGGAGCAATGGCAAAAGTGAAAGGAGTTATCTCAGGAGTTCCACTGAGTATGTCAATGCAAGATGTCAAAAATTAGATTCAGGGAGGTAAAGTAGTTGAGGCTACAAGGTTGAAAACTAAACGAGATGGAGCATTAAAAGAAACGCTATCTGTGGTGGTGCAATTTGAGAAAACCCTCCCTAGCTCAGTTCAAATGGGATACATGAATTACAGCGTGAGGGAATACATCCCCAAACCACTCAGATGTTACAAATGTCAAAGAATGGGGCACACAGCACAGCAGTGCAAAGGAAAGCTAAGATGTGCTAGATGTGGAGGTCAGCATGAGTATGGTAAATGTGAAAAGGATGCAAAGGTTAAATGCTGTAACTGTGGAGGGGAACATAGTGCTGCATTTGGAGGGTGTGAAGTACAAAAAGAAGCCAGAGAAATCCAGAAGGTTAAGATTTTGAATAAAGTATCATATGCAGAAGCTCTTAAGAAAGTAAGAGAAACAGGATCAAATGATAAAATCTACAGTGGAATGGTGGAAAGAAACATAACAGCAACAGTTAATGAGACACAAAACCAGATTCCAGGCCATATGCGAAATGGTTGTGAACACAAATGTAAAGTCGATGATGATACTTTAGTAGTTAAGAAAGTGAACTTTGTTGGTTTTATTTGTCACATCATTAATGTTGCATCACAATTGAAAAAGAAAAGTGATAGAATTAAGGCTATTGTAGAGGCAGCAGGGAAATTCCTTGATATGAGGGATGTAAAAGCAGATCAGATACATGCATTGTTGACATTAACTGAAAATGGTGAAAACACACAAGCTGATGGTTAAGATGTTGATTATGGTACTACACATACTACACTGGAATGCTAGAAGCCTTATAGCTAACGGTCAAGAATTAAAAAAGTTCATTCATGAATTGGATGTTGTTCCAGATGTAGTATGTGTTCAGGAAACTTGGTTACGAGCACAACTAGATTTTGTGATTCCAGGGTTTAATTCTGTAAGGTATGATAGATCTAACAACCAAAATGGTGGAGGGTGTATTACCTTTATTAAGGATGGGTTGGCTTAAAGGGAGATTCCCTGTAAAGAAGATTTGGAATGTGTAATAGTTGAGATCTGTAGTCCAAGGAAAGAAGGAAATATTAAGTTAATACATTTTTATAATCCATGCAAAAATTTGGATGTAAATAAATTAAATGAAATAGCGGGGAATGTATATAGGAAAAAAAATATGCTGTGGGGATTTTAACGCGCACAACAGTTTATGGGGTAGCAATCACACAGACAAAAATGGGAATATAGTTGAAGAAATGATGGAAGAAAGATCATTGGCCTGCATTAACAATGGACAGGGTACAAGAATAGATGTGAATAAAGGTAATACATCATGTTTGGACCTTACGTTGGTGTCAGACAGTTTAGTAAATGCATGTGACTGGTATGTCAAGAATGATTCTACCATAGGAAGTGACCACTATCCAGTCCTCACTATAGTTAATACAAATGTATGTATTCAAGAAGGAGGTTCAATTAATAGATGGTGTTTTGAGAAAGCAGCCTGGGAAAAATTCAAGACCTGTTGTGAAGTGTTAGTAAATACGGTTACATTAGAAGGAGACATAGAGGAATGTACAAGGCAAGTAACAGAACATATTTTAAATACAGCTATTTTGAGTATACCAAAAAGAATAACAAAAGGGAAAAAGAAAGTGGTTCCTTGGTGGAATGAAGAATGTAGCAGAGCTGTTAAAGAGCGAAATAAGGCATTTAGAACGTTGAAGAAGAATCTCTCTCAAGAGAATGTTATAGAATATCAAAGGAAGAGAGCAATGGCGCGCAGGATAATTAAATATACTAAAAAGAGAAATTGGAGAGAGTTCTGTTCCTCAATAGGTAGAGGAGTAGATTTAGCGGATATATGGTCTATGTTTAAGAGAATGAATGGGAAAAGGAAAGATGTTAAAATTCCAGCTTTGATTGATGGAGAAAAGGTGGTAGTGTCTGACAAAGAAAAAGCAGTGGTGTTGGGTAGGGCATTTGTTGCAGTGCACAGTGGTGATCACCTTACAGATATTCATAAACAGCAGATAGAACTTGCACTGAGAGAAAATAAATATGTGAAATTAAAGAGGAAGGATGGTTTATCAACGATAGATGTGGACTTTACAATGTTTGAACTCAACATAGCTTTGCTAGGCACTGGATATACAGCTCCAGGACAAGATCAGTTATGTTATGCCATGTTCCGACAGTTGCCAATAGTATCATTAAAGCTTAGACTATTCAATATAATATTGAGTGATGGAATGATACCGAGTTGTTGGAAAAATGCAATTATACTACCATTTAACAAACCTGGTAAAGATCCCTGGTACTTATAGGCCCATAGCACTGACTTCTCACTTATGCAAATGGATGGAGCAAATAATAGTTCGCAGGATTTCACATGTTCTATAGAGCTACTAACTAACATACAAAGTGGATTTCGAAAAGGGCATTTCACAACAGATGCTTTAGTAAGAGTAAGTAATGAGGTGGAAAAGGCGTTGAAAATTAAAGAGCTGATGACAATTGTATATTTTGACATCGAGAAGGCTTATGATACTATGTGGAGAGAAGGACTGCTTATTAAACTAAGTAGAATGGGTTTTGGAGGACGATTATATAATTGGATTATGGACTTTTTAACAGATAGGAAAATTAGTAAATAATTGTATTCCTCAGGGGAGTGCAATCAGTCCTGTCCTGTTTAACATTATGATAAATGACATGTTTTTAAATTTAGATGATCACATAAAATCAGCTTTATATGCGGATGATGGGGCTATATGGATGAGAGGAAGAAATGTGGCATATGTGTTAGAGAACATAAGGAAAGCAGTAAGGAAAGTAGAGAAGTGGTCATATGAATGGGGGTTTAAGATATCAACAAGTAAATCCTGTTACATGATGTTTACAAACAAATGCAAGTGTCATGATGGAAAGTTAACATTATATTAGCAGCCAATGGAGAAAGTAAATGAATTTAAGTACTTGGGGTTGTGGTTTGACAGTAAGTATACATGGAAAACACACATAAAGCACTTAGAAACAAAATGCAAAAAGGTTATTAATTTACTGAGAGCTGTGGCTGGATGTGACTGGGGCACAGACAAAAACTATGGCAAGCCGTTTTGACTTTTATACATTCTCGGGATATGAATTCTTGATATCAACAATTCAGTTTTCACTCGCAGAAATATGTATTCTTGATATCAACATTTGAATGTCCACTAGTAAAAACTAGAATTCTTATCTGTAATTGTATTTTCACTAGTGAAATGTCACCATAGGCTGCTATGGCAAGCCGTTTTGACTTTTATTCACATCTCAGGATATGAATTCTTGATATCAATAATTCAATTCTTGATATCAGGAATTACACTTCCACTAGTAACAATGTTACTTGTTGATATCAACAATTCAGTTGTTGATATCAGGAATTACATTTCCACTAGTAACAATGTTAATTCTTGATATCAACATTTGAATTTCCACTAGTAAAAACAAGAATTCTTGATATCTGTAATTGTCATGGTCCTGGCTGCTCCTCCTCGTTCTCTGTCTCCCTCTTGTGGTCACACACTCACGCACACACTTCCACTTCTCCACTCATCACTTCAGCTGGTTCCCCTTTCATTCCCTTCTCCTCACCTGTCCCTTTTTCCCTCTTGATTGTCATGGCTTCTTATTCCCTCTTCCTAGCCCTGTCTTGTTGTCGGATTATTCTATGACCTGTCGTAAGAAACGTCTGTTCCCCTGTTCTGTCCTGTCTTTTGTGTAAAGTGAAGTCAACTATTGTTGCTGTGAGTTATACTGCTTTTGGGACTGTGTATTATCCAGCTGTGCCTGTTTGCAGAGTACCTGTTCTGCGTTCGCCCTTGGCTGTTCACCCTGTCTGCTGCCTTCACTATTTCTGACTGGCTGAGTGCATCTTGGGGTCCTGGTTTCTGTCCTCGTGGAGATTAATGAAGATTTTGTTTCGTCTGGCTGTTTCTGTTCTGGCTCTGGTTTAAGCCTAGGATTTGTGTTCTTATTACTCAGAAGAGGACTTTTTACTTTGTTCAATAAAGACTGTTAACCGCATCCCGCCCTGGTTTTCCTTTGTTCATACCTAACAGAATAATCCGACCAGTGATGGACCAGGCGAGTGGTAACCCCCTTCATAATGCAGTTGAGCTCCAGGGTGCTCTGCTGGGTAAGCACGAGGAGGATTTATTCACCGCGAGACGGGCTGTTGATTCCCTGACCGCCCAGCTCTCGGATCTTACCCAGCAGTTCCATCATTACCGTCTTGAGACCACTACTTCAGCTGGAGAGCGCGACTCTTCTGAGCCACGTATAAACAACCCACCGTGCTACTCTGGTGAGCCTTTACAGTGCCGAGCCTTCCTCACCCAATGCGAGGTTGTTTTTTCCCTCCAGCCGTTCACCTATGCCAGGGATCGATCTAAGGTGGCTTATGTGGTTTCTCTTCTCAATGGACGAGCTCGTGAGTGGGCAGCAGCGAACTGGGAGGTAGAGGCGGACTGCATCTTCAAGTTTCCCCTTTTTAAGGAGGAGATGATCCGAGTCTTTGACCGGTCTGCACACGGTCACGAAGCATCCCGCCTCCTATCCACCTTGCGCCAGGGAAAGAGGTCAGTCACTGATTTTTCAGTTGAGTTCCGAACCCTGGCCACAACGAGTGGATGGAACGATCTGGCTCTCATCGCCCGCTTTCTCGAGGGCCTGAACGCTGAGATTAAGGATGAGGTCTTGGTGCGAACGGTTCCTGACAGCTTTGATTCCCTTGTCGAGCTGGCTCTCCGCATCGAAGGGCGCTTCGAGTTGCGACGAAGGGCTCGCAGAATGGAGGCTTCGTCACTTCCCGTTACCACGACGACCCAGCTACCACTGTCATCTGCTGCTGATCCCGAGCCGATGCAGCTAGGGGGGCTTCGTATATCCACACAGGAACGCCAACGCAGGATTATGAATCGCCTTTGCATGTACTGTGCCGCCTCTGATCATTTTGTCTCTAGGTGCCCAGTAAAAGCCAGCGCTCGTCAGTAGGCGGAGGGTTGCTGGCGAGCGCTACTACATGGGTCTCTCCGTCTAAGTCCTGCACTTCCCTTCCCGTACACCTCCGCTGGCCGGGATCGTCAGTTTCCTGCTCTGCATTGCTTGATTCGGGGGCGGAGGGGAACTTCGTTGACGAGACTTGGGCTTTGGAACAAGGTATTCCCCTCTTAGATTTACAAGACTCCACCCCCCTGTTCGCCCTAGATGGCAGTTCCCTTCCTAGGGTACAGAGAAGGACTTCTCCATTGATTCTCACTGTTTCAGGGAATCATAGAGAGACTATTTCTTTTTTTATTTTTCATTCCCCTTTTTCTCCAGTGGTTTTAGGCCATCCGTGGTTAGTCCTCCACAACCCCCAGATTAACTGGGCTAAGGGCTCTATTGTATCTTGGAAATTGTCTTGTCATGTTGATTGTCTGTCTTCTGCTGTGCCCCCTGTCTCGTCCGTAACTGTTTTTCAGGAAGAGCCAGGTGATTTGGCTGGAGTTCCGGAGGAGTATCACGATTTGCGGGAGGTCTTCAGCCGTTCCCGGGCCACTTCTCTCCCCCCTCATCGCCCGTATGACTGTAGTATCGATCTTCTCCCAGGTACAACGCCCCCCCGGGGTAGACTATACTCGTTATCCGCTCCCGAACGGGAGGCGCTCGAGAGATACCTTTCTGATTCGATCAATGCCGGTACCATCGTTCCTTCCTCGTCTCCAGCGGGAGCCGGGTTTTTCTTTGTTAAGAAGAAGGACGGCTCCCTGCGTCCCTGCATAGACTATCGGGGTTTAAATGATATCACTGTCAAGAATCGTTATCCCTTGCCACTGATGTCATCTGCCTTCGAGGTCTTGCAGGGAGCTAGGATTTTCACGAAGCTCGATTTACGCAACGCCTATCACCTAGTGCGCATAAGGGAGGGGGATGAATGGAAGACCGCGTTTAACACGCCCCTTGGGCACTTTGAATACCGGGTTCTTCCTTTCGGATTGGTAAACGCCCCCGCAGTTTTTCAAGCCTTAGTCAATGACGTCCTACGGGACATGCTCAACGTCTTTGTGTTCGTCTACCTCGACGACATTTTGATCTTTTCGCCTTCACTCCAGGTGCACGTCCAACATGTTCGTCGTGTCCTCCAGCGTCTACTAGAGAATCGTCTTTATGTAAAGGCCGAGAAATGTTCTTTCCACACCTCCTCAGTTACGTTTCTAGGTTCAGTCATCTCGGCAGAGGGGTTCGGTATGGACCCGGCCAAGGTCCAGGCGGTCACTAATTGGCCCGTGCCCGACTCTCGCCTCACGCTACAGCGTTTTCTCGGGTTTGCAAATTTTTATCGTCGTTTTATACGAGGTTTCAGTCAAGTAGCCGCTCCTCTTACAGCTCTGACCTCAGTCAAGTCCCAGTTTAGGTGGTCAGAATCTGCGCAGACAGCGTTTGACGTTCTCAAGTCTCTTTTTACTACCGCGCCTATCCTTATTACTCCTGACTGCACTGAACAATTTATAGTCGAGGTCGATGCCTCTGAAGTGGGAGTCGGGGCTATTCTTTCCCAGCGGTCCGCCGCTGACGGTCGGATACACCCCTGCGCTTTTTTCTCTCACCGGCTTTCTCCGGCTGAGCGCAATTACGACGTGGGAAATCGCGAACTGCTCGCCATCCGTCTAGCGTTAGGCGAATGGCGACAGTGGCTTGAGGGAGCTCCCGTTCCTTTTATTGTCTGGACAGACCACCGAAACCTTGAATATATTCGCAAGGCAAAGAGACTAAACGCTCGTCAAGCCCGCTGGGCTCTATTCTTTACCCGTTTCGATTTTTCCATCTCGTATCGCCCGGGTACCAAGAACGTCAAGCCCGACGCGCTATCTCGGCTTTTTGACTCCTCTTCTTCTTCTGAGCCCGAGGAGATTATTCCCCCGGGTCATATTGTTGGCACGACCATCTGGGGAATAGAGAAGCTGGTTAAGCGTTCTCTTTCGCGAGTCATAGTCCCGCGCAACTGTCCAAGAGGGCTCCTTTTTGTTCCTTTATCCGCGCGCCGAGCTGTCCTTCAATGGGGACACACCTCTAAATTGACTGCCCATCCCGGCGTCCGGGGCACCCTCGCTTTTATCCATCAGCGCTTTTGGTGGTCTTCTTTGGAACGGGACGTGCGACGGTTTATTACCTCCTGCGCGACGTGCGCGCAGACCAAGGCTGGCAATTCCCCTCCGGCCGGTCTACTTCGTCCGTTACCGGTTCCTACACGACCGTGGTCTCACTTAGCTCTCGACTTTATCACTGGACTTCCTCTCTCGGAGGGATACACCGTTATTCTGACCGTGGTAGATCGTTTCTCTAAGTCGGCCCATTTTATTCCTCTCGCTAAACTCCCCTCTGCCAAGGAGACTGCCCAGATCATGGTTGATCATGTTTTTAAGCTACATGGTTTACCAGTTGATGTTGTGTCTGATAGAGGCCCTCAATTTTCTTCTCAATTCTGGAGGGAGTTTTGTCGCCTCATTGGGGCATCCGTTAGCCTTTCGTCCGGGTTTCATCCCCAAACGAACGGTCAAGCTGAACGGACTAATCAGATTGTCGCCCGTATGCTTCGCAGTCTCACCCATCAGAATCCCGCGTCCTGGTCACAGCAACTATCCTGGGCCAAATACACCCATAATTCGCTTCCCTCCTCTGCTACCGGTCTTTCGCCCTTCCATTGCTGTCTCGGCTATCAACCTCCGTTATTTGAGTCCCAGGACTCTGAATCTAGTGTTCCGTCAGTGCAAGCTTTTATTAGCCGTTGCAAACGCACCTGGAGGAGAGTGCGATCTGCTCTCTGTCGAGCTAAAAGACGCATGATAGTTTCGGCCAATAAGCGCCGAATTAGGAGTCCTCGCTACGTTTGCGGTCAAAGAGTGTGGTTATCCACTTCAAATTTACCTCTCCAGTCCGAATCACGTAAATTGTCTCCCCGCTTTGTTGGACCATTCCGCGTTGTAAGGGTCATAAACCCTGTCGCAGTAAAGCTTCACCTTCCGCCTAATTTACGCCGGGTTCATCCCGTGTTTCATGTCTCTTGCATCAAACCAGTCATCCGTTCCCCGTCTCGCCCGGTCCGCGTCCCTAGTCTTGTCGATGATACCCCTATCTACAGGGTTCGCCGGATTCTCGACATGCGCCGTCGGGGACGCGGCCGTCAGTATCTTGTCGACTGGGAGGGGTATGGTCCTGAGGAGAGAAGCTGGGTTCCCTCCCGGGACGTCCTGGATCCTTCACTCATCGATGATTTCCTCCGGTCTCGCCAGTTAGCCTCAGGAGCGCCAGGAGGCGCTCGCTGAGTGAGGGGTACTGTCATGGTCCTGGCTGCTCCTCCTCGTTCTCTGTCTCCCTCTTGTGGTCACACACTCACGCACACACTTCCACTTCTCCACTCATCATCGCTTTCAGCTGGTTCCCCTTTCATTCCCTTCTCCTCACCTGTCCCTTTTTCCCTCTTGATTGTCATGGCTTCTTATTCCCTCTTCCTAGCCCTGTCTTGTTGTCGGATTATTCTATGACCTGTCGTAAGAAACGTCTGTTCCCCTGTTCTGTCCTGTCTTTTGTGTAAAGTGAAGTCAACTATTGTTGCTGTGAGTTATACTGCTTTTGGGACTGTGTATTATCCAGCTGTGCCTGTTTGCAGAGTACCTGTTCTGCGTTCGCCCTTGGCTGTTCACCCTGTCTGCTGCCTTCACTATTTCTGACTGGCTGAGTGCATCTTGGGGTCCTGGTTTCTGTCCTCGTGGAGATTAATGAAGATTTTGTTTCGTCTGGCTGTTTCTGTTCTGGCTCTGGTTTAAGCCTAGGATTTGTGTTCTTATTACTCAGAAGAGGACTTTTTACTTTGTTCAATAAAGACTGTTAACCGCATCCCGCCCTGGTTTTCCTTTGTTCATACCTAACAGTAATTGTATTTTCACTAGTGAAATGTCACCATAGGCTGCCATTCAAATTCAATTGTTGATATCAAGAATTGAGTTCTTACTAGTTGAAATTCCAATTTCACATATCAGAAATACAATTCTTACTAGTAAAAATGCTAATTTTTGATATCATTAATTACTTTGTTACTAGTGGAAATATCTATTCTTGATATCAATAATTTGATTTTCACTAGTGACAATGTTAGTTTCTGATATCATGAATGTGATTGTTACTAGTAAAAACGTTCATTTATGATTTCTGAAAATGTATTTCTGATATCAATATAATTTCAGATATCTAAAATGGCTTTCTTACTAGTAACAATCACATTCATGATATCAGAAACTAACATTGTCACTAGTGACAATCAAATTATTGATATCAAAAATGAACATTGTTACTAGTAGCAATTCAGTTGTTGATATCAAGAACTGACATTTCAACTAGTGACAATTGAATTATTGATATCAAAAATTATGATTTTTACTAGTAAGAATGTATTTCTGATATGTGAAATTGGAATTTCAACTAATAAGAACTCAATTCTTGATATCAACAATTGAATTTGAATGGCAGCCTATGGTGACATTTCACTAGTGAAAATTGAATTGTTGATATCAAAAATTAACCTTGTTACTAGTGGAAATGTAATTCTTTATATCAAAAATTGCCATTGTCACTAGTGGAAATGTAATTCCTGATATCAAGAATTAGCATTTTAACTAGTGAAAACTGAATTGTTGATATCAAGAATTCATATCCTGAGAATGAATAAAAGTCAAATTCAATTGAACAATTGAATTGTTGATATCAACAATTGAATTGTTGATATCAAGAATTCATATCCTGAGATGTGAATAAAAGTCAAAATGGCTTGCCATAAAAAACTCACTAATTGATATCTATAGAGCATCAATTGACTATGGCTGTATAGTGAAAAAAAAGTATACGAAGTATACTTGCAGCAAGACTAATTATTAGTATATTTCATGTGTTAATTATTAGTTAACTTAAAGTGTGCTATTTTGAAACAACTAATTTTGTAATAAGTATATTTTAGTTGTAATTAAGTTGTATTAAAGTACAACTTTAAGTATATTTAGTGTACTTTTGTGTGCTAAATTGGAACAACTTCAAGTATACTTTGTGCACTTGAAGTATATGCCTGTGTAGGGATTAATTACATGCTTGATTAGTGATATTAAAGTGTACTTCATTTGTGCTATCAGTATACTTTAATTGTGTTATAAGTATACATTATTTGTGTTATAAGTATACTTTATTTCTGTTGTGAGTACACTTTGTGTTATAAGTACAGTTTATTTGTGATTTAAGTACATTACAAATTAATTAAGAGTGTCTTCAGAACACACAAGCAATATACAATGAATATATTATTTTACAGTAGTACTGTATGCTCAGTACCTTTGGCTTATTCCAAATACTAAAAATTACACACTTTGTAGTCAATAACAATACACTGTTATTACTTATACTTTGTATAATATAGTAAACATTTGAAGCTGATCAAAACCTTTAATCAAAGTTGTCCTAAAACCAGCTTCTTATGACAACTTTGCTGAACTTTTTTGATCCACTTCAAATGTTGACTACTTTGAATTACATAATCTCACAAAATACAGTATTATAATTGTGCTACTATTTAAATACAGTTTAAAGGTGCTAAAGAGGATGTTTTGTTTTATACATTTTTGCAATATTACTTGAAACTGTCTTTACTAACTAATAAAAGACTATTTATTAGGTGCACTGAAAGGAATATTATTAATATACATCATCTGTGCACGAGGTAGGGCCTTAAAAACATCAGCCAATCGTTTACGCGATCATCGCGTAAACGATTGGTCCTCTGGCTTGTCAATCACTGCCATTACGTTCCTTGTGAGAGACGTGCGCGGATTGGCCCTTTGGCTTGTCAATCACTGCCATGACGTTCCTTGTGAGAGGCGCGCGGCTGCTCGCTCCAGTAACTTTCCACACTCCACAGGCGCCACATGCAATGTTTTTGTCAGGAGACAGGAGTAACAACTGCAGATTATGAGTTACCTGCGGTGAGTCCGACATAATGAATCCACTAAGTGTGTGCACGGCTTTAAGTCACTTAACGATTGTAAGCCCGATTATGAATGTAAATTGATACTTATGACTGATCGCGCTCAAACGCGTCCAGTCAGAGCCAGTTGCGTTCAGTCTGCGATTACAGTCGGTGTTCAAATTCCATGTGAAAGTATATAAATCTGCTTCAGTCGCAGGAAACAATCGCTGTATGTTGAGCACAGTCAGAATGTTTTAGCTAGTCGTTAAATGTGTGCCCGGCTTAATAACACAGCGAATGCCGGTGGTAAACACTCGTGTTCCAATACTCGTGCACGAGTTTTGGGAGGCGTTCCCTAGAAATGAGCTGTGAAGGAGGGGGTTGTTCTTATGCATGCGCTCATTTAAAAAACTCAGTCGACGAAAAGAACCTCTGTACCACCTTTAACACATTTTCCCAAAGTTGAATGCATTTGTTTTCAAGGCCATTCAAATAAATAAAATGTAACAACATCACTAATGAAGAGACATATTTCATTGACAAATCCAATGGTTTTTATTTAAACTTACCATGTTTTTCATTAAAGAAAAAAAATTATTGGACCAATGGTGACCCTCTATACACAAATACAAATACACATTATATTCAATTTTCTGATGATCTTCTCATTATTGTGTCTGATGGCCGCTTACACAGAGGCAGTGACCGCAGAAACTCGTGAAGAACAGCATCTGTTAACAGAATATACAAAAGATATAAAGTCAGATATATAACACATAAGATATAAGGTTAGACAGCATGTTCAAATTTATATTCACGTTTACAATAGTCTGTCTGAATCCTACATTGAACCAATACTATTTTTGAACAGTAAATGAGGTTTAGCAGCAGGGAACTGTATCAATATGGCATGTCGATATTGTTTTCAGGACATAGTCAAGCATACAACACTTTATGAATTAATATCGTACAGAATACGGGCCGATTTGACCAATCATATGTTTTGGTGCTTATACAAACGTGCCATAAACCACCACACACACAAACTCAAAAAGGAGATATCAAGCCGAAATATCGCACTCCGTTTGTTAAATAAAATAAAATAAAGTTAGTTAACTGGTAGACTACAACTCACCTCCAAATTCTCCGGTTCTTTCAGGATCGCGTAAATTCCAGCCGGTTGTCGACATCAAGGTCAGGCTGTGATGTCACTTCATTGAACTGGTCAGAATTCCCAAGATTGAGCGATGTATTGCGCTTTCATTGTTTTATTAAATCAATTTTACATTGCGATATTATACTTCACCTGAGTGACTGCGCGAGGGGGATTCAGACGAGTACCGTGACGTCAGCAGTTCTGATTGTTTGAAGGCAGTGAGCAACAAAATCTAATTGGTCACAGACCAAGTTGAAGAGACATTTCAATTCCGAACGAAGTCTCAAGACAAGTTCAACCAAACAACATATTTTTTCGCATGTAACGTTACTAGTGCTGCTGGTGTGTTGTTTAATATAGATTTGTTTGTACGATTGTGAAATGATTCTGCCAGTGTAAACTTAATAAACATTTACACATATTTGGAAATTGTATGCTACACTGCATTAAAAAACAGGCTTTTAATGCATTAGTCATGCTGAAATAAATAAGCACAAGTAATAAAATGAATTCCAAGGATGAATAAGTAAACTTAAAAAATATACTGAAATTTAACTTTAGATACAATACAAATTCAATACAAATCAGGATATGAAATAATGTATTTTTTAAATATACTTACAGTGCATTGTTACAATGATCATTTTCAGCACACAGTTACAATATTCCTCAAATATATTTTTATAAAGTGCAAATAAATACACTTTTAAAAAATAAACTAAACTTACACTTCAAGTATATTTTTCTAAAATATATTTTTTAGAAAATATACTAAAGTACAATTATTTTAAAGTGTGTTAAAAATTGTATTGTGAAAATATGATACTAATATACTTTTTATATATTTAAAGATAGTAAATTTTTTGTTAGTATATTTACAATGTACTACAGAAAAAGGGAATATATTTAAAATACAATAAAGTATACTTTTTTTCACTAGGGTAGTTTATGGTGCAGCAGCAATAACATCACTAGAAAAAATTAATAGATTACAGTACAGAGCATTACGTGTTTGCATTGGAGCAATAAAATCAACACCCATTAATGCAATTCTCATTGAAGCAGGAGAGACTCCTCTGAAGTTAAGAAGGGAAAAACTTACATTAACATATTGGATTCGACAGAAATTAAGTGGGAAAGAAAATCTAGCAAAGGAGACAATTCAGGATTGCTGGGAGTATTCCAAGTTTCAGGGACATGGGTTTGGATGGACCGGGGAAAAGAGAATGAGGGAATATGGATTAGAGGACTTGGGGTTTACCATGCTTACCCCAGTAAGTAATATTCCACCATGTTTTTTTACTGAAGTAAAGATAGATTTTAATATCCTGGAAAAGAAAAAAGAATGGGGAATGGAGGAAATTGGAGTCAAAACAAACCATTATCTAAGAAACAGTTATTATAATTATCTCACAATTTAAACAGATGGATCAAAGAACAAACAGGAATGTGTGGGAATTGGAATACATATCCCAGAATTCAAAATTAATATAATAAAAAGATTATCTGATCAGTTATCTGTATATACAGCTGAAATCGTAGCAGTCATCATTGCATTACAGTGGGTGGAAGAGGTTAGACCTGATAGAGTGGTATTATGCACAGACTCCTTAGCTGTCATAAAAAGCATCCAGTCAATGGCATCTGTCAGAGAAGATCTATTTATAGAACTACATCACAGTTTGTTAAGGTTATATCAAGGTGGCATAGATGTTCATTTTGTTGGGTACCAGCACATGAGGGAGTGAAAGGAAACGAGAATGCAGACAAACTAGCAAAAGAGGCATTACAAAAAGAAATAACAATTCCAATTCCACTTGGGAAAGGAGAGGGAAAAGCAACAGTAAAGAAGAAAGGTATTGAAATATGGCAGAAATGGTGGGAGGAAGAAAGGATGGGGATATTACAAAATACAAATATCTGTCAATATTAAAAATTTTAGGGAAAGTTCCAGGCGGGAAGGAATCATAATGACAAGATTGAGAGTGGATCACACAGGACTGAATGACACATTATTTTTAATGGGAAAAAAGAATAGTGAAAATTGTGAAAGCTGTGGGGTTAAAGAAAATACTGAACATGTTATATTACACTGTATTTTATATGAGGTGGAAAGACGGGTGTTACAAGATAGAGTGCAGGAGGCAGAACGGGAGTGGAACCTGAAGGGGGTACTGGGCACAGAAGGTGAGGGAGAGGGGATAAGAAGTATCAGGAAGGCTCTATTTAAATTTCTTAAAAACACAGGCTGCGTCCGAAACCGCCTACTTCTCTACTATTTAGTAGGGGAAAAGCAGTAGGCGAGCGAATAAGTATGTCTGAAGCAAAAAGAGTAGGCGAAAATTACCTGGGTGACGTAATAATTCTCGCGAGATTCGGACGTGCGCCTACTTAAAGTGCGTCCGAAACCGCCTACTAATATATAATAGGGAAAAAGCAGTAGGCGAGCGAATAAATATGTCAGAAACCTCAGTAATCATAAAAGAGTAGTCGAGGAGTTCCCGGATGGCCTACTGCTTCCGCCCAGATTCTGAAGTGTTCCTCGCTGAATACTTTTCTATCCCAGGAGGCCACGGGAGAGGATACGTCATAATCGAACACGGAGGAGAAAAGCGGCGCGGATGCTGTCAAATGTGAGTATTGAAAACCAAAAACACATTTGTTGAACTAGAGTAAACTGCTGAATGTGTAAAGATGCTAGACACTATTGTTGTGATTTTGCAGTAAAAACACGATTTATTATGTATAGATAATGGGATCTCTAGTAAACACACATAACTTAATTCTCAGAAGTGGAATTACATATTCTAAACCATATACATCTTAAAGATGCTTACTAAATGTGTATTTAACCTCTGACAGGAACATCTTTAAGTTTTATGACTTGTGAGTCATGGATTATGTATTATGAGTGATGTGTGTGTGCTATTACTCACTGTCAACACTGTTTACATTACATAAATGAAAATAATGTAAATAAATAAATCTGATGATGATGATGGGGACAGATGATGGGGACAGATGAGCACACGTGTGTTTATCCGGTAGAGGAATGATGCCATCAAAGGCTTTGAGTGAGGATACTACAGAAATGAATATAAAGTCTATTTAAATCTTAAGTTGTAGTTTATTTTAATTATTGTAATTTAAACAGAGTTATTACAGCACTTTTCTGATTCTTGATGTCTGTGCATTTGCTGTAGAGGTTTTGTGGTGGAGCAGGACCTACAAGACAAGGTGACGGCGGCATTTGTTAGAAAAAAAGAGGAAAACCCGAAACAAAATATAAAGTAAAGTATAAAGATAATTTTGTTACTTCTAATACAGAAATCAAATGACATTGTGCTGTTAAAATTACTGCTTTTGTATTATATTTGTGCATTATTGTAGGATGTGAAATGTCCTCAGACTGGTGTGAGCACTGAGGATGGAGGGCCACAGCAGATCCTGGGAATGGTCCAGTGTCATGGACGAGACCCTCCATCACTCCTCCTTCCAAGTGACTCGATCAAGGACACACTGAAGGTGATGCTGCAGAGATCGAACCAGCAAACCTTCTGCTGACCAGCTCAGTGGTTTAGCCCACCACACCACAAATGTAATGAAGTTACGACAAAAATTAGCAAGTAATTGTAAAAATATGAAATGAATAATGCAAGAAACTGAATGCTGACATGAATGAATTGTAAAATGTTTTAATCCGTTTATTTAGTCATGATGATGGAGAGCACATGAATGTTTGGAGCATCCAGATTGTCCCGCACATCTTCTCCCACTCTTGCTTCAAGGTTGTGGGGTTCAGGGGTCATCATCATCTTCCTCATCCTCTGGATCAATGATGTCCCCATTGAGAAGAGCAGCAGTGAGGGACATGATGATGAAGGTGTTCATCAGCTGCTTGATTAAAATAAAGCACAGCTGTGTGAGATGGCAGCAGGACCGTAAATACCTGATTGTTAGATCGATACATTTAAATAAAGCTTTGTTTCGTGTGTTGTTGACTTGTATATGCATTTATTTATTGTCATTATTACTTTTTTTTATTAACTATGCTATTATTATCAGTAAATTTATATATTTTATTAAGCAATGAATTAATGCATGAATTGACTGTAAATGGAGATGTATTCACATCAGCTGTATTTGTCTAGTGTGTGTTCATGCACAGCTGTGTCATATGACGAAACATTACATTTTGCTTGTTTTACTAAAGAAGTAAAATGAAAATATAAAAATATAATTAAGTTTTGGTTAGCATTTATCATTACTATTGTGTGTAAGTATTGGGGTGTGCTAGCAAAGCAATTCATTCTGGTGTAATCTTAATTTTAAGTAGTTATACTTACATTTTTTTAGTATAAAATCAGTCTTCTCCTAAGGTGAGATCTTTGAGCAGCTGCTGATGTCTTTTCTTTGTGCAGACATTGCTATCACTGAGGAAAACTGCACTATAGGGTTGTGGAGTTACTGGTGCTGTGAGGTGTTAGTGCACCTGTCACTCATATCTTTATTTTTATTGCAGGATTTATAATTACATACAAGATCAGGGAAAAGACCATGGTATCTTTAATAATGAACAATAATAATGACAAAAACAAATACGGTTTGTATACATCATAGTTTGAGATTATATTCACAGACATAAAGCATGATGACAAGATTGAATATTTTGAATACATCATAATACATAAAAGTCATTTATTTGTTTATTATTTATAAGCCTAGGGATTAAACTAGAGCTAATTCAACAAGAAAAAGGAAAACAAATGAGATGCCACTTTTGCTTGTGGATGGACATTTTTGCATATAAAATAAAGAAATTAACAACATATTCACGCAAATTTGGGTTTTCGTAAAAAATAAACTCACATTAGTAGTTAAAAATATAAGAACTTTAAATTAACCCAAATATTAGTTGTACTACAATTACAAAATTACTGGCAGCTGTTTCTTCAACAAGACCACAAAATAAGCAGTTTAATCAATATCAAGATATTTACTGACAGAAGAATTAAACCTGTCACTCATATCTTTTTAAATTGTTGCGCTTGTGATCACATGATAACGTCAACATGGCGGATTATATCGGATCTCATTCATACCTGATTCATACTCAACGAGATTTGGCTGTTAAGTACCTACTCTTTTAGCGCTCGTTAAGTAAGTACTTATTGAAATTAAGTACCTACTCATTGAGTAGGCGGTTTCGGACGCAGCCACAGGGTTGATGCACAGAATTTGAGAACAGGTAAATGACAAGATGTTGCACACTCCTGTACGGTAGGTGGCGGTATGCACCTTGAAGTTGTTTGCAATCTGCCAATAATCAAGAGAAGAAGAAGACGACGTCGGTTGTGCTTTCTCTCGCTCTTCAGACAAGAGTGCTGGTAAGGAGATTTCTCTAAGTGTAAACAATATCATCTATTAATTTCTTGAGATAAATAATGTTTAAGTGTAATGTAAGACTGTGACGTTATGAAATGTAACGCAGTGAATTGCATTTTGAATGTTTTACTGAGATTGGTTTTGCTTACTAGCTTTCTCCATGCTGTATGGACGAACCGAAGGGGAGAGACGTGTATCCCAAAAAAAAATATTTCTGCAGGTATGTTCGTTGTTTATTGTGTTATATGTTGAGAAATGTTTGAAATGTGTTTACTATCGCGTTTATACGAGTTTGATAGATATAATAAAAGAGTGAGGTCTATATGCAAACTAGATGTTGTCAAATTGAATATTTTTTCAATTTTGTGTAAAATCTGTAACTTTTGACATTTTCCCCCATTTAATTCATTCACTGATGCGAGTAAGCGGTGAGGAAAATATATTTTCCTTTTTTATATTATTTCCTATGCCATATAATGATGACATGTATTTTGTGACTTTATTTATTTGTTTTATCTTAATTACTTAATTTATTTGATCCTATTTGTCTTATGTTTTGTAACTGTTAATTGAGTAAATTGAGATATTTAGAAGCACATTTGCTGTTGACGAGGTCGGTTGTGCTTTCTCTCGCTATTCAAACGAGAGTGCTGCTTTCTCCATGCTGTATGGACCACTGAAGGGGAGAGACGTGTATCCCAAAAAAATAATAGTGCTCTGTGTATTTCTGCAGACCTGCTTCTTCAGAATAAAACATCCTGAGACCTGCTCCACCCCTACTGTCTTCATTGAGAATAACAAAACACAACCAGAGTAAAACTGCTACACATGCATTAATTCATGCATGTCAAAAACATAAACAAAACAAACCTAACCCTCATTGTGTTTTAAAAATAATAATGTCTGGTTAAAGTTATGCAGGCTATTAACTGAGAAAGCAATAGGGTTATTATGACAAAATAATCACAACTGAAACTTTTATTATGCAACCACAGATAAATTTATACAAGTTATCTTACCAAACGAACTAAAAGAAAATCAAAACGTTACAAACAAACTTGATGGTTGTTGGCTCATTTCCTAATGATAGACCACCAGTAGCTGTAATCACTACTAAATTATATCTCATGACACAATGTAACCTACAAACTATTGAGCATACATAAACCGTTATTTAAAAAAGAATCTTTTAATTCGACGCGGAAACACAATCACGTTACCGAAAACAGTTCTGTGATCCAAGGACAATCCACTAAAATTTTCAGTGGCGCTTTAACACAAAACAGAAAAATTGTGAATATTCATGAAAGCTTCGCCCAGTGTCACTGAAAATCTCAGACACCGAATATTTCAGAACAGAGATAACAAAGCTTCATTTCCACAGATCACGTGACAGCCTCATTTCAAGCAATGTTTCAGAGCACTAGTGTGTCGACACTGGGTGTCGAACTACCCATCCCTAGTGAAAAAAAAAGTATACTAAGTATACTTGCAGCAAGACTAATTATTAGTATATTTCAAGTGTGTTAATGATTAGTTCATTTAAAGTGTGCTATTTTGAAACAACTAATTTTGTACTAAGTATATTTAAGTTGAAATTAAGTAGTATTAAAATACAACTTTAAGTATATTTAGTATACTTATGTGTGCTAAATTGGAACAACTTCAAGTATACTTAAGTATATGTCTGTGTAGGGACTAATTACATGCTTGATTAGTGATATTAGTGTACTTAATTTGTGTTATAAGTATACTTGTGTTAAAGTATATTTTTGTTATAATATACGTTGTATTATAAGTATACTTTATTTCTGTTATGAGTACACTTTGTGTTATATGTACACTTTATTTGTGATTTTAAGTACATTACAAAATAATTATGAGTGTCTTCAGAAAACACAAGCAATATACACTGAATATATAATTTTACAGGTAATAGTATATACTGTATGCTCAGTACCTTTGGTTTATTCCAAATATTAAACATTACACACTTTGCAGTCAATAACAATACACATTGTTATTACTTATACTTTGTATAATATAGTCAACATTTGAAGCGCATCAAAACCTTTAATCAAAGTTGTCCTAAAACCTTTTTCTTAGGACAACTTTGCTGAACTCACTTCAAAAGTTGACTACTGTACTTTGAATTACATAATCTCACACAATACAGTTGTGCTACTATTTAAATACCGTTTAACACATTTTCCCAAAGTTGAATGCATTTGTTTTCAAGGCCACTAAATTAAATAAAATATAAGAACATCACTAATGAAGAGACATATTCCATTAACAAATCCAATAGTTTTTATTTAAACTTAACATAGATTCAGCAAAACTTACCATGTTTTTCATTAAAGAAAAAACAATTTTGGACCAATTTTGGTGACCCTCTATACACAAATACAAATTACACATTATATTCCATTGTGTCTGATGGCGTGAAGAACAGCATCTGTTGACAGAATATACCAAAGATATAAGACAGCATGTTCAACTCTTTATTCACGTTTACAATAGTCTGTCTAAATCCTACATTGAACCAATACTATTTCTGAACAGTAAATGAGGATTAGCAGCAGGGAACTGTATCAGAATGGCATGTCGATATTGTTTTCGGTACATAGTCAAGCATACAACACTTTATGAATTAATATCATACAGAATACAGGCCGATTTGACCAATCATACAAACATGTGCCATAAACCACCACACACAAACTCAAAAAGGAGATATCAAGCCGAAATATCACTCTCCGTTTGTTAAAGAAAATAAAATTAAGTTTGTTAACTGGTAGACTACAACTCACCTCCAAATAGCAGCACTTTTCTCCGGTTCTTTCAGGATCGCGTAGGCCATTAGCCGGTTGTCGTCGGCATCTGTCAGTCGTCGGCATCTGTCAGTCTGCGATGTCACTTGATTGAACTGGTCAGAATTCCCAAGATTGAGCGATGTATTGCGCTTTCAGTGTTTTATTAAATAAATTATACATTTGCGACAATATAATTCACCTGAGTGACTGAGCGAGGGGGATTCAGACGACGACCGTGACGTCAGCAGCTCTGATTGGCTGATTGGAAGGCAGTGAGCAACAAAATCTGATTGGTCACAGACCAAGTTGAAGAGACATTTGAATTCCGATAAGTTTAACCACTCAACATATGTTTTCGCATGTAACGTTACTTGTGCTGCTGGTGTGTTGTTTAATATAGATTTGTGTGTACGATTGTAAAATGATTCTGCCAGTGTAAACTTAATACACTTTTACACATATTTGGAAATTGTATAGACTACACTGCATATACTAAATGGGCTTGTAATGCATTCATACTGAAATAAATAAGCACAAGTAATATAATGAATTCCAAGGATGAAGAAGTAAACTTAAAACATATACTCAAATATAACTTTAGATACACTACAACTTCAGGATATTAAATAATGTATTTTTTAAATATACTTTCAGTGCATTGTTACAATGATCATTTTCAGCGCACAGTTAAAATATACCTCAAATATATTTTTATAAAGTGCAAATAAATACACTTTTAAAAAATAAACTGAACTTCCACTTCAAGTATATTTTTCTAAAATATATTTTTTAGAAAATATACTAAAGTACAATTATTTTAAAGTGTGTTAAAAGTTGCATTGTGAAAATATGATACTAATATACTTTTTATATATTTAAAGAGAGTACATTTTTTTTAGTATATTTGCAGTGTACTATAGAAAAAGGGAATATATTTAAAATACAATAAAGTATACTTTTTTTCACTAGGGATCCCTACTGTAAACTACACAGAAGTTTACTTATTTTGTCTGTCAGCTCCTAGTTGTCGAGTCAAAAATGTCTTATTTATGACGATAAGATGAAGAGTGTGTTTATTGGCCTGCGTGTGAACTCCGAACTTCTATTTATTTAATTTAGTTAAGACTTCTCATGCAACATTGATGCACTGTATGCTAATCAGCCTTTTGGTGCTGTTTGTCCCAGGTATGTTTTATTCAGTTTTGTCAAGAGCTGATATTATTTTAACACAGTACATGAGTGTTATTAGCACATGTGCTGTATGCTTTGCACGTGCTGTCCTGTGTAACTGTGCCATTTTAGGGCTGCTTTCTTCTCTCTTTCATTTATTCAAAATATGTAAAATGATGGTTAAGTTCATAGTTTCACTGTATTAATGTGAATTGTCTGTATTAGTGTTTTATTTTCTTCATTTTCTTATGTATGTATTATTTAGAATTTTGTCCACTGTATGTTCACGATCACTTTGTAAAAATGTGTAATTAGCAGAGTCGCATAGCTCATCCTGCTGTTAAGACTCTTCATGCATCATCAATGCACTGTATGCTAATCAGCCTTTTGGTGCTGTTTGTCCCAGTTGTGTCTTGTCCCAGGCCCAGTAAAGCAACTTTGAGTGACCATCCACCTGATCTCAGCCTAAATTATTTCATCCAACACACACACACACAGTCACATATTTATATATTTATATATATATATATATATGTGTGTGTATATGTATATAAATACTATATAAATATATAGCAGTATGCACTATACATTTAATCCTAATGACATTTTCTCCAGCTAAGCAATTTGCTCTCTGCGTTCTCTGGAATCCTCTCAAGCGGAGGACTTCTACATTCCGATTGGTTGCCGGTTACTTTGACGCTCCCGCCGGCGGTCTGAACGCACAGATAGGCGCCAAGTCTATTTTTGATGGATTCTGCGTCCAAGCTACGCAGCTCAAATACAAAATAAAGTCAAAACAAACACCCTGTGTAGACTCCCACTTATATTTCACCTCACTAGGAGGCCAGAAATTGACAACAATCTTTCATCCTTGTCATCCATAACTGGACTCAGAGCCGGATTAACGCAAAGGCAAACTAGGCACGTGCCTAGGGCCCGATTGGCGGGATGGGGCCCAGACAGAGGGACAAAAAAAATAAATAAATAATAAAAATAAAATGTACAAATGTCCTATCTACAATTTATTTCAATATTTATTAATTAACTAAAAATAGTGACGATGTTTATCTTAACCATAGACTGTTACATTACGTCACATTAACGCCAGCCCATGTCCGAGGAGACGTCAGCGGCGGTCAAAGCTAGCAGGCAGGTGTGTTTTGAGTAGGCTAACATTCAAGATGCTTTCGGGTGCGGCAAAACGTAAAAAGAAAAAAAATGAAGAGGAACAAAAGAAGAGACAGCGGGGGGCTTTACAGAAGTTTCTGTCGGGCAGCCGTCCGACAGCTGTGAACCTGCTCAGAGCCAGGCCCGGAGACACGGCCCGAAGACGCGGTGGAAGATGCGACGGGAAATGCGGCGCCCGCGCCGTCAACATCAGCGCCGTCACAGAACGACAAACTGATGGAAGAACAGTACACAAAGTTTGGCACAATGTGGTATTTTAAGATTAAACCGTTCTGACGAACAGTTTATGACATCCTTCCAGAACTTCTGTATATCAGAACATTCCCATAGACAGTGAATTAGAGTTCCTTTATAATTTTGGCATTTTGTACATATATCAGGAATATTGCTAGACATATGATTGAGTTTTTCAGGTGTTATATAAACCCTTGTCAACCATTTATACTGTAATAATTTAAGCCGCGTGTTTATGATTTGTTTTTGCGCCTTTAAACATGCTTCAGTCCATTCAAATTCCTCTATTTCTTCTTGAATGTCTTTCCTCCATGCGTTTAATTTGTATACAGCAGACTCTTTAGAGTTAGACATTATTAAATTATAATATTTTGACAATTGGCCCTTTTCACCTCTTTTTTCAATTATTTCCTCAATTAATGACAGTTTGGGAATGTACATAATATCTGTAGACCTGGAAGACATAAAACTTTTAAGCTGTGAATATTAAAAAAAAATGTTTTGAGGGAATCTGGTGTTTATCACACAATTCTTGAAATGTAAGAAGTATTCCATCCATATACAAGTCTTTAATAGTCTGAATACCTTTAGTTTTCCATAGTTTAAATCCTCCATCCTTATATTTATTATTATTTATTGTTAGACAGTTTCTAAATGGTCTTGATGAATGTGAAGGGGTCATGTTTGCCTTCTTGTTCTTAATTACAACATTTATAAATGTTGTAAGCTATTGCATTTTGCAGAAAATCTTAATTAAATGTGTTGATTAAATGATAATATAGATAAACTTATTTGCTCTGTTTACATAGTTTACTGACACCTATTGGTTATTTACTGGTACTACTGCCTTAACAATGACACTCCCAATGGATGAGGATAATTTAATAGCATTTAATAGAGCCGTGTAATGACGTATAAATAATGAATATCAAAAAATAGTCTGATAGACTGTTTAATATACAACACAACCAATTTGTAACCAAAGACTAGGCTATGTAAAATGTGAATTAACTTTTATTAGTAACTTTGGTAAGTTTCAGATTTCAATTCATAAATAACATCGATGGAGGGGGGCCCAAAAAATGCAGCCTGCCTAGTGTAGTCCATTTATTTAATCCGGCTCTGACTGGACTTTTTGTGTATTAACTTTGTTTGTAGGCTACAGCAAAATAACGTAGGGTATAGCAATAAACACAATTAAACTGGACAAAATATAACCATTTATCCATTTAAAACACGAAAAATCAAGGAAAACAATGTTGAACAGGCAAATCTCGTGGTCTCGCGAATCCAGTCGCTTCGCTTCTGAAATGCTCCTGGTTTGAGTTGACACTGCGTAGAGGACGGAACAAAACCTCGGCGGAGCCGTAATGCGCCGCAGACGTGTGCAGTGTAAATAACAGTGAGTGTCCACTACAGTGGCAAAACTCCGCTCTTCTTCTTCTTCTTCTTTCTTTTATTGGCAACTGCACTTAAAGGATTAGTTCACTTCTGAATGAAAACTTCACGATTCCTTTACTCACCCCCATGTCATCCAAGATGTTCATGTGTTTCTTTCTTCTGTCGAAATGAAATTAAGGTTTCTGAGGAAAACATTCCAGGATTCTTCTCCATAGTGGACTTCAGTGGGGTTCACTGGGTGGAAGGTCCAAATTGCAGTTTCAATGCAGCTTCAAAGGGCCTAGAAGAGGAATAAGGGTCTTATCTAGTGAAATGATCTGTCATTTTCTTTAAAAAAAAAAAAAAGTATATATTTTTTAACCACAAATGCTCGTCTTGCATTCTACCAGTTCATCATCTACTGCTTGCTTAGCTAATCTATCTACCACTTCATTCCCTTTAATTCTGACATGGGCTGGATCAGTACCAAAAATAGGAAAGCCAATTTGAATTTGCAAAAACACAGAGATGAGCCAGTAGAGTTTTAGATGGTTTATGGACCGATGAGACAAAGATTAATCTTTATCAAAGTGTGAAAGCAAAAGTGTGGAGAAAAAAAGAAACTGCAAATGATCCAAGGCTTACAACCTCATCTGGAAAGCATGGCGGAGGTAGTGTCATGTCATGGGCATACATGTCTGCCTCTGGAACAGGCTCACTCATCTTTATTAATGACTTATTCAATGATGGCAGTGAATTCATATTCAGAAGTGTACAAAAGAATCTTGCCTACCAGTGTTCAAGAAAATGGCACCAGACTCACTGGGAAGTGCTTCATATGGCAACAGGACAATGACCCAAAACACTAGTACTGCCAACTCAAAGTAAATTATTATGGTAAAGAAATTTTGGGTCTTAGATTGGCCAAGTGTACAGATTTAAATCCTATTGAAGAGGCATTTCACCAGCTGAAGAGGAGACTAAAGGCAGAAACTCCATAAAACAAGCAACCATTGAAAATGGCTGCATTAAAGGCCTGGAAAAGCATTTTAAAGTGTGAAACCAATAGTCTGGTGATGTCTATGGGTCACACACTCGCTCCTGTGATTGCTTGCAAGGGATTTACAATTAAATATTAGCTTAAATTTGCTTTAAGTTGAACTGTCCAAATACTTATGCTCACATTAGGCAGAGGGATGAAACTCTAAAAGTGCTGTTCTTCTTAGTTTGTAAAATACTTTGTGTTGAAACAGTCAATAATAAAATGTGACATTCTGCCTCATATTAATCTTTTAATCATATTTATGTCTTGACACCACAGCTAACAGAGCAATTTTGTCTTTACTGTTCCAATACTTACAGAGGGCAGTCAGGGCACTATATTCTGTGTTGCAGATACTGAAACAGTGTTTTAAAGATCAGTGACATCATAAAGTGGATTTCTCTAACTGTGCCAGATAAATGGTTTAGTTGTTAGTTAAGTTAGGGATCAAACACATTTTGCTTTTAATAAATCACTCAAAGGATTTTTTTTTTTTGGAAAATGATTTTTAAAGTAGCACATAAAGGCTTATAAAAGTTATCTGACTGTGTAGACCCTTGGTTTATAAGAAATAGAGCAACAACTGGCTTAACTAAATCTAATTGTAACCCCCCTCCCCCCACATACATACTTTAGCTAATTAAGCACTTTCATTATTGCATTCCATAGCCAATAGAGTCATATGACTCTGATCGGACAGTTTAGTGCTGGAGTCTGCTGAATGAGCTACATACTTTGTAGGCTAATGAAGCTGTCAAGCCAGTTATGAAACACTGAACTGTTAACTTATATTTTCAAAGAAAGTTGTACATGTAAATGCTACAATTTAAAAGTGTCTATCAAGGTGTTGATCTATTCATAGCTTTTATTCAAATAAACAAGGTGAATATATCCAAAAACAATATACAAAGAAAAACTTATACAAAGCTAAACATTACAATTAAGGAAGACTAGGGAAGGAAGATATGTGTGCACGCACACACTCAAATACAACCGAACAAAACTATCCTTCAAAATAAGAGGCATAAACAAGTGACATTACACATTACCCATATAGAAAAACCAAAGAAAACTTTCACAGGAAATGTGAAAACTAATACATCACATTAAAACTATACTCTAGTTAGTCTCTGGAAATGTAAACACACCAAATGCACGTGAGAGTGTAGTGGAAGAGAGATTATTTTACTGAGATTATTTCCCTCAAATGTGGAGTTTTTTTTCTATATGCGTTAAAAACTGTAAGAAAACAAAGGTCTCCTACATTTCAATCTATATATACAGTATCAAGGGCTGCACAAGATTTTCCTATGCAATGTTTAAGCAATATCAAACAAATGTGCAAATTTAACATTTCCAAAATATGCTTTACAGTCCAACCTCTTGAATGGTTGGTCTGACAATAACAGGTGACCGAATTTCTTTTCCTTTTTTTTCTTTCTTTCTTTTTTGTTTGTTTGTTTTCTTTCTTTCTTTCTTTCTTTTACTTTGTTAAAAGGTTGTTTTCTCACAGACATGCATCATGAACATCTAGAAAGAAACACATAGTGGGTGCTCTACAATAGAACCATGTTTTACAAGCAAAATAATCCAATTTTATGCATGGTGAATAAAAAGAACACTTGGTGAACAGACTTGGAAAGGATGGAATATTTTTTTTATAGTACTGTAAGCTTTTTTCAATCTATGATTTCATAAGCCGTGCTTGGATAAATAAGGTCTCCTTTGTTTCTTTTTTAGAACCTACCCCAGATTTTGTCTGAGATGTTGTGATTTTGCTTCAGGTCTTGATAGGGCAGGGCTTATTTTATTCTGCTTTACAGTTTTGCAATTCCCCAAGTTCCCTTGTATATCTTGCATGTCTCTCAGATATGATATTTTATTTTGTGTATATTTAAATTTTTCTTTATCTGTTTGGATTCTACATTCTAAGTAGTTTGTTATAACATACTGCAGTAAAGCCAAACTTCTCCAATGAGTTGAGAATGACATTTCTTTATTTCTGTTTATAGACACAACATAAATACGCAGGACAGATAATGATGTGAGACTAAAATTTACTCCTAAATCTGAAATACCTTAAAATGTAATTAAGGCATGAACACAGTTTTGAACACAGATTATACATTGACCAAAAAATGTAGTACAACTTTAATATTAACAGTTTTATTACATTTATCCAATCTAGCTTCCGGTCTTTGAAAATAGTACATACCATGTGCTCACATTTATTTAATCAAAATACTGGTGGTTAAAGCTACTTGCTTCTGGACTTTTGTGCACGTCAAGCCAAATTTATTTATACAGCACATTCACAATACACATTGTTACAAAAAAATCATGATGATATTGTTAATAATGTCTTAATATCTTCATGCCTTATTGTTGCATTTAGCAGATTAGAGCTGGTTCACAATTTGCTTTACATGAATATACCTTATGCATGCAGGTGAAGTTGGATATATTTGTATATCTAACTTTATATATAGAGATGTGTGATAATATTACTAGCCCACAATAAAATGGCATGTATGTCTGTGCTCATCATTGGTGTTTATTAATTAAAAATGGCCTATGTATGTAAGTCATGAGTTTGATGCCCATACTACCTTGTAAAGGGGCGAACATTAAGTCAGAGAGAAAAGATTTGTGAGAGAAATATTGATTCTCTCTGATTGTTGTTTTAGTACTTTACGCCACAATTTGTCACTGTTTGTGACAGATAACAGGTCCTGATTTAGACTGTTCTGTACAAAGTTTTGGTTTATTAACAGGGTATGTAGTCAAGTTCTCCATAAATAGTAACAGTACCAGTCTGTCTGTAATCTGACAAAGGTTATGCTGTTTGGTAAAGTGTTTTAAAAAAAAAAAAGTCGCTTTTTTTATACATAGTCTTTGTAGTATTTTTTTTAAGAGAATAGCTTTGGATTCAGTGTAAGTATGTTAAAACAAGAGAACCATGTGTTCTCCATGAGGGACAGAAGATTTAGTGGCTTAATGAAATGGCATGTGGCCCTGATGGCTGCCATCACTCAAATCAGTTCTCTTGCCCACAGCCACATCTCAAACACGTGAAAAAGCTTGTGATGAGCTTAAATTACACCAAATAGGAAAAGAGTCAAAAAAGTCAATAGAGTATCTAATGGATTAAAAAGTGATAAAAGATTGATAAAAGACAAAAAAGGAAGAGCAAATTCAAAAAGCTGCTTGTCAAGCTTTCATCACATAGTTCTGTTCAAAAGAATCACATTAGGACTTGGTTAATATTATTTATTTAAAAAAATTACATTTTGAATTTGTATGACTATTCTGACAACAGCAGCACCAAAGGCTGAAACTGTAGGATTCATTAAGAAGACAACTGTTGCAACTCCAACTGTTACAAGGATTTCGCATCAAATCAGTGTTTGTTCAAATGAAACTGTAATTAGCACTGATTTGCAAACTGTGGTGATGTAATTACTATATGCTATTCATATTTTCTTATTACAGCATTATGAACATTATAAACATTTCATAAAACAACTGAAACATACAGGTTAGGTACACTATTAGGTTTCTGGGTTTGTTTTGTTGTTGTTTCTGAGCTGCCAAATTACAATTTATAAAAACATGAAAAACAAAATCTCCTGAATAATGCATGCACTACTGAACGACCATCAATTTTCTAATTCTCCCAGTGACCCAGCAGAGGATAAGCACTTTGAAGATGAATTTCTGATACTCATCAGGTTGTCTTTAAAAATCTTGATGTCATGCCAATTCCTTAGTTAGTTTGGCCAATAGTTAGATTGTGGCATGCACATTGTTTCGATCAAATCATGGAGAGCAAAGGTTATGTGTAGTGGAATTATGGTTAAAGGTAGGTGAGTTTATACTATATCCTGCATGCAGTGTATATTTCTCCCAGCAATAAATTGAAGCTTCTTAAGATTACACTGTCTTTTATGCAAAGCTTTTATTCTTTGACAGAGGCATCTATGGATGCTATACAATTTCAACACTTTTTTTCTAATGAATGATGCATTTATTTAGGTTTAAACTATCCAATTAAGCATTGTTTTAGTAAATCAAAAATAGAGTTGGTCAAATGGTTATTTTATAAAAAATCAAAAAGTTTTGTGTCCCTCAGTATCCAGTCTTTTCTGTAGAGAGGGAGAAAAGAAGGCTGAAAAGTGGAAATTTTAACGTCAGCGCAGATTATCCTCCACGNAAAAAAAAAAAAAAAAAAAAAACCTCTAGAAAGAATAGGCTATATCACATTGCAAAGCACCATGAACAAAAAATTATTTCTTTGAGGGTCTTGCGCAGCTCCTGACTGCGATACGCGTAAATGAGAGGATCTATAAGCGAGTTGCATATTATAAGTATCAGAAACAGGTTGAAATGGCTGAAATAACACTTGCAGTAAGGGTTTGTGGGACAAGTGAGAATAAGGATGAGGTGGAGAAAAAACGGCCCCCAGCAGATGATGAAAACACCGAGCAGTATGGTCAGAGTGATGGCTCCCTTCATGCTAGTGGCTTGCCGGCGGCTCTTATGGAGGGCCATGATGCGTCTGGAGTGGACGTGCGCCAGGATGAACATGTGCAGGTACAAAACCGCCGTGAACACCAATGTCACGCCGAAAAACGTGACGAGACAGGCGATGACTGCGTTGTCAGTGTGATAAACGATAAATAAAGAGCTAGAGGTTATGCTGGTGAGCCACACCACCGCGATGATGGTAACGGCGCGTTGCGTGGTCATGATGCTGTGGTACCGGAGTGCGTAAAAGATGGTGATATAGCGGTCCGCGGCAATAGTGCACAGGAACGACAACGAGGACACGACAGAACTGCAGATCATAATGTCGATCACATTATCTAAGTGCTGTAACATCTTTGCAGTGACGAGCAGCAGCCCGTGCTCCGTCAATAACATGAAGAGCGTCTCCACCACATTACTTACGCTCACCAGCATGTCAGACACCGCCAGACAGCATATGAAATAATACATGGGCGAGTGTAGATTCCTGTTCTTGATTATGGCCACCACCACCAAAATGTTTTCCACCAAACTGATCAACCCGAGCATTAGAAACAATTCCTGAGGGATCATGATTTGGGCGATCCCTGTTGCATTCATGTCACCGGGAGTTGCACTGCTGTTCGAAGTAATGTTATTTTCAGTATTATACATGTAGTCCATGTGTTTCATGCTGAAGTGATGGCGCGACGAGTCGTTCATGCTCCTATAGTGTCCGTCCTCATTCAGTCTTTTTGAGTCTGTTAGATGTTATTTTCCTTCAGCACACCTTTAATAGACAATTCAGTATAAGTCGACCAGTATAAAACGACCAGTTCTAGCAGGTCCAAAATGAGATATTTTAATTTTAGAGATTTTAATCGAAACAATACAGCTATAATAAATGTGTTGAACAGAAGCAATGTTATATACCTTTCAATATTACTGCTGCACAGCACAGTCGAAGTCCGCAAACTTGCGCTCTTTACTGGATACCGCCTCAAACTTATACCGACCAAGAGTCATAAAGTTTGTGCTTTACATTTTCGAACGTTCTGTGTTCATTTTGAAATCATTTAGATTGTATCGCAACTGCGTTTTCGAGATTTGAAACTAAAAGTAATTAATATTATGTAAGACTAAAAAAGCACGGTGGTCCTCAAGGAAGGCAGCGGTCACAAAAACAAAACAAAACAAAACAAAACAATCAAATAGGCCTAAACTCATAAAACAGAAGAGCCTTTTATTGATTCCGTCTTCTCTTCGAAATGCAATGATGAAAATGATGACTGTCTCTCCCCCTTTCGTGTCATATAAACCGATCACATGACTCAAACCCACAGATGTAAAAAGCTAATTTTGCTCCAAATTTAGGCCTAAGCTTTATGAACATCACACATCATGTGGTTGTCCGTCAGTGTGTAGGTTACTGAGAAACTTATTAGACTGATACGCCAATACACAGCTCTCAGTAATTTATGAAAATTGACCATACATATGAAAATCCTTTAAAGAATAGTATAATAGAATAATAGAAAATAAATCATAATAGGAAAAAATCATTAATTAAAAAAAGTAAAACTTTTATCAAAATTTGGTTTATTCATTCTGATTGACTGAACAACGCTGTTATTTATAATGCTGTCATAACATTTCAAGTGATATTCAGCTGATGTGGTGGCCTTAGGCTAGTGCATGAGACCAAATCACGCACTCCCTCTGGTGTTCTATTGGATAAATGAGAACGGCAAGAACCACTGGCATCACTGGCACAAAGCATAGAGTCATTGGGCCTCATTCATGAAACACAAGCAGAACGAATTTTTGTTTAAATCGTTCGTAAAACCGTTTTGACGAAATTTGTCGGATTCATGAAAATGTTTGTATTTTCAAAATGTTAGTTGGTATGAAAGAAATATACAGTGGATCCTTACGATGTGTAAATGGTGAGTAAAACATTCGAACGTTCTGTGTTCTTTTAGGCATTCTGATGACACTACATTTTCCTGTATTAGCCTAAATGTACCATTATAATATTTCAAGAGATCGTTTTTTTTTTTGTATAAGAGCTGAAAACTGTTCAACTTTGAATAAAATGCAACGTTCGTCACTGTCACTTTTTACCCAGCTCTCCAATCACATTGGAGGATGGGACAAATACTACACCGACCAACGGTCCTACTTGTACAAGTCAATATAGCCCTTTTTACAATGCAGATTGTCAAAGCAGCTTTACAGTGATAACTGGCAAATAATTCAGCTCTAGAAGAAAAAGGTGTCTTGTCCAGCTTAAGTAAATTCAGTATTGATTAATTACTTTGTAAAAATCAATAGTTATTGATATAGTACATTTATCTATACATTGGCTCTGGAGAAAACAGTGATGTCATCATCCAGCTCAGTTCAGTTCCCATACAATGGTGTCAACGCAGGCAGATCAAAAACATTGTCGAATATCAAGTGTCCCCAAATAAGAAGGCCAGAGGCAACAGCAGCAAGGAACCCAAACTCCAGCAGGTGACAAAACGGAGAAAAAAAACTTGGGAGAAACCAGGCTCGGTTGGAGGGCCAGTTCTTCTCTGGCCAACATCGAACAATGCATGATTTTTGGTTCAGGCAGCATTACAGGTCATAAGTCGGATTGGAATCGCAACAGTCAATGATGAGGCCTTCACAGGAGATGGTCTAGTTGACACATCTCTGCTGACACTTCAGGGATGCGTTGTGGTTGTACCTAGGAGCAGGTCCTCCATCTGATCTGGATACGGCCCAGATCCGATTGACTACAGATCTGATTGATAAACAGAAAGACTAATATTAGCATAGATGCCATTCTTCTTATGATGTAACAAGTACATCGGGTGTTATAGGAAATTGTTCCCGGTTCCGGCTGATCTAACAAAGACTAAGCAACAACAGAGAAGGTACCGGTAATATTGCTGGTTTTTGCATTTTATAGTAACACGTCACTGCCATATATTCTAAATCATAGCAACAAAAGTGTCTCAGCTGGAAAAACTCTGTACCTCCCAAGCGCTCGCAAGCGCCACCAGCTGGCCATTTTCAGCAGGCTAAAAATGCTATGGTGGACACACATTAATTGAATATTTATTGTTAGGCATATGGCCTATTAGTCTCTTTTGCATTTATGCAATATAATGGTCCAAACCTGAGGAGGGAGTCCAGAAGATTGCAGTGTTCCTGGACACATAATTTGTGTAGTTGTAATTCATAGGCGGGGATTATGCTAATTGTGAATGAGTTTAACATACACAAGTTTAACTATCAAATCTGATGTTTACGAAGCGTTTGTGAATCTGGAGTTTTTGGGAAGGTCTGTTTTATGTGCAAATTATTCAGAATTTACTCATATATTTACAAATATTTCTGAATGAAGCCCATTCTGTGATTCAGATGCATTTTGTATTATAAAGGTTTAAAAAAAAAGAAAAAAAAAAAAGGACCTTTTCAGACAAATAATGTTTTTAAGTGTCAAAAACACTGTGTTCTTGTGTTGTGTTTTGTGTGGGCATAGCATAGCTTTCTTTTGTTTGTTTCTATGTGCCATGTGCTCCACTGTCTATTGTCTTATGCTGCATTCCAGACAACTCAAAATTAGGATTTTTCCCACCTCCTTCTTGAAAATAACATCTGGAACTCTGTTTGAAGTGGGACATCTGACCTGTGAAGTCGAGGCAGATCGATCAACGCCGACCTCAGTAAGACCTCATTTGACGTCACTTCCAACATGGCGGCTTGTTCAGTTTCTAGTGCAGGGGTCTCAAACTCAAATTGGCTGGGGGCCGTTGCTGTGATTGACATTCAAGCACAAGAAAGCGCAAAATTTTTGAATTTACTTTCCTTTGCATTATTTCTCATTTACTTCAAATTTCATTACTAAAATATTTTTGCCATACTTGAAGCGGAACTCAGTAAGATTTACGAAGCTCCCCCTACAGGTTCCTTCAGTGAATCACACTGTCGTAAATACTCCAAGCGCAGCTCTGAACTACAACGACTACAACGCTCACCAGCGCAGTAGTTTTGCAAATACAGTACAAGAAATCTCGACGGAGAAGGGTAATTTTCGAAATTGTCTTATAAAGTCATAATATATACATTGTTTTTGAATTACCGTAAAGCATTTTGTCACTCTCGCGTGAACGTGAACATGAGGCGAGATTGTGTCGGGTCAGTGCAGCTCAACTTGCAAGTGCAGTTTTCTGGCGTAGACGTGCCAGAGGGGGTTAGTGCACGCCTCAAACACACCACTACAAGTCAATTAACCATTGTAAGGACTTAGAAAACTATTTATGAAGGTAAAAAAAAAGTAACTTAGTTCTGCTTTAACAAAAAATGTAAACAGCAGTGTCTATATCATTGTTACATACAGTATTAGTTTTTCACAGGTAGTGCAAATCCGTTTTTCCAGGTGTGCCTATGCCGTGGTGAGATGAAAACATCTAAACTTTTCAGAATTCTGTCAGACAAGACAGGGCAGGTTACTTTTGATATAAAAAAAGTCTCAACTTTCAAATTCTGTAAGTTTTATTATGAAATTCAAACAATAAATACCGTTTTGGCGCTCTTTAATGTGAAATAACAGATCGCTGTATCGCCTCAGATCAAGCAGCACGTGAACCGCATGTTGAAAGGACCAGTAGCCTACAACTTACTGAAATGAATCATGTCTCATGTAATTGCTCACTGCTTCAACCGCGGACGTCAATAAAAAACAATGTCTCGTAATGTTACATTTACTTTAGAAAAGCCATTCAGTGTCCACAAATGCTAAAGTGATAAAAATGCACTCTACGGAGCTCTTATATCCTTTAATAGGTAATATTATACTGTCATTATTATAAACATAACCTTACTGTATATATAATCATAAATTACTTATAAATTTTAATCTTCATCAATATTTTGATAGCTGAAAGGGTTCCCAGTATAGTTTACAACATTAGAAACATTTTTTCCTTGATAAATAAATTAGCGTGCTATTTATCCATATGCAAATGAACTGATATTGAATTTAATCGAAATTAAAATTGAATCGCAGGCTTATAAATTTAATTGTGAAATTTGTGTTATTATACCAATCCCCACCCAACCTGCAGGAATGTTTCTCAATCCAAACTGAACTCAAAAGTTGGCAGCCTTGCTGTATTTTAACAGAAATGTTACATGAAATATACAAGAATAACTATTTGCGTTGGAATGAATGTCTGAACTTCAATAGCTACTATGTATCTAGTGATAACATAGCATATTACTTATTGACAGGTTATGTGTCTATTGTATAGTGATAATATTTCAGTTTAAGAGGGATAGTTCACCCAAAAATGAAAATTCTGTTATTATTTGCTCACCCTGAAGTTGTTCCAAACCTGTATGTGCTTCTCTCAGCTGTTGAAAACAAAAGAAGATATTTTGAAAAATGCTGGTAACCAAACAGTTGACTGTAGCCATTAGTCTACATCCATAGTATAGAAAAGAAAAGAAAAAATACTACAAGTCAATGGCTACCATCAACTGTTTGGTTACCAGCATTCTTCAAAACATCTTCCTTTCGGTTCAGCAAAAGGGAGAAACTCATACAGGTTTAAAGTGACATGAGTGGGAGTAAATGATTATGCCATGTTAAAAATCATTATTTGTATGTTTCTTCTACATACGCTGAACAAAATTATAAACACAACACTTTTGTTTTTGCCCCCATTTTTCATGAGCTGAACTCAAAGATCTAAGACTTTTTCTATGTACACAAAAGGACTTTTTCTCTCAAATATTGTTCACAAATCTGTCTAAATCTGTGTTAGTGAGCACTTCTCCTTTGCCGAGATAATCCATCTACCTCACAGGTGTGGCATATCAAGATGCTGATAAGACAGCATGATTATTGCACAGGTGTGCCTTAGGCTGGACCTCCACTTCCAGCATCTTCACCTCCAAGATCATCTGAGACCAGCCACCCGGACAGCTGCTGCAACAATCGGTTTGCATAGCCAAAGAATTTCTGCACAAACTGTCAAAAACCATCTCAGGGAAGCTCATCTTCATGCTCGTCGTCCTCATCGGGGTCTCGACCTGACAGCAGTTCGTTGTCTTAACCGACTTGTGTGGGCAAATGCTCACACAAATGCTCACATTCGATGGCGTCTGGCACTTTGGAGAGGTGTTCTCTTCACGGATGAATCCCGGTTTTCACTGTACAGGGCAGATGGCAGACAGCGTGTATGGCGTCGTGTGGGTGAGCGGTTTGCTGATGTCAACGTTGTGACATCATCTATACATGTGCATTTTGAATGCACACAGATACCGTGACGAGATCCTGAGGCCCATTGTTGTGCCATTCATCCACGACCATCACCTCATGTTGCAGCATGATAATGCACGGCCCCATGTTGCAAAGATCTGTACACAATTCCTGGAAGCTGAAAACATCCCAGTTCTTGCATGGCCAGCATACTCACCGGACATGTCACCTATTGAGCATGTTTGGGATGCTCTGGATCGGCGTATACCACAGCGTGTTCCAGTTCCTGCCAATATCCAGCAATTTTGCACAGCCATTGAAGAGGAGTGGACCAACATTCCACAGGCCACAATCAACAACCTGATCAACTCTATGCGAAGGAGATGTGTTGCACTGCGTGAGGCAAATGGTGGTCACACCAGATACTGACTGGTTTTCGGACCCCAATACAGTAAAACTGCACATTTTAGAGTGGCCTTTTATTGTGGCCAGCCTAAGGCACACCTGTGCAATAGTCAAGCTGTCTAATCAGCATCTTGATATGCCACACCTGTGAGGTGGATGGATTATCTTGGCAAAGGAGAAGTGCTCACTAACATAGATTTAGACAGATTTGTGAACAATATTTGAGAGAAATAGGCCTTTTGTGTACATAGAAAAAAGTCTTAGATCTTTGAGTTCAGCTCATGAAAAATGGGGGCAAAAACAAAAGTGTTGTGTTTATAATTTTGTTCAGTGTATATGTATACAGTATTGTATTATTATATCTTTCAGTGTACCTAGATGGAGAGATGCAACTTTTTTAGATGAGGGAAGATCTCAAGCTTTCACAGCTCCTCTTTATCAAGCAGCATGGGACCCTAATTCATATTTTATTGATGAAGCTCTAACAATCAGGGTACAACTTTTCCCACAAGGTTTGTTGGAGAATTATGTTGAACATTATTTAGATTTTTAGCTGTTTTGGTCAGCCACCACATTCTATCTCATGACAAATTCTTCATTTAGGCATTGAAGAGAGCAATGAGGAAATGGACAAGGAGAATGTTGGACCAAAGACAGAAAATGTGCAACAACTGAATGATGGTTTCACCAAGGAGAAAACCATGTACTAGATTTAATTAGACAGCATCTTGAGTTAGATGGATCCGGGTCTCCACAAAACCTAGCTGAGCTAAATGCTAGAATTAGGAGGGGTAGGAGATCAAAGAAGCAGATGTGGGCAGACATGGCCGGAAAGTTATCTGAATAGTTTGGGCAGATTTTTGATCCAGACAGAGACTGCAGAAAGTGGAACACACTTGTAGATGCAAACAAAAAGATCATAGACAATAATAACAAGAGCACAGGAAGAGGTAGTATGCATTTCAAATATCTGAATGAAATGGATGCACTATTAGGTGCAAATCATGATGTGGAGATCCCAGTTGTAGGAACCTCAGAGGGGCTTTACATTCGTAGGCCTAATGTAATTAATGTGGAGGGGACACAATCACCTGCACCTAGTCAGTCCAGCCAATCTCTGCAAGGTGGCACAAGTAGGCATAGGGTGAGAAGAACATATTAAAGTTGTTTAAAGAATTAAAGATTAAAAAATTAAAGAAACAGATTAAAGTTGCTTTTTTAAAGTTCTTGCGTGAGTCCAAAGCCGCAAGTCAAAGGAGACATGAAGAGTTGCTAAATGATGAGAGCTTCACAGATGTCCTTTGAAAATATAATAAGGGAATACTTAAATAAGATGAATTAAAATTGACTTCAGTCTGTAGACTAATTTTTAAATTTCTTTGGTTTTGCTGTTTGTACATCTTTATTTTTTGACATTGCTATTGTTACCCAAGAGGGACTGAATATAACATAAATATACAACCACAGTGTTACAGGTGAGGCTCCCTCTCCGCTTCCTCCGGATCATCAGAGGGAGCTCTCACCAGAATATTGACTGTTGCTTTTAGACTCCATTTCCCATAAGCCCTCATACCTGGGACTGATTGCGCACACACCTGCAGCTCATCACACACACACAAGCTATTTAAGCAAGACACACAAAAACCACCATCGCGAAGTCTTGATTTGCTACGGTGGTCATTTCTGAGTATTTCTTTGTGGATTGTTATACTGTGTTTGATCTGGGACTGTTTCCCTGTAGCCTGTTTCTCTGCTGCCTGCCCCGACTATTGCCTGTTTTTTGGATTGTGATTGTACTCTGCCTGCCCTGACCCTTTGCCTGTTTCCGGGACTGTGTGTGTTTGCCGTCTGCCTCGACCTAAGCCTGCCCCTGTTTACGATTCAGTTTTGTCTCCGCTATTGCCATTGCTGTGTCACGACCCTGTACTGTTTGACTCTGGTTATAATAAATCTGCAGATGGATCCTCACTCCGCTGATTCTGCATTACACACAGCAGGAAGGGGTAAAAATTAATTTGTCCTTTTAAAAGTCAGTGAGACTTGTGCATTCTTAAAGTGCCCCTATTATTGATTTTTGAAAATTACCTTCTTATGTAGTGTGTAACAGAGCTCTAAGTGAATGAAAACACCCTGCAAAGTTATAAATCTGAAAGTGCACCATATATAAAGTTATTGTCTCTCAAATGTAAGAGTTGACTCAGAGTCAGTTAAACAAGTCCTTTGTAAACCGAATCCCAAGCCATTTCGCTGTGACATCACAACAAAACATTAGCATATTGCCTGCCCACTTATTGCGCATACAGACACCAGGGAAAATTAAATTTTTCAACAATACCACAGCAGTACATCTTTTGTTGTGTTCCCGTCATTTTACTGACGACTGCTTCTCAAACCTTGAGTTTAACGCAGGATTCACAAAGCGCTCGGTCTTAAAATATGGATCTATGCCCAGTTTATTTGGACCAGCTTGCTCCTCTGAATCTCAACCTGTAATTATGATTAATAATGTTTATATTTTCTAGCGATCGTTCAAAATTCGTAGTTTTGTATGTTATGTTGTGTAACATACACACTACTCTGTATGTCTCCTGTAACCGGCTAACTCATGTTTCTGTAGTTCTGCTATTCAGATGTGGGTCCAATAATGTCTAAAAATGTGTCGATTAATGCAGTTTGTCGGTCTTATTACTTTGAGTAATGATGACTTTTGTTTACAAAGTATAATGCATTATTAGCTATTCACGTTTGTGCTCGGCTAACATGGGAGTTTACAACATACAAAAAGTTTTTTCCTTTGTTTTTTTTTTTATTACAGTAGAGTGGAGCTCTATCTGTATTGTAATAGGATGTTAAGATGCTAGTCCACACTAACTAGTTGAAGTATTCTCTCTGTAAACAGTAAACACTCATTGTAATGTCAAACAATGATATAGACATTTTTCTTTGTTAATAGTTATGACGAAAAAGTCTGTACACATCTGGCCTAAAAGTTTATCTTATATTAGAGGTTTTTAGCTTCGCTTGGCATTCTGATACAATTTCCACAGGTGCACCAACATAAAGTATAACACTTACCATATAGAAACGTCGTATTCCAGTTGTGAACGCAAATACGTTTCTGGTTGATTGACTACTTCAGACGGTTCATCGTCGGATTGATACGGTAAAATGGATGCTATCTTTTCTGTCCATACGTTATACAACAGGGCTATTCAACTGGCAGCCCACGGGCCGAAACTGGCCCCCACCCTGAGCTTATTTGTTCCGGCCCTTCAAGTAACCTAGTGTGAAAAAGATACCTATAGAATACATTTGGTTTAATAAGACAATGGGCCCCACAGTTATGAAGAGATGCGTATTTTACACAGCACGAACTGCAGTCACATTAGGCGAGTGGCGCGAGTAGCCTCTCCCGTAAGACGCGATGTGAGAGAGAGCAAGCGCAAATCCTTGCAGCGGCAGGTCGCAGCGCCACTTCCGGTGGCATCCCCAGATGCCACGTATTTGCCAACTGCCATGGTCTCGGTCTCGCCATTTCTGCTGTTTGCTCTGTAAAAACTACACTTTTCTCAGAGGCGTGCAGTGGTGTTTGAGCGCTACAGTACGGTCCCACATATGGGATTTTTATTTCTGTGCCCCTGAGAGTACGGTCCCACATATGGGATTTAGAACGTTCAGCAACATCACATAACTGCCAGATTCAAACTGTGCTTTGCGTCTCACGTCACAGAACTCAGATAATTCCCAACACATAGAAACTCTTTCACCTAGATATTATCACATAGAGACTGTGTCTGTACCTCGAACTAGTAAATACAAAAAACTTCCGAAACCTTTTAAGGGAAAAAATTTAATTGATGTTCAAAAAATGAAAATCACAGATAAATCAGATAAACAAATGATAANCAGCCGACATTGGCTTAATGTAGCACCATCTTGTATATGTTACATATTACCACGCTTGCTTGTACAGCTTATTTTTAACCACTTATCTTTTTTCTGTGCTTCTAATATGTAAAGCTGCTTTGAAACAATTACCAATTGTAAAAAGCGCTATATAAATAAATTTGACTTGACTTGACTTTGGCGCTTTGGCGCTCAGCGCTTGTCATATATCACAGCTATGCAGTGTTTTCAGACACAATGTTTTCAGACATTTAAATACATACAGGCCCCAGTAAAACAATACATTTAGAGTTAATAAAATACACACCGATATTAGACATCAGTGGAAGCAGCAATAACAATCCATTCAAATATAATTTGCCGACATTTCTTCATATCTGTGGAAAAGGAATATTTAGAACTGTATGTGCACTAGTCCAGGTGGGTTTGTGTTTGCACTGGTGTGTCGGTAAGGACACCTGAGACAGGATTCAGTTCCAGATTTTAATAAGTGATTAAGAACTGGCAGCAATTGACAGCACAGTCAGACCACAGGGTATTTCTTATTTAGGCACAGGTTGTGGACATTTGTGGTCACCGTGATTTTGCCACATAAGACGTGTTCCTGGATCAACATATTTTGTTGATCCTGGAACAACATTCCAGTCTGAAAATTTAGTCTTAACCCTATTCCTACCCCTAAACCTAAACCTACCCATAACTTATCCCTAAAATCAGAGGGGAAAGATAGGTGAATATCATTTGTAGAAGCACCTAACCCTGGTTGCAAGCCTAAACTTGACATAAAGGGTAAACTTGTCCCTCAAATCTGATTGGTTGATTGAAATGTTGTTCCAGGATCAACAAAGATGTTGATCCAGGAACATGTCTTACTTGGCAAAATCGCGGTGAACGGACATTTGTATAGATGTGTTCTGATATTAACAAAGAATTAACAAAGATAACAATCAGTAGACAGTAATACATCGTCATAATAGCCAAGAAACAATAACATGTAATCATATTATTCAAGTATTTAACATGTACTGCAAATAAACATTATTGTAGTACTGTGTAAGGCCACTAGGTAGCGCATGAAGCTCACAGATAGAAAGTAGGTGAATGGTCATTATATTTTGCTGCGTCATTAAGTAGAATGGTAAATATGAATATTAGCACGTAATTAACAATCCACGCGATATACAATATCCAATACTATGAATTTAGTACATACAAACATTAAATCTATGAAATGAAGAATTAAACTTGTTAGGAATGGAATACAGCAGATAAACTTGTACACGCGATTTGCTATAGCTGCTCCAGTGAGTAAACAAGCTAGCAGTAATATACTTATACAATCACACAGTCACTTTACAAACATAAATAAAGAGTCTCCCATTAACCCTCTGGGGTCTGAGGATTTTTGGGGCCCTGGAGAAGTTTTGACATGCCCTGACATTTGTGCTTTTTTCAGTTGTTCATAAACATATAAATGACACAAGTGTCATTACACTGTATTCAGCACAAACTAGGCTACCATAATATGTGAGGAACATGTATGTACATGTTTGTATTTTTGAAGGAATAACGTTTATGCGTGGTTATTGAAAAAACAAAAAACTTAAGTCACTGAAATAAGGCCAATTAGACTAGAGTTTTTGCTTCAGAATTATGTAAAAATTATGCTGCCTACTCCTTCATATAAAACAATATATTGATTTAGTTTTTTTAAGACACTTTTTGTCAAGAGAAACAGTATGCATGGAGGCGTGAGTCTTCATGAATAATGGCTCATTTACACCTGAGAAGACAAAAGAATTGAATAGTAATGAGCTGAAATGACTTGCATATTAATGAGCTCTTTCAGTCAGGTAGGCTGTGAAAAAAATCCTCTGTAATCATGTCTCAGCTCAATTTAAAATAATGGTATTCTATTATATTCTTTAAAATATAATGTATTTCTGTGATGCAAAGTGTCTGAACAATTATGTTACCTCTATGGCATTTCATATAGGCTTTTAGCTTAAAAGCATGCACATTTGGAGAAATATTGATGATTCTTATATGTTTATGTCAAATTTCTATACAGAGGAGTAATATTTATTCTATATTTATTCTCATCACTATGAGTGCTGGATACTGTGTTTTCAATTCATACTTGCAGCCAGAGGGCGCTCTGTACACCTTTAGTCCACAAATTATTCTAAAGAAGAAGAGGACATTTCAGGAATGGTGTTTTTAATTCATACTTGCAGCCGGAGGGCGCTCTGTACACCTTTAGGCCACAAATCCATATAAAGAAGAAGAAGAACCAGGAACTAACTGCATGTCTTCTAGAGCTCGCTAACCATGGCTTTAACATCCAGATAAACACTTTTCAAGATAATAAATACACGATTGAAACTATGTCTGCATGTATTGACTGAATTTGCATCTGAATAGCGCTCCCTCCGTGGGCGTGGCCGCATTAGCGGATAATGAGCTGAATCACGGACTTCTGACATGGCTCTCTTTTCATACAGATTACATAAACACAATAGGTTTGTTTTCGATTTGACTTGCACGATTTAAAAGCTGACATCTCAACGTTTCTTTTGACATAAGTGTAATTTTTTTGTCATTAGAATTCACTAAGTTACAGTTCATTTTCTGAGAACTATCAGATTGGACTTCGTTCAGAGGGAGAAGAGAGATCACGCATCATGTTAGTTTTCTTTATTTTACAAAAAGCACAACATTTTGTTTTTACTCTGAGTGTACACAAATGAAAGAAGATATTCCACAGATTAAAATGGTGTATAACTCTTAATTGTATGTGCAACATTGACAGAGTATTTTGAGTCTCTTTCACACTGGTAAGAAAAAAACCGCGGTGGTATCGCCGGCGTGACCGTCAGACCTCAGAGTGTTAAAGTATAGCAAAGCACATTTACATTGTTTCAGTGACTCATGAAATAAATGTCCACTTTATGGAAATTTATCGTTAATGTTCAGCCTCAGAACACTTGATGCTCCCCTCTCTTCAGCGAGCGATCACTTACTAACGTCACACAGTAACAAGCACGCTTATTGGCTGTGACTCCTTATCACTGCCCCCCCAAATATGCTGAGCATATTTGCTTCTTGGTAGGCTTAATCAGTTTGTGGGGGCTGAGTCTTTAACAGGTACATCCTCCACTGAGAATGCAGGAAGGGGTATCAAACAAGTCTAAATGCCACTTGGAACGAGACTGTAGTGTAGGTTAACAGTTCCGGATGAAGCTTGACCAAAACTGATCAGCCAGTACCTGACTTTGCCTCCACTGCCACTGCCCCGTGAGCTCACTGACTGGATAGACTACTATCCTTTGGCTGGATAGACCTGGCAAGGAACTATCTGGCTGCCCCATGAGCAGGTAGTTAGGCGCAACAGGATCAAAGTCAGCTATGTTACTTGAGGTGTATCCAAGTGGTTTGCTGTTGAGTATGCCTTCCACTTCAATGAGAACTGTCAGAAGCACCTCTTCAGTCACTACTTGTGAGCCAATGGTGGTGCGCAAGGCATTCTTCACTGACCGAATCTCTCTTTCCCAAGCCCCGCCAAAGTGTGGAGCATTTGGTGGGTTAAAGCTGAAGGATATTTTCTGTTTGATCAGCCGTTCTTGTAGCTGAGGGCTGAAAAAGCTTCTTGCACCTCTCTTTCTCCACCACGGAAATTGGTGCCCTGGTTTGAGATTAACTCAAATGGTGTGCCACTACAAACCTCCTTTAGGCCATCAGGAATGAGTCTGTATCAATTGAAGTGAGAAGATCCAGATGTACACTCCTTGTGGTGAGACACTTAAAGGATTAGTTCACTTTCAAATTAAAATTTCCTGATAATTTACTCACCCCCATGTCATCCAAGATGTCCATGTCTTTCTCTCTTCAGTTGAAAGTTTTTGATGAAAACATTCCAGGATTTTTCTCCATATAGTGGACTTCAATGGAGCCAAAATGGTTGAAGGTCAAAATTACAGATTACAGTGATCCCAGATGAGAAATAAGGGTCTTATCTAGAGAAACCATCACTCATTTTCAAAATTATTATTTTTTTTAATTATACGTTTTAACCATAAATGCTCATCTTGAACTAGCACTCTTCTTCTCCTCTATTTGAATTCCAGCAGTGTAGACACTGCTAAGTGTATTACTGCCCTCCACAGGTCAAAGTTAGAACTAAATTAAACTGCTAACAGTGATTGTAAATTAATTGCCTAAATTATTATATTATTTGCTAACTTCATTCTTTAAATTGTAATGTTGACATGCATTCTCTGTAAAGCTGCTTTGAAACGATATGTATCGTGAACAAATAAATGTGAATTGAATTGAAAATTGTCATATACAATATTCTAGTGCAAGTATATAATTAGTTCAAACTTTAACCTGTGGAGGGCAGTAATACACTTAGCAGTGTCTACACTGCCGGAATTCTAATAGAGAAGAAGAGAGCTATTTCAAGATGAGCATTTATTGTTATTTTTTTAAGAAAATGAGCAGTGGTTTCTCTAGATAAGACCCTTATTCCTCGTCTGGGATCGTGTAGACCTTCGTCACTGCGTGTAGCTGCGGTAGCAGTGCACGCTTCCTGGAAGACTCCCGGGTCAGCACTGCCCTCTTGCAGCTCTTTCAGCAACTTGGCCTGGTAGACCTGTAGTGTCGCCATAGCACGCAGGGCGGAAGCGGCCTGACCCACGGCTCTGTAAGCCTTGGATGGGAGCTTGGGGTCACCACGCCAGGTGGAGGCGCTCTGGGGACATAATTGCATCGCTACTGAGTGCTCCATTGGGGGTCCCCTGCATACCCATTGGCCACTCTGCCATCGAGAGCAGTGAAGGCGGAAGTAGCACCAGAACAGTTTCAGGCAGTTAAATGTGCCTTCCATGAACTGGTGACTTCCTGATGCACTTCCAGGAAGAAAAGAACCAGTGGGGGGCACTGGTGATCAGCTCGTGCAGCCCCCAGGAACCAATCATCTAGCCTTGAGCGCTCGGGACAGGGCGGAGGGTTCCACTCAAGCCCGATGCTCTGAGCTGCCCGGGAAAGCATGGCTGTCAACTCGGGATCAGACTTAGACAACGTTGACGTCCCAGGGGGAGGCAACACAGCTGAATCCTCATCTCCCGAGGACTCAAGCCCGCCTTGTGACGTGGTGATCGACATTTGGTCATCCTCTGGAGTCCTGAAAGAGCCGGCTGCGATGTTTGTGGGGAGGTGTGGCCCGAGGAGGCTGACTCATCGGGGAAGCCCACACCGTAATCCTCAGATCACCCTGGCCACCAGTAGTCCTCTCACGAGAAGAAGAACTAGATTGGGGTGTGGCAGAGGGGACTCTATACTGTTTCAAGTATTCAAGTCTCGATCTCAACATCGAAATGGTCATGTTCCCACAGTGAGAACATGAACCATTCACAAACGCTGCCTCAGCGTGCTGAAAGACCAAACATGCGAGGCAGCGATCGTGGCTGTCAAAAGGGGCCATATAACGACCGCACCCAGAAACACACAGGCGGTATGACATCTTTAAAAAAAACTTAAACTCAACCTGTAAGCTCTTTTATAGAGAGAAATTGCTCTTTCAGAGGCGCTGAAGCGCGCAGGGGAACACCAAGCAGGAAGCAGGAACTCAACGAACTGCTGAAATACGCGTCACACCAACACCAACTGAAGATGCGTTGTTTGAAAACACTCGGCTCCGAAGCGAAAGCTTGAATGCGAGTTGCTCACGCTGCTCCTTATATACCCACACAGCGGGGTGGAGCTTGTGATGTAAATTCCGCAGACCAAGGTATTTGGCGTAGCATTGGCTCATTTGGTAACACTCAAAGGTGATTGGGCTCTCGGGGCTGTAAAGTTTCTCCCTGTTGTATTCACTCTCATATGCATGTTAATAGATCCGTCAATAAGGATGCCAGTAGACGTGAATATAAGAACACATTCCAACTTTATTTACACATGATACCCACTAGTCGCAAACATGTGACTCACTCACGTACATTGTGTGGGCGAGGCGTCGCCTTCTTGCGTCATGACTGAGAATAAATGAAATGCTTATACATTACATCACTCTTTTTTTTTTAATTAGCAAATGCTATTGTATTTCAATACAACTCAAACAGGCTTAAAAAAAAACTCTGTAATACACAGCGAGGACTTTAGTCTTGTATGTTAACAAAACATTAGTATGATTAACCTTTGAGAACTTTTAAAGAATTTACTGACGAACTTCATTCTCGAGTGACATGAACACTTTACATCAATGAGTCTGAACAGTCCTTGTTTTATAGACAATCTGAAATAACAACTTTAAACAGGGTCTGGATGTTTAGCTACACTACACAATCCATTTAGACATACTCAGAGAGGTACGCAGGAGGTCTGCGGTTATGCCTCAAAGGATACCTATGTGGGAGTGTGCATTTGTCAGTTTCATCTGTCTAATTTCCAAATCCTAATTCCAACCAATGATCTTATGTGTCTCCTGGTTGAGTCTTTTAAAACATAGGGGTTGGCTGGTCGTGCCGGCGATACCACCTTGCTTTTTTCTCATCAGTATGAAAGAGACTCAAAATACTCCATCGATTTTGCACATACAATTAAGAGTTATACACCATTTTAATCTGTGAAATATCTTCTTTTATTTGTGTACACTCAGAGTACTAATGACACAAAAATAAGACTTATGTCTAAAGAAACGTTGAATTGTCAGGTTTTGAATAGTTTAAGTCAAATCGAAAACAAAAATGTTCTGTTTATGTAATCTGAAAAGAGACACATCAGACGTCCGTGAGTCAGCTCATTATCCGCTAATGCAGCCACGGCCACGGAGCGAGCGTTATTCAGACGCATATTCTGAGGCAATACATACATCGTCGCAATCGTGTATTTATTATCTTCAAAAGTGTCTATCTGCATGATATAGCCATGGTTAGCGATCTCTGGAAGCCTCTGTTAGTTCCTGGAATGTCACATGGTATGCCTGTTCTTCACTGAGTCATTTGTGGACTTAATGTGCACAGAGCGCCCTCCAGCTGCAAGTATGAATTGAAAACACAGTATTCAGCGCTCATAGTGATGACAATAAATATTGAATAAATATTACTCCTCTGTATAGAAAATTGACAAACATATGAGAATCCATCAATATTTCTCCAAATGTGTATGCTTTTATGCTAAAAGCCCAGATGGATGTTGTTTTGTCAAAGGTTTTTCATATTCATAACTCCTGACGCACAGGCTATTAACAAATTATGGTCACTATAAGAGTAAAACAGAGGTCAAAATGTGAAGCTTGAGTCTTAGATCTTTTTAATGTATAGTTTGTCAACTGCACATTAACAAAGTATATTAAAATAGAAAACCATTATTTGATTAGAGACTTGAGACTTCTTTTAAAAACATTATAATAGTAATGCTTCCAATCTTTTGACTGGTACTGTAATTTAAACTATAATAGTCCTATACAAAATTTTCTTCACATGTGCAATAATATGTGCATGCATGAGATTAAAAAAAACATATTTTTTGTCAAGAGTGGACATTATAGTTACGTTAATACAGCTGATATGATCCTGTTATCAGAGGGTTTTTTCACCTAGCCTACAAGACTGAAAGGGCTCATTATGCTGGTCATTATGCAGGTCATTATGCGGGTCTTTGTCTTCTCAAGTGTGAATCACAGCATTATTCATGACGATTCACGCCTCCACGCATACTGTGTTTCTTGACAAAAAGTGTCTTACAAAATTTAAATCAATATATTGTTTTATATGAACGAGTAGGCAGGATAATTTTTACATCATTTTGTAGCAAAAACTCTAGTCTACAACCTCCAATACCCAGAAGTCTTGTGAACACATATATAATATTAGTTTTGTGGCCTTATTTCAGTGACATAAGTTTTTTGTTTTTTCAATAACCATGCATAAACGTTATTCCTTCAAAAATACAAACATGTACAGTACATACATGTTCCTCACATATTATGGTAGCCTAGTTTGTGCTGACTACAGTGTTATGACACTTTTTCCCATTAATATGTTTATGAACAACTGAAAAAAGCACAAATGTCAGGGCATGTAAAAACTTCTCCAGGGCCCCAAAAATCCTCAGACCCCAGAGGGTTAAAGAATGAACAGTTTCTGGTGATGGTACATCCACTTCCTTCTGCTGTTACCAGGGCTTGACATTAACTTTTTTGCTCACCAGCCACTGTGGCTAGTAGTTTTCCAAAGTTACTAGCCACTCAGCATTTTCACTGGCCGCAATTTTGCTGTTGGGAAATTACATTTTATATGATTAAAGATGACTTTGGCATGCTAAAATTGCTTGATTTTGAGTCATTTTACTTGATTATCTAGATTTAAAACCCTTTCAATCTTTCAAATGCAGATTGACCACCTAAATCAAGACTAGACCAACATGGTATATCAGCTGGTATGTACGGGTGGGCAAGGGGTGGGTAATATGACCATAATATGATAAATGTTATAATTGTATGTTATTTTTGTTAGGCTATATAAAAAGAACAAAGCAGCAAATTACAGCTGAAATCTACCCGCATTTGGCGGGTTGGCGGGTCTTAATGTCAAGCCCTGGCTGTTACCATTGTGCCTTTAACTTTGGTGACTGTGAGTGGCTTTTCGTTGTATGGTGTTGTTAGCTTGTTATGTTTTTTTTGCCGACAAAACACTGTGTCACCTGGTTTAATGGTGAAGTGTATGGTATGCCTACGGGTGTCTGATGAGGTTTTCATTTTGTCCTTTGCCTTTTTGTCTCTTTTGTGTATGTCAGAATCAGCCTCAATGGTGTTTGGAACAGCAAGGGGAATCTTTGTACGCACCTTGCTTTGAAAAATCAACTCAGCAGGTGAAGTCCCTGTGGTGCTGTGAGGTGTGGATCAATACTCACAAAGGAAGACATTCAGCTGTTTCCGCCATGGAATGCCTTGCGTGTGTGCAATTCGAATAGCTTTCCCTTAGGTGCGCATGAACCGCTCAGCTGTGGCCAAAATTCGTTTGTGGCCAAAAGGGGGTCAATTTCCTATGACCGAATCCAAGATACTCAGCAAACTGTGAGAACATACTGCTGTTAAAAGGGGGCCGTTATCAGTTTTAAGCACTCTAGGAATTCCGAACTTAGAGAAGACATCATCGAGGACTGGCACTACAGCAGTTGTTGAGGTAGAGTGAAGAATTTTAACTACAGGATACCTTGTGTACTTGTCCTCAATGACTAGTAGGTACTCAATATTTGGAGTGGTTCAACATGGGTGATCGGAGTGTTCGCCTGACAAGCAATGCAGTTTGTGATCATGGTTTCGACTCTTTGATCCATATTAGGAAACCACACTTTCTCCCTTAATAGACTTTTAGTTTTTGTGATGCCTTGATGGCTTTCGTGAGCTAGCTGTAATACTCTTTGCTCTAGAGCAGTGGGTACAACTATTCTGGAACCTTTGAGTATGAGATCATCATTTGATGATACTGAGAGCTCAGAACTGATTTTTCTGTAGTGTTTCAGGGCTTTTGCAAAAGGCATGTCATGTGAACTTGTGTGCCACGAGTTGTTGCTGAAGAACAACATCCTTTTTTGTCTCTGTTTTAATTTCGTCAAGTATCATAGCCTTTGGCATTGCTTGCAGTGCCATGAAGTTGACATATTCCTCGGCTACTTTAGATACCCTTGTGCTGTGCTCTGTCTCAAGCGAGGCATGATGTCTGGACATAAAGTCAGCTGGATTGTCATATCCTTTTCGGTATTCAATTCCGAACTTGTACGGCTGAAGTCTCAGACCCCACCTTTCAATTCTAGCTGATGGCTGTAATCTTGGGTTATTCCATATCAGTTCTAATGGTTTGTGGTCAGTCACTAGAGTGAAAGGATGACCATAGAGGTACAAGTGGAAATGCTCACAGCTCCACACAATAGTTAGAGCTTCGCGTTCAGTTTGTGAGTAACGTTTTTCAACATCCCTGAGTGCACGACTGGCATATGCAATGATGCATTTTTGTCCATTTTGCATTTGTGACAAAATAGCACCAAGGCCGACTGGGCTAGTGTCCACGACAAGCTCAGTGTCCTTTGATGGGTCAAAGTAGGACATCGTGGTGGCTTTGGCCAAAGTGTCTTTCAGTTGCTGAAGAGCTCGCTTGTGCTGGTCACCCCATAGCCATGGTGTGCCCTTTTTGGTTAGTTCACGAAGTTGTGCAGTGATTGTGGAAAAGTCTTTTATGAACAGTGAACAATAGTTAGCCATCCCAAGCAGGGTTCGGATTTCCCCAGGGTCTTTGGGTTCACTGGCTTGTTGTATAGCAGCAACTTTTTTGGGGTCTGCTGAGATACCTTTGGCAGAGAAAATGAATCCAAGGAACTCAAGTATGTGCTTGTTGAATTCCCATTTCCCACGATTAAGTGTAAGACCACTGTCCTTAAGTCTTTGAAAAACAACTCGGAGAGCTACGTCATGTGCTTCTTGTGACACGCCATACACAATGATATCGTCACTGAGGTTTTTGACACCTCTTATGCCCTGGAGCGTTTTGAGATATGGCATTCTGGAAAACCTTGGCTGCAGATGATATGCCGAAATTTAGCCGTTTTAGGCGCTTCTCAAGCCTAAATGTGTGTTGAATGTAGTAATGTATCGGCTGTCTGGATTAAGTTCCAGCTGGAGGTAACCTACTCTGAGGTCAAGTTTTGAGAAGATCTTTGAGCTGTTCGACACTTGTATGACATCATCAATAGTGGGTGTTATGTGATGCTCACGTTGTATAGCCATATTGGCCTGGCGCGTGTCAACGCATATTCTGACTTTATCAGGATCTTTTGGTTTGGGTGGACCCGTTACTATTTCTATAATGTCATCATCTAACAACTTTTGTAACTCAGCTTCCACTTTCTGTCAAATGTTAAATGGTGTAGCACACGTGTCAGATAATATTGCACTTGTTACTAATATTACCATAGGCCAGTAGGTTTGACTATGGAGATGTAATGAAGACAACACTGGTTAAAGAATAAAGCAAATCTTTGTATTAAAATTAACTATTAAAGAAATTGCTGATTTTTGAAAGGAAAAAAAATGAAATAAAATAATAAATCAACAATTTGTCACAATTTTTGTTCAGTAGTAACACAGTGTGTTAAGACTTTACAAATTAAATTCAATTGAAAGTAAGTGAACAATTTCACCTGATTCTTTCTGTTTGTTCATTCAATTATTCTGTTGGGTGCACCCTCTATGCTATATGAATTTCCTAGAATACTACACCAATGTCAATTTTCAAATAAACATTTACAAAGTTCACAGTTGTTAACTTTGCTGTTAACAGTTCACTCAATCACATTCAAAAAATAAATCCTTGGAATTGAACACAAAGCAAAATAAAAGTTCAGAAGAAAACAATTCAATAAATCAGTTCAAAAAGACTTGTTGAAAGGATCAGTTCAAAAAGGTTTGAGTTCGAAAGGTTCAGTTCGAAAAGTTTGTTTGGAAGATCCGATTCAAAAGATTCAGTTCGGGGAATCCAAAGTTCCCTTTCGTGGGAACTATCGACGCTACGTCAATGACGTGATGGGAACCCTCTGTATGATGTGTTCGTGAAGCACCTCTGTATCCAACCAATGATGAGACGAGACGTCAGAGGCGGGTGACGTCACAGACCAGGAAACTATAAAGCATACCCAGAACAAAGAACGCTAGCTTCTGTTCTGTTCTCTCTGTTATCTTGTTCGTCTTATTTGGTGTTGTTTGTCCTGTTATACACAGTCACAGTGATCTCTTCGTCCGAAGGCCAAGAGTTNGTGTTCCCCGCAGATCGGGTCGCTGCATTTGTGGGGATCACAGATGGATCTGGTAGAGGGGGTCGAGAGACGGGCGCTGCCTTATCTCTTCTCTTACCTGCCAGACCCAGTGTCTCTCCTCTGGTGGTGGAAGCACGTGCTGCGGTATCTTCCCCCCGGAGAGAGACACAGACGCTCAACATATCTTCCTCCGAGGAGGTTGATGTGGAGAGCGTCGAGGCTGGTGATGAGGAACCGCCATCCTCATCTCCAGCTTATGAGGAGCTGCTGGAGGTGGTGACCAGGGCAGTCGCTAAGTTAAATATAGACTGGCCCACGGAGAGGAGTGAGGCAAAGCCAAAAAGCAAACTCGATGAGCGCTTCCGCCCCGCACGGTCACCGCCCCAGCGTCGGGGTCTGCCGTTTTTTCCCGACCTCCACACAGTACCGTGTTTACAGTCCCCAAACATCTACATATAGCAATATTATGGGGCTGAAACACCACGGCTATGGGGCGATGCCTCAGGTTGAAGAGACGCTTGCGAGCTATCTCTCGCCTGAGTCTGCATCGTCCCTTAAGACCCCGACGTTGCCCACTAAGCCCCTCAAAACAACATCGGGCTTGGTGGGCAAGGCTTATTCGTAGGAGTGATGAGATATTCGTATTCGTATAAGGCTTATTCGTAGGAGTGATGAGATAGTTAGCAGGTTATCATCACTCAATGGCTGGCTGTCTAAGTGGTGTCCGCAGAATAATATAGGTTTCATAGACAATTGGAAAAGCTTTTGGGGCAGACCTGATCTGTTGAAAAGAGATGGTATTCATCCCCCCCGGGATGGTGCTGCTCTTCTATCTAGAAATCTGGCAAATAGTATTAGAGCTGAAACATGACAAACTATGGCCCAGATCAGGAAGCAGACAGACTGGCTAAACCGACCGTCTGCTAGCCGCCTCACGTCACAGAACTCAGATAATTCCCAACACATAGAAACTCTTTCACCTAGATATTATCACATAGAGACTGTGTCTGTACCTCGAACTAGTAAATACAAAAAACTTCCGAAACCTTTTAAGGGAAAAAATTTAATTGATGTTCAAAAAATGAAAATCACAGATAAATCAGATAAACAAATGATAAAGCTTGGGTTACTGAATATTAGATCTATTTCTTCAAAAGCACTTATTGTAAATGAAATTATCACAGACAATAAACTAGACTTGCTGTGTCTGACAGAAACCTGGCTAAAACCAGACGATTACATTACTTTAAATGAGTCTAGTCCTCAAGGTTATGACTATCGACACAATCCTCGACAGAAAGGCAAAGGGGGAGGTGTCGCTGTAATTTATAGTAATATATTCAAAACCGTTCAAAAGAATTTCAAATATAATTCCTTCGAAGTGATGGTGCTTTATGTAACATTATGTAAGTTGACATTTGTGCTGGCTACTGTATACAGGCCACCAGGGCACCATACTGACTTTATCAAAGAATTTGCTGATTTTCTATCAGAGTTAGTACTGGCTGTGGATAAAGTCCTTGTTGTTGGTGATTTTAATATCCATGTAGATAATAATAAAGACGCATTTGGATTGGCATTTGCAGACATTTTAAACTCTATTGGAGTTAGACAACACGTGTCAGGACCCACTCATTGTCGTAATCATACCTTAGATCTAATTCTGTCGCATGGAATTGATATTGATGCTGTTGAAATTCTACAACAAAGCGATGATATATCAGATCATTATTTAGTCTCGTGTATAATACAGTTAGCAAAGGCTACAAAACAACCACCCAGCCATAAATATGGTAGAACCATCACTTCTACCACTAAAGATTGCTTTATAAATAATCTCCCCGAGCAGTTTCATCGCCTTAGTATACCTGACAACTTAGAAGAACTCGATGCTGCAACAGAAACTATTGGCTCTCTCTTTTCCAGCACATTAGATGCAGTCGCTCCTTTACGTCTAAAGAAGATTAAGGAAACTAATCCAACGCCGTGGTATGATGAGCACACTCGGGCTCTAAAACGAGCTGTGAGAAAAGCTGAACGTAGTTGGAAGAAAACAAAACTAGAAGTTTTTCGCCTTTCGTGGAAAGAAAAAATGATTGAGTACAGAACGGCTATAAGAAATGCTAGATCTACTTATTTTTCAAAACTCTTAATAGAAAACAAACATAATCCTAGGTATTTATTTGACACAGTGGCTAAATTAACTAGAAACAGAGATTCAACTGCTGACGTTTCCAAAGAGCACAGCAGTAATGACTTTATGAACTTCTTTACTTGCAAGATTGACAATATTAGAGAGAAAATTGTAAACATGCAACCGTCTACAGTTTCGCTTCAGACAGTGCACTGTAGTGTCCCTGAGGTAAAACTAGAATCATTCGCCGCTATAGGAGAGGAAGAATTATCTAAACTTATCAAATCATCAAAATCAACAACATGTATGTTAGACCCAATGCCGACTAAACTACTGAAAGATATGCTTCCAGAGGTCGTAGGTCCACTTCTTGATATAATTAATTCATCTTTAACACTAGGATACGTACCAAAAACTTTTAAGCAGGCTATTATTAAACCTCTTATTAAAAAACCTCAACTAGATCCGAGAGACTTAGTAAATTACAGGCCAATCTCGAATCTACCTTTTCTGTCCAAAATACTAGAAAAGGCAGTTTCAACACAACTGTGCTCCTTTTTAGAAAGAAATAGTATCTGTGAGGATTTCCAGTCAGGATTTAGACCGTACCATAGTACTGAGACTGCTCTCGTTAGAGTTACAAACGATCTACTCTTATCATCCGATCGTGGCTGTATTTCTCTATTAGTGTTATTAGATCTCAGTGCTGCTTTTGACACTATCGATCACAACATTCTTTTAAAAAGACTTGAAAACTATATTGGCGTTAGTGGAATTGCTTTGGCATGGTTCAAATCTTACTTATCTGACCGTTATCAGTCTGTAGTAGTTAATGAAGAGATGTCGTATCGATCACAAGTTCAATATGGAGTACCACAAGGCTCAGTACTAGGACCGTTGCTTTTCACTCTGTACATGCTGCCCTTAGGAGAGATAATTAGGAAGCATGGTGTTAGTTTTCACTGCTACGCTGACGATACTCAGCTCTATATTTCCTCGCGCCCTGACGAAACCTACAAATTCACAAAACTAACAGAATGCATAGCTGACATTAAAAACTGGATGACAAGAAATTTCTTATTATTAAATTCAGAAAAAACTGATATCCTAATCTTTGGACCAAAAACTTCCTCACGAAAAAACCTTGAATACTCTCTAACACTTGATGGGTGCTCCATTAAATCTTCGTCCTCAGTTAGGAACCTGGGTGTGCTCTTTGATACCAATCTTTCATTTGAAAGTCATGTTTCTAGTATCTGTAAAACCGCCTTCTTCCATCTAAAAAATATATCTAAATTACGACATATGCTCTCAATGACAAATGCGGAACAGTTGGTTCATGCATTCATGACCTCAAGACTAGATTACTGTAACGCTCTACTGGGTGGTTGTTCTGCTCGGCTTTTAAACAGACTACAGTTGGTCCAAAATGCGGCAGCTAGAGTTCTTACTAGAACCAGAAAGTATGACCATATTAGCCCAGTTCTGTCAACATTACATTGGCTCCCTATTAAACATCGTATAGATTTTAAAATCTTGCTACTTACCTATAAAGCTCTAAATGGTTTAGCTCCCCAATATCTAAGCGAGCTCTTGGTGCATTATAGTCCTTCACGTTTATTGCGATCTCAGAATTCAGGCCAGTTGATAATACCCAGAATATCAAAATCAACCGAAGGCGGCAGATCCTTTTCCTATTTAGCACCTAAACTCTGGAACAATCTTCCTAGCATTGTTCGGGAAGCAGACACACTCTGTCAGTTTAAATCTAGACTAAAAACACATCTCTTTGCTCTTGCATACACATAACACATTATCAATACATAAACATTTTTTCAAATCCGTTAAAGGATTGTTACGCTGCAATAATTAGGTCGGCCGGAACCGAGAACATTTCCTATAACACTAGATATACCTGTAGATCAGAATAAGAATGGCATCTACGCTAATATCAGTCTCTCTGCTTATCCTGAGGTTTGCCGGGTGCTGGACCCAGGCCGTATCCAGATCAGATGGAGAACCTGTGCCTGGACCTGACTACAACGTGGCCCAGGAGACAATGGGCCTACAGATCCAGTTCTGGCTGCATCTATAATTCAGATTTTTAATCTCCGTATCCGCTTACATATATTTATATATAATCTATTTTTAATCCCTATAATAAAATTGTATAATTCAGATTTTGATCTCCATATCCATTTACATATATTATATATATCTTCCAAGGGGTTTTTTCCCTCCTAGGACTTTTTTCCTAGTGTTAGCACGCTGGGTTTTTCTCCTAGGGGGTTTTTTCCACCCCTGGGAGTCAGCCGACATTGGCTTAATGTAGCACCATCTTGTATATGTTACATATTACCACGCTTGCTTGTACAGCTTATTTTTAACCACTTATCTTTTTTCTGTGCTTCTAATATGTAAAGCTGCTTTGAAACAATTACCAATTGTAAAAAGCGCTATATAAATAAATTTGACTTGACTTGACTTATTCTGCTCGATTGCTCCTGTCTGCCTCTGCCTCGCTGCTGGTGTTTTGCGTCTCCATATAGCTTTGTTTTCTCTTACCTTTTATTGAATCTCTTACTTTTATTAATTGTTGCTTATATTATTATTATTGCCTACCACATTAATCTGACGTCGGTAGCTTGTAATCTTTGAATCTAAATCGCTGTTACAACGCGTTTGCATCTCGCTAGCTTGTTAACTTGTCATCAGTCTCGCGCGCTCCTTTTTCAACGCGTTCATCAAACAGCTGTGGTAACTCGGATCAGTCTACAAACACGGTGAGTCATGTCATCCTTTCCCAGTGTTATCTCGTGTTCAGTTTGTCACATGTTTAGCATAGCTCTCTCTGTCAGCGACGAGGGATTTACATGTCATAAATGTAGGGAAATAGTTAGGCTGACGGAGAGAATCTCAGAATTAGAGACACGCATCCAAAATTTAATCGAGGATAGTAAGAATGCAGGGGCTTCAGATACTGTTTTGGATGCGACTAGCTTAGTGAACTCTGTACATTGTTCGGTTGCAGCTGTAGAGCCCGCGCAGCAGGGAACTTGGGTAACGGTGAGGCGGCCTAGCCGCGGAAAACACCACTCTTCCATTCCAGTAAGAACATCAAACAGGTTCTCCCCACTCAGTGACGCACCCACTGAGAATCCTGTTGAAAGTGCCCTAGTTATTGGCGATTCTATTACACGGAACGTGAAAATAGAGACACCAGCCACCATAGTCACATGTTTGCCGGGAGCCAGAGCACCTGACATCAAAGCAAATTTAAAAGTGCTGGCTAATGCTAATCGTAAATACTCTAAAATTATTATTCACGTCGGCACAAATGATGTTCGACTTCGCCAGTCGGAGATCACTAAAATTAATATTAAAGAGGTGTGTGAACTCGCAAGTACAATGTCAGGAGAAGTAATTTGCTCTGGTCCCCTTCCTGTTCATAGGAGTGATGAGATAGTTAGCAGATTATCATCACTCAATGGCTGGTTGTCTAAGTGGTGTCCGCAGAATAATATAGGTTTCATAGACAATTGGAAAAGTTTTTGGGGCAGACCTGACCTGTTGAAAAGAGATGGTATTCATCCCTCTCGGGATGGTGCTGCTCTTCTCTCTAGTAATATGGCACATAGTCTTAGAACTAAAACATGACAAACTGGGGCCCAGGACAGGAAGCAGACAGACTGGCTAAGCCGACCGTCTGCTAGCTGCCTCACGTTACAGAAGTCAGATAATTCCCAACACATAGAAACTCTCGCACCTAGATATTATCACATAGAGAATGTGTCTGTACTCCGAATTAGTAAAAACAAAAAACTTCCAAACCCATTTAATTATAAAAATTTAATTGATGTTCAACAAATAAAAAATAGAGACAATAATGATAAACAAATGATAAAGCTTGGGTTGTTAAATATTAGATCACTTTCTTCAAAAGCACTTATTGTGAACGATATTATCACATACAATAATCTAGATGTGCTGTGTTTGACAGAAACCTGGCTAAAACTGGACAATTACATTACTTTAAATGAGTCTAGCCCTCAAGGTTATGATTATAGACACAATCCTCGACAGAAGGGCAAAGGGGGAGGTGTTGCTGTAATTTATAGTAATATTTACAGTATCAGCCAGAAGTCTTTCAAATATAATTCCTTCGAAGTGATGGTGCTTTACGTAACATTATGTAAGTTGACATTTGTGCTGGCTACTGTATACAGGCCACCAGGACACCATACAGACTTTATCAAAGAAATTGCTGATTTTCTATCAGAATTAGTACTAGCTGCAGATAAAGTCCTTGTTGTTGGTGATTTTAATATCCATGTAGATAATAAAAAAAGACTCATTGGGATTGGCATTTACAGACATTCTAAACTCTATTGGTGTTAGACAACACGTGTCAGGACCCACTCATTGTCGTAATCATACTTTAGATCTAATATTGTCACATGGAATCGATATTGATGCCGTTGAAATTCTGCAGCAGAGTGACGACATCTCAGATCATTATCTAGTCTTGTGTGTACTACATTTAGTTAAAGCGGCTAAACTGCCTCCCTGCCATAAATATGGTAGAACCATCACTTCTACCACAAAAGATCACTTTATAAATAATCTTCCTGATCAGTTTCATTGCCTTAGCATACCAGACAGCTTAGAAGACCTCGATGTTGCAACAGAAACTATTGCCTCTGTCTTTTCCAGCACATTAGACTCAGTTGCCCTTTGCGTTTAAAAAAGATTAAGGAAATTAATCCAACGCCATGGTACAAATGGAGCGCAGCTGGAAGAAAACAAAACTAGAAGTATTTGCATTTCGTGGAGAGAGAGAATGATTGAGTACAGAAAGGCCTTAAAAACTGCTAGATCTGCCTATTTTTCAAAACTTTTAGAAGAAAATAAACACAACCCTAGGTATTTATTTGATACAGTGGCTAAATTAACAAGAAATAAAGCTTCAACTTCTGATGTTTCCAAAGAGCACAGCAGTAATGACTTTATGAACTTCTTTACTTGCAAGATTGATAATATTAGAGAAAAAATTATAACCATGCAACCGTCTACTACAGTATTGTGTCAGACAGTGCATTGTAGTGTCCCTGAAGAAAAATTCAATTCATTTACTGCTTTAGGAGAGGAAGAATTGTCTAAACTTGTTAAATCATCAAAATCATCCACATGTATGTTAGACCCTATACCGACTAAGCTATTGAAAGAGATGCTTCCAGAGGTCATAGATCCTCTTCTTAATATTGTTAATTCATCTTTATCACTAGGATACGTACCAAAAACTTTTAAGCTGGCTGTTATTAAACCTCTTATTAAAAAACCACAACTTGATCCTAGAGAATTAGTCAATTACAGGCCGATTTCAAATCTCACTTTTCTGTCAAAAATACTAGAAAAGGCAGTTTCATCACAACTATGTTCCTTTTTAGAAAGAAATAGTATCTGTGAGGATTTCCAGTCAGGATTTAGACCGTACCATAGTACTGAGACTGCTCTCATTAGAGTTACTAATGATTTGCTCTTATCATCAGATCGTGGTTGTATCTCTCTATTAGTGTTACTGGATCTTAGTGCTGCATTTGACACTATTGATCACAATATTCTTCTAAATAGACTCGAAAACTATGTTGGCATTAGTGGAATTGCATTGGCATGGTTCAAATCATACTTATCTGACCGTTATCAGTTTGTAGTAGTAAACGATGAGATGTCATATCAATCACAAGTTAAATATGGAGTACCGCAAGGCTCAGTACTAGGACCGTTGCTTTTCACTCTGTACATGCTACCCTTGGGAGATATCATTAGGAAGCATGGCGTTAGTTTTCATTGTTACGCTGATGATACTCAGCTCTATATCTCTTCGCGCCCTGACGAAACTTACCAATTCGCTAAATTAACAGAATGTATAGCTGATATAAAAAACTGGATGACCAGTAATTTCCTACTACTAAATTCAGAAAAAACAGAGATTCTAATTTTTGGACCGAAAACTTCTTCACGCAATAACCTAGAATACTGTCTAACACTTGATGGCTGCTCTGTTAAGTCTTCGTCGTCAGTTAGGAACCTGGGTGTGCTCTTTGATACCAATCTTTCATTTGAAGGCCATGTTACTAGCATCTGTAAAACCGCATTCTTCCATCTTAAAAATATATCTAAACTACGACATATGCTCTCAATGAAAAATGCAGAACAGTTAGTTCATGCGTTCATGACCTCAAGGCTAGATTACTGTAACGCTCTACTGGGTGGTTGTTCCTCCCGCTTGATAAATAAACTACAGCTCGTACAAAATGCAGCAGCTAGAGTTCTTACTAGAACTAGGAAGTATGACCATATTAGCCCAGTTCTGTCATCACTGCATTGGCTTCCTGTTAAACATCGTATAGATTTTAAAATCTTGCTAATTACTTACAAAGCACTAAATGGTTTAGCTCCCCAGTACCTAAGCGAGCTCTTAATGCATTATAGTCCTTCACGTTTATTGCGATCTCAGAATTCAGGCCAGCTGATAATACCTAGAATATCAAAATCAACCGCAGGCGGTAGATCCTTCTCCTATTTGGCACCTAAACTCTGGAACAATCTTCCTAGCATTGTTCGGGATGCAGACACACTCTGTCAGTTTAAATCTAGACTAAAAACGTATCTCTTTAACCTGGCATACACATAACACATTATCAATTTATATTTTCAAATCCGTTAAAGGATTATTAGGCTGCATAAAATAGGTCAGCCGGAACCAGGAACACTTTCTATAACACCAGATGTACTCGTTACATCTGAAAAAGAATGCCATCTACGCTAATATTAGTCTTTCTGTTTATCCCGAGGTTTACCGTAGTCAACCGGATCCGGGCCGTATTCAGCTGAGACCAAGGACCGGAGCCATGACACGACCACAACGCAGCCCTGAAGTATCAGCAGAGATCGAGTCGACTAGATCATCCATTGTGAAGGCCTCATCGACACGACAGCCAGTAGCACAGTTCCTCAACAAACCGTCCATACCGGCGTGATGAATACGATCCTCAACTGGACATGACCACAACGCAGCCCTGAAGTATCAGCAGAGATCGAGTCAACTAGATCATCCATTGTGAAGGCCTCATCGACACGACAGCCAGTAGCACAGTTCCTCAACAAACCGTCCATACCGGCGTGATGAATACGATCCTCAACTGGACATGACCACAACGCAGCCCTGAAGTATCAGCAGAGATCGAGTCAACTAGATCATCCATTGTGAAGGCCTCATCGACACGACAGCCAGTAGCACAGTTCCTCAACAAACCGTCCATACCGGCGTGATGAATACGATCCTCAACTGGACATGACCACAACGCAGCCCTGAAGTATCAGCAGAGATCGAGTCAACTAGATCATCCATTGTGAAGGCCTCATCGACACGACAGCCAGTAGCACAGTTCCTCAACAAACCGTCCATACCGGCGTGATGAATACGATCCTCAACTGGACATGACCACAACGCAGCCCTGAAGTATCAGCAGAGATCGAGTCAACTAGATCATCCATCGTGAAGGCCTCATCGACACGACAGCCAGTAGCACAGTTCCTCAACAAACCGTCCATACCGGCATGATGAATACGATCCTCAACTGGACATGACCACAACGCAGCCCTGAAGTATCAGCAGAGATCGAGTCAACTAGATCGTCCATCGTGAAGGCCTCATCGACACGACAGCCAGTAGCACAGTTCCTCAACAAACCGTCCATACCGACGTGATGAATACGATCCTCAACTGGATGAAATAAACACTTTGATTGGTGCGATCCTATCAGACTTATGATAGCAACCTGATTCGTAACAAAGCACTGTTCGCCAGAGGAGAACTGGCCCCCCGACTAAGCCTGGTTTCTCCCAAGGTTTTTTTTTTTCTCCATTTTAACACCTATTTGCCACTTGTTTGCCACCTGTTTGCCACCTGATGTCACCTGATGGAGTTTGGGTTCCTTGCCGCTGTCGCCTTTGGCTTGCTTAGTTGGGGACACTTGACATTTGACTTGACATTTGATATTCAACAGTATTCTTGACATTTAATCAACAGTGCTTCTGATCTGCCTGCATTGACACTATTCTTTAAGAGCTGCTGTGCAGCCAAAATTATGTACCAGTTATCAATGTAAAGCTGCTTTGACACAATCTGCATTGTAAAAAGCGCTATATAAATAAAGGTGACTTGACTTGACTTGACTTATTCGGCAGCATGTCAGGCTGCAGCTTGCCTTCACACCATGGCAATCTTGCAGGCTTATCAGGCTGACGTGCTGGGGGAAATTTTGAGTCCATACAAGAGCTTAGGAAGGCGACAGATCTAGCTCTCCGTGCCACCAAGGAGACGGCCAAGTCAATCGGCCGCTCTATGGCAGCCTTGGTGGCCACGGAGAGGCATCTATGGCTCAATTTATCGGACATGAAAGACAAAGACAAAAACACCCTCATGGATGCGCCGCTGTCTCCTGTGGGCCTATTCGGCGACGCAGTGTCATCTGTCGGGGGTAAGGCGGATCTGAGGACCGTCATTATTTCCAGGAAGGCTTCAAAGAAAAGGTCCTGACGCCAGACATCCAGGACTTATGAGGGCAGCCCCCTCCGGAGGAGTCCGGGTGTCGAAAAATCTAACATCCATTCCCCTTCGGCACCCTCAGGGGGCCGTTCTGCTAACCCTGCCACCCAGTGTGCGTCAGGGTGCAGCGGTCTCCACCGATCCTCCGAGGAGGGTCGGTTGTCACTTGATTCGTTTGTCTGCCGGTGTGCCGCGTCAGAACAACGAGCCAAGTGCTCAAAAAACACCAGAGACCAGTCTCGAGAGACTGGTTCCCTTAGTAGAATTTATGGAAGAATGGAAACGTCTCCCGAACATTTCGAAATGGGTGCTGCTCATGATAGAACAGGGTTACAGAATACAGTTCGGTTCTCGTCCGCCCAAGTTCAACGGGGTCCTTCCCACAGTGGTGACCCCAGAGCAGTCTCTGGTTATGGAACAAGAGGTTATAACACTTTTGCAAAAAGGAGCTATAGAGAGGGTTCCTCCTCCCAGCAAAATGTCAGGCTTTTACAGCCGCTACTTCATTGTTCCAAAGAAGGATGGAGGGTTGCGTCCGATAATAGATTTACGTGTGTTAAATCGATCTGTAAAGAAGTTGAAGTTCAGAATGCTTACACTCAAACAGATTATCCCACAGATCAGGTCCGAGGACTGGTTTGTGGCGATAGACCTGAAAGATGCATACTTTCATGTATCCATCCATCCTTCTCACAGGAAGTTCCTCAGGTTTGCTTTCAGGGGCGAAGCTTACCAATACAGGGTTCTTCCTTTCGGCCTATCATTGTCACCCCGCACGTTCACGAAGTGTGTGGATGCAGCTCTGGTTCCTTTGAGACTCCAGGGCCTCCGCGTACTGAACTATATTGACGATTGGTTGATATTAGCTCAAACAGAACAACTGGCAGTTCAACATCGAGATGTTGTTCTGTCGCACATGAAAAAGCTTGGGCTGAGGCTCAATGCCAAAAAGAGTGTGCTGGTTCCGAGTCAAATTGCCAACTATCTAGGGGTAGTTTGGGATTCCACTACGATGCAGGCACGTCTATCTCCTGCTCGTGTGAGTTCCATTCTCGGAGCCGTGAATGGGGTGAAGTTAGGCCAGTCACTCACTGTAAAACAGTTTCAGAGACTGTTGGGTCTGATGGCAGCTGCATCCAACGTGATTACTTTTGGCCTTCTGCACATGAGACCCTTACAGTGGTTGCTCAGGACCAAGGGGTTTTCCCCGAGGGGAAATCCTTTTCGCATGATCAAAGTCACGCGGCGATGCCTTCGTGCTCTGGTCATGTGGAAAAAGCCTTGGTTCCTGTCCCAGGGACCCGTGTTGGGGACTTCTCTTCGTCGCGTAATGCTTACGACGGATGCTTCCCTCACGGGCTGGGGGGCGATCATGAGTGGTCGCTCGGCTCAGGGTCTATGGGAGGACCATCAGCTCTCCTGGCACATAAATCGGCTGGAGATGATGGCGGTGTTTCTTGCATTGAAACACTTCCTCCCAGGCCTGAGGGGCCATCACATGTTGGTCCGCATGGACAACACGTTGGTGGTCTCATACATCAACCATCAGGGTCTACGGTCTCGTCAACTTTACAAATTGGCCCGTCGGATCCTCCTGTGGGCCCAGGGAAAGCTCTTCTCAATAAAAGCAGCTTATATCCCAGGGCATTTAAATGTGGGGGCAGATGCCCTGTCGAGGCAGGGCCCAAGATCTGGGGAATGGAAACTCCACACCGAGGTGGTGGAGCTTATTTGGAAACGTTTCGGTCGAGCTCAAGTCGACCTATTTGCCACAGAGGAGTCAACCCATTGCCCTCTGTGGTATTCCCTGACGCACCCAGCACCCTTAGGGCTAGATGCCATGCTACAGACGTGGCCGAGGCTGCATCTGTACGCATTTCCCCCGGTCTCACTGCTCCCGGGAGTTCTGGAAAAAGTTTGCCAGGAAGGGGTCGACCTGATACTGGTGGCCCCGTACTGGCCGACCAGGATATGGTTTGCGGATCTGATATCCTTACTTCACGGCTCTCCTATGGAGCTTCCTCTCAGACAGGATCTCCTGTCGCAAGCGGGCGGCTTGATTCTTCATCCCCGCCCAGAACTATGGAAGCTGTGGGCCTGGCCTCTGAGGGGGCAAGGCTCATAGATTCAGGTCTCCCAACCGAGGTTGTGGAGACCATCCTTCAATCCAGAGCTCCCTCCAAGAGGAAGCTGTATATGCACAAATGGACATTGTTCTCTACATGGTGTAGTCAACGTAATATCACCTATCAGCTTAGAGCTTCAGTTCCTTCAAGAAAAGTTTTCAGAAGGTTTAACTCCTTCAACTTTGAAAGGTATATATAGTAGCCATTTCGGCTTATCATGCTCCTGTAGGGGGTTCCTCTGTGGGTAGAGACCCCCTAGTCATACGCTTCCTCCGTGGTACATTGAGGCTGAGGCCTGTAGTACGGTCAAGAGCTCCAGCATGGGACTTGACAATAGTGTTGCAAGGGTTAGCTGAGGCTCCCTTTGAACCAATAGAAGAAGTATCAGAAAAGTTTCATTGACATTATTCTTTAAGAGCTGCCAAAATTCTGTACCAATTCTGTACCAATTCTGTACACAATCTACATTGTAAAAAGCGCTATATAAATAAAGGTGACTTGACTTGACTTAAAGAAGTTCATAAAGTCATTACTGCTGTGCTCTTTGGAAACATCAGAAGTTGAAGCTTTATTTCTTGTTAATATCCTCTTTATGTTTTAGAATAAATATATCAAAATATCCATAAAAACAAAATTGTATAAAATACTTAAGGTTTTAGAATAAAGCTGATTCATTTCCACTGGCCAAATAGTATTTTAATAGTTTTAAACAATTCGAATCAAATTTATGCAGTTTTGCTGATAAGGTGAACATATCTTTTAGGAAGTTTATAGGCTATTTTTAGTGGAAACAGATAGGCCTACTCATTTATTGCAGTGTAATCGTCTGTCTCGGCACATCACTGACAAAGTATTTTAAAGGGGTGGTTCAGTGTTTTTTTTTTCTAGGCTTGATTGTGTTTTGGGGGCATTGTTTAACATGTCTTAATGCTTAGTTTTTTTGAAAACGCTGTATTTTTCATATATTTTATCTTTATTCTACACCTCTGTTTCCACTGTCATATGAACGGCTCGTTTGACTTCCTTCTTCTATGAAGCCACTCCCTCCGAAATACGCAATGTGCTCAGATTGGTTAAGAGGTTGGTAACTGGCCCAGTGTATTGTGATTCGCTGAAGCGCCCGGAAACGCCACGCCCCTTACCATTCGTTGTTACGCGATTAGGTCGAAATGTAAATAATAGCGCCTATATTGCTGTATCAAATTGAGCCGAATCAGACCCAGATGAAGAGGAAAAAGCAGAACCTCTGCAATCGCGTCTTTTAAAGGACGTTTATGAATGGTATTTCATTTTGTATTTGTGTCAAAGTGTTTAGATGCTGTCAATGCTGTTAGCTTTCAATATAAATTTTTATCCTGATTAAAGCTTTACTGTAGCCGAATACATGACTGAGTAGTAGCATTTTTGTAAAGGTATCGTTTAATTTATAGCATGAACAACTGTTTGTCTATGAACATAGAAGTTTGTTGGTGTTTGTATGTCCTTGATGCATTAAAAATAGCAACAGAACTATAACATTACGTTTAAAAGACAAACAATAAAACATACTTACAGTTTGAAGCCAATAAACAGCAGCTTCTGCTTTTAAAGTGGGATCTGCTTCATCTTTCAGTAAAAGCCTTTGTGCAAATCCAGCATTAAACTCATGTAGATTCTGGAATCTGTCTTCAGCGCCACATCCAGTGTAGAAAATATCACAGATTATTATTATAATGGATTCTATATCTTTTGACGCGTCACGTCGCGCAGCTCGCGTTCGGTGTAAACAACTATTCCGCTTCCATTATACTGTGCCACATGGCCACGCCCACTTTGTTGCGTGTTCCCGGGGGCAGTGTTTATGTTAATAGCAAGGGTTTATGATGTCACCAACCCGGGAAGAAGCTCGTTGTAGTCCAAACCAGCCGTTTTTGTAGGCAATAAACTGCCATAACTTTAAAAGACAATATCTCCATTTGCATTGAACTTTCAGCGCTATAACTTTGCAGATACTGTTTATGCTCAGGCAGCAACATTACACACTAACTAAAGTTAAAAAAGTGAAATCGCATGCAACCACCCTTTTAAAAAGAAAACATGCAAATCTTACCGTTTTCCTCATATTATATCCTTCAAATGGTAATTGTTTGAAGATCCTTCACATGACATCAAAACCTCCTGCAGCTGCGGTTATACAGTAAGCTAACTGGACAACGGACCGTTCGACCACCGAATCCAGCAGTGTCTTCCATAATATCGAAGTTAAGTGTGCATCACTGATCCTCGTTCTCGCTAAAATATTTTGTCATAACATCTGCAGTGTAGTTTAAAGAGGAATTATTGTGCTCCAAGCGCTCCTCGCTTTCATTAAAACAGCGTGTCACTGGAAAAGTGATCGAAAGTAGCACATCTCAATTCATATCACTTTTGTTTAACTTCTGCGTAATGTAATTTCAGTGCTTATCGGCAATAGTGAAAGTGTAATATTAATGTAAATGTTTATCAAATGAACTTGTTTCCACGCGAGTTTAAATAATTCTTTTATTTATTTAAACTGTTATTGTGAACATGAACTTTATTTATGATTATGACTCATAATGAGGATTTAAAGTGGTTTTCCTTCATCTGCCGTCAGTCCCTCAGCTCACCATCGGTGTCGCCAAACTGCTCTGTCTCCAAAATGTTCGTACGCAAGGGTCAGAGTTTGCGTGGAAGTGTGCAAATTTTCCCATCAAGTTTGTTTTTATAAATCACAATTTATGCGTCGGAACTGGCGTACGCACGTTTCCAGCCCCGTTTTGTGTGTACGCACGCTTTATAAATGAGGCCCCAGATCAGGCATTAGAATTAACACCGGTACTTGCATGTTGTCGCCTTACTGTCGAGTCCAGGCACTGCAAAATGTTTTGTAATCCTCAATGGCATGCCGCCTGAATGTTGCAATCCGTTAAGTTTTCTAATCTCATTAAACTGCTTAACAACGAACGTCTCCATTAAATAAAACAGTGTTAACAAGCTGATGTAGCTCGATCTGTTCGTTAGCTTGATGTGCTCTCAGTAATAATAATTAAACATCTTTTTACAGTCGACTCTCAAACTTCTCATCGATTTACATTGTCTAAACTTTCAATAAGTCAGCCATTTACTTACATTCTGTTAAACAAGTGCAATTTAACCACAATAAACACTGTTTTTCCCTGAGGTACTTTGACTTGAAAAGAGCTTCATCACCGCTTTCCACCATTTTCGAATGTGAAGAATCATCTCCTGTGGCCTCACGGGATAGCACAGCATCCATCGTATGCCTACTACAGAATTCGGGCGGAAGCAGTAGGTCATCCGGGTACTTCTCGCCTACTGTTTTTGGAATACTATGTAATGTATAATATACACTAACAAGAAGCGACAGTCAATAGAACGTTCCATTGCAACACCGGCGCCCAGCCCAGCCATTTTGGGGTGAAAGCGAGTCGGCAGTCCATTAGTTTCTATGGCAATATCAGCTGCTTTGTTAAAAAAAAACGTACATTTAAAGCTGAAATCCAACCTGAATGATGACAACACAGAATAAAATACTATCACTAATGATCATAAAATCCTTTTTACAGTTTATTTTACACACTTTGGGTCTCATTCATGAAACATTCGTAAATATATGAGTAAATATGTGAGTGATTTGCGCGTAAAGAGACCTTCCCGAAAACTCTTCTCCTGATTCACAAATACTTCGTAAACGTCAGAAGTGATAGTGAAATGTGTGTGTGTGTTAATGAATTCCAATCGGTCGTAAATGGGACGCGCGTGCACGCTCATTCTCAATTACCATAAATCCCGCCCATTAAATCCGACTGACAACTATATATGGGCATCATATTATGACACCAAACGAAGGATTTTGGCCATTTTATAGGAAACAATTTTCATAACAATTAAGGGGCCATTAGTTTGCCCAGCCCTATTGAAATCAACTAATTATTTGATTAAAGTGCTCCGTTTGCAGATGCTATATATAGGTGCGTTCACGCGGCCTCATAATTCCTGTAGTTACGAGATTCTAGCTTGTAAAAAGCGTTCACGTCCTCATAGAGCTCGTAATTACAGCTTGTAAGCTGGGAGTTTTCTGAAAGCTCCCACATGTACCACCTGACCGCTGTAGATTGATTTATTAGGCGTTGATAGTGGTGCCATGGAAACGCATAATTCCCAGTCCAAGGACCAAAAGGACATGAACAGCTCCGAATATAACGTCACGTGTTGTCATTTCAAGATAGCGGTAAATACGAGGTGACGTTAACGCAGCTTATTACTGGCTCTCACAACAAACGTAAAAAGAAAAAACGTATGTAATTAATATATATAATATTTTTTCAAAATGCTGTGTAAATATGTACCTTATTAAGGTGAATTAAAATGCAGCCTTATTAATGAGCAAAACGTTGGGATGTTAAACGCACTATTTACGCGTGGCTGGGAGCAGGTGTAGATTTCTTTCGTACCAACTAACATTTGGAAAATACGAACATTTTAATGAATCCGAAAATTTACGCCAGAATCACTTTACACACGATTTACACAAAAATTCGTTCTGCTCGTGTTTCATGAATGAGACCCTTTGTGTTTAAGTCTTCCACTTTTTTCACAAAACCTTTGCTCTCTAGAAACCCAGTCAGTTTGGGTTCAAATTCTTTAAAAGGCTTATAAACACTGAATTATTACCAACATATGAAATTAAATTAACGACATGCATCAGAAAAATTGGGAATGTTGGACAATAAATATATGAATATAACAGCTTGATTTTGCAGTGTTGTCTAATGTCCATTGAAGCTAAAGTGTCCAAAAGTGTGAATTATGCGATAACGGACACAGAAATGCATCATGTACTATAAGATCGATAGGCTGTACATTTTAATGGGTCACGCTACAAACATATTTCAATTCAGACCTCAATTCATATTATTATTATTATTATTATTATTATTATTACTCCACATTTTTACTCCAAGTTGCATGAAATGGAAATACTCAATAAAGTAGGCTAACTATGTGGTGGTTGAATGGTTGGATTCCACAACTGGTCAAATAAAACATATATAAGACAATACAGCATTTACTGTGGAAGCCATACAATTTACTGGTGACTTAATTTTAAAAAACTGTTCTATTGCGCTTCTGATTTGGCAGTGAAATTCGCAGATTTTGAGTGCGTAAGATGTGAAGGATTCTATGGTCCAGTTAGTATTTTCACCCCATAATGGTGGCCGCGCTACCGGAGCGCCATCTAGTGGCTGTTGCCCAAAAAGTATCAAAGTGTCGCCTCTTGGGTTCTAAGCTCTTTGATATAGTCCATTCGGACATACTACTCGCCTCGCATACTGTTTTTCGCATACTATATAGTAGGGAAGTATGCGATTTCGTACGCAGCTCTCTCTGTCTGTCTCTTCCCCAGGACAATGTACAAAGTTTTGTGGAAAAAAAAAAAAACCTTACCAGATAAACAAAGTGGAACAGGCTATAGATCTGATGGTTTAAATCATCAGGTATGTCATTAAATTGTACCCTTTTGAGATATTGGATTTAAATGGTGATGGAGGGTTTATGTATTTAAATAAGTTGCTAAGTTCCTTGGATTTTAAATAGGCAAATACTTAAGAGTCTATGATTGGATATTATGTTTCTAGCATTTTATGTTTGGCAACAGTTCTTTTAACCCTAAAAGATTTTCATTTCTTAAACAATCATGTAGGAAGACACATCATGACCATATTCCAGGATGACAATGCCAAGATTCCTCAGGGTTAAATTGTGAAAGAACAGTTCAGAGAGCATTAAGAATCATTTTCAAACAAATTTGCACCTCTGAGTTCAGACCTTAAATTCATTGCAAGTTTGCATATGATTCTGCATATTATTTTCAACACCTGAGCAAGCACGGACATGGGAAGGTCCTGAAAGCTTGCCAAGAGCTGGATTTTTTTGGTAAGCATAAACAGATATGCAGAATTACACAATTCACCATACAGTATATCAAGAATGGCTGGTAATTTACTAATGCTGTATGTCACTGATGCCAGGGGGCTACAGTGCAGCTATACATACAGACAGCACACGTTCAATGATGCCACAACAATTAGGTAAGAAATTTTTCTTTTTACAAGAGTTCTTCTTTTGGCAAGAGTTTACAATAAAGTTTTTTTTGTAAACATTAGTTAATGTATTAGTTACGTATTAAAATAAACTACAATGAGCAATACATTTGCTACAGTATTTATTAATGTAACGTTAGTAAATAAAAACACAGCTGTTCATTGCTTTTTTTCTGCATTAACTAATGTTAACAAATACTGTTCAAAAGTTTTAGAACGGTAATGTTTTTAAAAGAAGTCTTATCTGCTTACCAAGGCTGCATTTATTTGACCCAAAAATATAGCAAAACAGTAATATTGTGAAACATTATTACAATTTAAAACATCTGCTTTCTATGTGAATATTTAAAATGTAATTTATTCCTGTGATCAAAGCTGAATTTTCAGCATCATTACTCCAGTCTTCAGTGTCACATGATCCTTCAGAAATCATTCTAATATGTAATTTATCAGGATTTTTTTGCTGAACAAAGTAAAAAACAAAAACAAAAAAACAGCATTTATCTGAAATTGACAGCTTTTGTAACATTATAAATGTTGTTGTTACGGTCATTTTTTTAAATCAATTTAATGCAATAAATAAAAGAATAAAAGTGAATACTGAATAAAAGTATTTCTTAAATTTTTTTTTTCTTACTGACCTCAATCTTTAAAAACTAATAATAATAAATGTTTCTTGACCATCAAATCATATCAGAATGATTTCGAAGTATCATGTGACACAGACTGGAGTAATGATGCTGAAAATTTAGCTTTGATCACATGAATAAATTACAGTTTAACATATATTCACATTGACATTTTTATAATTTAAAACCACTGATTTCTATGTATATATACACAATGTATATTCTTTTAGATTTCAGCAGCACACCAAACTGGAATGGCCAGAGTGGAGAACATACAATTATGTCTCATCAATTCAAAGGTAAGACAAATAAAGCCTTTTCTGGAAAATTATCACCATTTTACCATTTTGAAGTCATGTGCAGGAATTTGAGATATACTGTTAAATTAGTTCCGCCAATTTCCTGGAATGAGAATTTTTAACATTACTTGTAAATTTGTGTTTTGCTGCTTGTATAAACAAAGCCGCAAAATGAACAATGTGACTGTACAAAATCTACATAAAAATAAAAGCTTTCTCATCATTTACTCCTGTCCCAAATGCATTTCTTCTGTAGTACACAAACAGATGTTTAGTAAGAAATATTCTTTAGAAAAACAGTTTAAAAGGTTTAAATTATTAGTATGTTTTCTCTCACACATCTATCATTTTGCTTCAGAAGATACTGATTCATCAGCTGGGTCATGCAAATTACCATTAGGGCAACATTTTGTATGGTTTTTGAAGTGTCAGCTTTGCAGGTCCCAGACATTTGCATTATATGGACTCACATAGAATATTTTTCAAAAAATCTTTGTTTGGGCTTATCTGAAAAAAGGCATATACATCTGGGACAGCATGAGGGTGTGTAATTAAGAGAATTTTCATTTTTGGGCAGAGCATCCCTTTTAAGTAAATATTTTTGTGTGCGTTTTATATATATAAATATATACAAATAACAGTAAGTAATATTGTTTCATATTTTAAATCATCCTTAGCAGATGTTCTTACAAACTGAAATTATATGACAGATTTCAACAATATAGTGATGGGCTGATTTCAAAACACTGCTTTGGAGCTTTACGAATCGAATCAGTGACTCGGATCTCCTATCAAACGGCTAAACTGCTGNCTGGGGGGGGGGGGTTTGGCGCACAAAAAGTATTCTCGTCGCTTTATAATATTAAGGTAGAACCACTGAACTCACATTAACTGTTTTAAATATGTTTTTAGTATCTTTATGGATCTTGAGAGAGGAAGTGTCATTGCTGTGAATGCAGGCCTCACTGAGCCATCGGATTTAATCAAAATATCTTAATTTGTGTTCCGAAGATGAATGAAGGCCTTACGGGTGTGGAACGACATGAGGGTGAGTAATAAATGACATTATTTTCATTTTGGTGAACTAACCCTTTAAATGTATTAATGAAACTAGATAAAATAATCGCAACTCAAGAAGAGCATTCTCTGCTGATTCGATTACTACTGCAGGCAAGAGAGGATGATACAGGGCCAGAGAACCCTATCCCAGCTGTTGATAATTTAACTGACTTTCTTTCCTTTGAGGAGAAACTGAGAGTGGATGAGAAGCTCCAAAGAAAAACAGTTAAGAATCTGACATATTTTATTTTACAAAATACAGCTGAACTGTAATGTTTACGCATATGATTTGACTATAGCATTTAATTTAAATTCAGGTTGAATATCTTTCTTCACTTGGAGGGCCAAACTATGCAGAAACAGTGCGGTGAATGATGCGAAAAATTGCACCTTCTGAAGTGTGGGCACTGTACAGTGTCAAAGGATGGAAGGGGAAGAGGAAACTTGAAGAACTTTGTTTATCGAGTTCTACAAAGTAAAAAATAAATAAACAAATAAATAACAGTATTTGCATATTACTGTAATTTTAATTATTTTAGATTTAATATCAGGAAGCATTAAAGTGACAAAATTCTACATGATTGGTAATACAAAATGGATGATTACCTTGTTGTGCATCTCTAAAAACTGTACTTGTATTGTAAACATTTTAGGGGCAATAATGAAATCAAAGTCTGGCTCCACCAGTATGGATGCTGAAGGCCATATAGCAGAGACCCTGAAACATGCACCAGGCCTGGTTAGGAAGAAGGCTAATGTAAGGATTTGGCAAAGTATTATATGTGATTGTTTCAAAACTCTTGGCCAGTTAGGTTTGAGTAACTAAATTACATTTTACAAGGACCAGCTAAGCCAGCAACAGATGAATTTTTATAATAGATGAACATTTATAAGTAATACATTTGAATATTGCTGTATTGTTCTGGACAGTTAGTATTAATATGACACTAAGTTTGACATTTCGTTTTACAGCAACCAGTTACCCCACATTTACAAGATGATTCATTGGATCTCTTTTCATTATAATTTGAAGTAAGTATTCAGGAATGGGCAGCACAGATGCTCTGTGACCATCCACTTTTCTCCCTAATATTTTCTGTCTTTTCTGTAGCCTATTATCATGTAGTAGGCTATCATTAAAGACCTAAAGTAAAAAATAGTAGTAGACTATCATTAAAGACCTAAAGTAAAAATAAAGTGTACAATAATTTACTTGAGATTTGATAGATGCTTGAACTATAAATATCTTAAGTTTAAATAAACTGCAGTTGCAAACGGATACTAGGATTTCACTGATGTGATGTATCGGTCAGGAACAGGGTTTGATATGTCTGTCCTCAAGTGTTTGTTTTTGTGTCTCTCTATCAATCATTCTCAGCTGATTGCCACTCGTTCACTGCGCACCTGTTTATTCTTTCTTTGATTTGTCTTCTATTTAGTCTCCTTCCCTTCTTTGCTAGTTTATTTTCTCATGTCTGCTCACGCTAACTAGTCACTCCTTGTCTAGTCTCGTCATGAGAATCTCTGATGTGCTTTGTTCTCTGCCCAGTTTACCTGTGCCTGCAGTGCAGCCCTCTCTGGTCCCGGATTGTCAACCTGGTTTCGGACTCATGCCTGCCTACTGGTTTCTGCGCTCATTTGCATTTCTGGATTTGTTGATGTTTCCTGGATTCCTGTTATTGCCTAGCTTTCGACTACGCTCCCCTGTCTGCCATGTACAGAACCCACTTTTGTTCATTAAACGTTCTGGGGCGCGTTTCCCGAAGCGAACTATGGTCGCAAGTTCCGTCGTTACCATTAGAGTTCAATGGGACTTACAACCATGGTTCACCAACGATGCTTTCGGGAAACGCACCCCTGATCTGCCTTTGCTTTTTTATTTTTTTATTTATTTAAAATGTATACAAATACACTCACCTAAAGGATTATTAGGAACGCCTGTTCAATTTCTCATTAATGCAATTATCTAATCAACCAATCACATGGCAGTTGCTTCAATGCATTTAGGGGTGTGGTCCTGGTCAAGACAATCTCCTGAACTCCAAACTGAATGTCAGAATGGGAAAGAAAGGTGATTTAAGCAATTTTGAGCGTGGCATGGTTGTTGGTGCCAGACGGGCCGGTCTGAGTATTTCACAATCTGCTCAGTTACTGGGATTTTCACGCACAACCATTTCTAGGGTTTACAAAGAATAGTGTGAAAAGGGAAAAACATCCAGTATGCGGCAGTCCTGTGGGCGAAAATGCCTTGTTGATGCTAGAGGTCAGAGGAGAATGGGCCGACTGATTCAAGCTGATAGAAGAGCAACTTTGACTGAAATAACCATTCGTTACAACTGAGGTATGCAGCAAAGCATTTGTGAAGCCACAACACGCACAACCTTGAGGCGGATGGGCTACAACAGCAGAAGACCCCACTGGGTACCACTCATCTCCACTACAAATAGGAAAAAGAGGCTACAATTTGCACAAGCTCACCAAAATTGGACAGTTGAAGACTGGAAAAATGTTGCCTGGTCTGATGAGTCTCGATTTCTGTTGAGACATTCAGATGGTAGAGTCAGAATTTGGTGTAAACAGAATGAGAACATGGATCCATCATGCCTTGTTACCACTGTGCAGGCTGGTGGTGGTGGTGTAATGGTGTGGGGGATGTTTTCTTGGCACACTTTAGGCCCCTTAGTGCCAATGTGGCATCGTTTAAATGCCACGGCCTACCTGAGCATTGTTTCTGACCATGTCCATCCCTTTATGACCACCATGTACCCATCCTCTGATGGCTACTTCCAGCAGGATAATGCACCATGTCACAAAGCTCGAATCATTTCAAATTTGTTTTTTGAACATGACAATGAGTTCACTGTACTAAAATGGCCCCCACAGTCACCAGATCTCAACCCAATAGAGCATCTTTGGGATGTGGTGGAACGGG
>RJVU01066102.1:392683-404780 GCA_003731715.1 Anabarilius grahami | reverse complement strand
ATGGGGGGGGGGGGGGGGAAGTAGTTAAAATATATAAATATATTTTATTTGGATATTTTCTCGTTATCTTCCACGTTTTCTTAATAAAAGTATGTTGAATAAATATATACAACCATATACAATTACTTTTTCTTTTTATTTACTTATTTATTTTTTACAAATGTATGCCTTTTGGAATTAACATGCGATTAACTGTGATTAATATGTGCTGTGTTTTAATAAAGTTGAATTATATTGCTGGCCTTGTATGTCATTTTTTCTCTTCAAAGTTTACACTTGCATGTGTTGATTATACTTAATTTACTGTTTGCCCATAAATAAGGATATACAATATTTTAAAAGCATTTAATTACCTAACGTATGACCATTTAAAAATTAACCCCAAAATATAACACGCAGAATGGGAAATATTTATAATCTGTCATTAAAAAACAAGTTGTCCGAATGTCGCCTCGCAGTTGCTCAGTGTTGTGCAACAACATTGCTACAGCCCTGTTGCGTCTTACAATTCTACGTTGTTACAATGTTGCGATCACGTAGACTGCGACGTTGCCATAGTAGAACTGCAATGTACCACAGACGTTGCCACAACGTAAATGTGTTTGCTGGGTTGCTGCTGCTGCAGAGCAATCATGCACTGTTCGTTGTTGGGCAGAAGAGAACTCGCCTCCCGTCTGAGCCTGGTTTCTCCCAAGGGTTTTTTTCTCCATTTTGTCACCTGTTGGAGTTTGTGTTCCTTGCTACTGTTGCCTTTTGGCTTGCTTAGTTGGGGACACTTGATATTCAACAATGTTTTTGAACTGCCTGCACTGACACCATTGTATGCAAACTGAACTGAGCTGGATGATGACATTTGATGACACTGTTTTCTCCAGAGCCGATGTATAGATGAATTAACTAAATGAATAGCTATTGAGTTTTTTACAAAGGAATGAATCAACACTGAATTTACTTAAGCTGGACAATGACACCATTTTCTTATAGAGCTGCTGTGCTGCCAAAATTATTTACCAGTTATCACTGTAAAGCTGCTTAACTAGCTCTTTTAATTTGCTATTTTATCAATTTAAAGGCTTAATTGAATATGCACAAAGTAGTAGTAGTAAAGATGGCACCTGTGAATGTGGCATGCCGTCTGTTGCTCTCTATCATATACTGTATGTGGTTATTAATATGTACTCTCTTGCCTTTTAACTATGTTGAATCTCTCATCTACGATCGTCAGATCCTTCTTGACATTCGTAACAGTTACATGGACATTCGTAACAGTTACATGGATGTCTTTGAAGCGAAAATAGGAATTTTCGCCGACTACACACAAGGGAGTATCTTACGTGATATTCTGGATTTTCTTCGTCGCCAGCCGTTGGATATTATCCCGAGAAAACGTCGGAGATGACGCGGGAAACGCGGTGGAGTGGTCGTCAGATTAAAGATCCACCTGCGCGCTGGCCTTCCACTCAGCTTCACTCAGGATCTGAGCCGCTTTGCGGCTTGGCATTCGCCGATCCTGTCATCTCGCTGTCTTACATCTATTCCAGCGGACTATCCTGCTCCTCCCGATTCTCCAGTTCGACTTCTACAGGACTGTTTCTCGGATTGTCATTCGGCCTCGTCCGGAGGGAGTAAACACTGCCAATCTTCGCTTTCTGAGCAAAGCCCCGGCCTTGCGCAGCACTCTAACGTTATGTTCTCCAAAAATGGCACTGATAAATGCTCACTCCCTGGTTAACAAGACATTTATTCTCAACGATTTTATCTCTTCTAACAGCCTGGACTTCCTGTTTATCACAGAAACCTGGGTGAAGGTAGGAGATCTAAGCACTTTCTCAGAACTTGTTCCTACAGACTACTGTTTCTATAACTCTCCCCATCCTGTTGGAAGAGGTGGAGGACTAGCTATAATCACAAAGAAAAACTTTAGTTCCCGATGTCGGACACTACCTTCCACCAAATTCACGAGCTTTGAAGTTCAGCTATTACTACTTGACTGGTATGACCCCATTGATTTAGCTCTGATATATATCGGCCACCGCATTTAACTAAAGGCTTTATAGCAGAATTCAAAGAGCTTTTAGAGGATCTTATCACTAATTATGATCGTATTATTTTACTAGGCGATTTTAATGTCCATGTGTGTTGTCCATCGAAACAACTAACATCCGAGTTCTTGAACATCATTGACTCTTTAAATCTAAAACAATGGGTTACACTTCCTACACATAGGCAAGGACACACTCTGGACTTAATTCTGTATCTTGGCCTGTTGATAACTGACAATGAAGAGATTGAATCTCTCATATCTGATCATTTTCCTATCATATTTAAAATGTCTCTTCCTGCCATCTCCACTAAAACAGCATCTGACATAAGACAAACTTGTGTTTACTCACCACTGTTCTGCAAGTATTTTACTAAGCTTTATAATGAAGTCAGCCTTTCTCTATCACTTGAATCCTCATTAGCTAAACTAGATGTTGAACAACATTATAAAGTCTTAAACACTGTATGGCTGGATGTATTAAATGTTGCTGCTCCTTTTAAGTCTTTTAAACCAAAACCTAAATCCGAGCCATGGGTTGATCAAAATATTCGCTCTCTAAGACAATCGTGTAGGAAAGCTGAAAGAAAATGGAAAAGGACAAACTGCAAATTTCATTTGATATTCTTAAAAACTGTTTGACTTTGTACCAGAGTGCTGTTAAGAGAGCCAAGTCTCTCTACTTCTCTAATTTGATTGACAAACACCACCACACTCGAAAAGTTATTTTCTCTGTTATAAATTCAGTGTTAAATCCTCCTGTAAACACCTTTCAAAATCCTACCTCTGCAATCTGTGAAGGTTTCTTGAGACACTTCAGTGACAAAGCGATTAGTCTGAGGGCCCAGATGCAAGCAACTGATTATGAAATGTTGACGCTTGGTAACCCACCTGCCTTTTGGATGACTTTTAACCCTGTCTCTCTGCAATCAGTTAAGGAAGTAATTGTAAAACTTAAACCTTCCTAGTCCCTATGATACAATACACCCTCGTTATTTGAGGCAAAAAAAAAAAAGGCCACTGGATGCATCTTTCTTAGCCAACTTCCGGCCTATTTCTGTTTTACTGTTCATTTCTAAGGTGATGGAAAAAATTGTGTTTTTACAGCTTCAGTCTTTTTTAACTAATAATCACATTTATGAGACATTTCAGTCTGGGTTAAAATCACTGCACAATACCGAAACTGCCCTCATTAGAGTCCTCAATGACATCTTAATGGCTACTGATTCAGGCGATTCTGTCATTTTAGTTATGCTTGACTTGTCCTCAGCCTTCGATACTGTTGATCACGAGATTCTTGTCTCTCGCCTGGAATCCTGTGTAGGTCTACGGGGGGAGGCTTTAAGTTGGTTTAAATCTTTTTTAACAAATCAAAGTTTTTCTTTTAAAGTTGGTAATTTCACCTCCTTAGGCAATCTAAGCTGCGGTGTTCCTCAGGTTTCTATTTTAGCTCCCACCCTTTTCTCTATTTATTTACTTCCTTTGGGCTCCATCTTTAAGAAACATGGCGTTTCTTTCCATTGTTACGCAGATGATATGCAAATCTATCTGCCTGTAACAAGGAAAGGAAAATGTGATCTACATACTCTATTAGCGTGTCTGGATGATGTTAAATCATGGCTTTCCAAAAATTTTCTTCTCCTGAACTCAGATACAATGGAAGTTATTGTCTTAAGCCCCTCTGACTCCAGAACACAAAACCCAATTGATCTTGAGTCATTCAATTCGTTTATCTCTCCCCAAGTGAGGAATCTGGGAGTGTAACTGCTTGAAATTTGATAAACAAATAAGTACTGTTGTTGGTTCAAGTTTTTTCTATCTTCGTTCTCTCTCGAAAATCAAATCCTTCCTTTCAGAGGGCTCTTTAGAGACTGCAATCCATGCCTTCATTACATCACTATTGCAACTCCCTGTATTACGGGATCTCAAAGACCCAAATTTATAGATTACAAGTAGTTCAAAATGCTGCAGCTAGATTTCTGAAGAGGCGTAAAAGATTCGATCACATTATGCCCCTCCTGGGATCTCTACATTGGTTACCTACCCATTACAGAATTGAGTATAAAAATTAAAAATATATGTAAATTATTCCAGATAATATAGATATTGGGGTGGTTAATAAATACCTACTGTATCCATGCCAACTCATACATGCATGAACAGTCATATGATTGTGTTACTGTGACTTCCTCACCCTCACTCATGAAGTAGGGGATGCGGAACCGACCCTCCAGGACCCTCTGTCTGAGGACAAGAAGGCTAGGGCCATCAAATGGAAGAGTGCCACACAGTAACATGTACAAAACCACCCCCATACTCTGCATGACAAACACATACACAGAAAATCAATAAATAAACATAAATCTCTGCCTAGGAACTAGCACAAAGGACCACCCACACACAATACAGGAAATAATAATTATGTTTTCAATCAGTTAAATTACCATTAGTTGTTGACGCAATTCACTGTACTGACTGAGAGGACACAAATCAACAAATGGCAAGAATTTTGTCAGCTGTCTACATTAGTTGCCCCCTTCTATGGTATTACCAAGCTTTTTTAAATATGCTATTAGGTAATACCATGGTTTTGTGGATATGTAATAATTCCATGCTATTTTTTGTAGAACCATGTCAAGTTAAATCAAAACTTTTTATAGTGCTTTTATTAATACACACCACAAAGCAGCTTTAGAGAAAGTCATGATGTTAATGTTTATAATATCCTAATATTTTCATGCCCTATAATTCAAATTCAGCAGATTAGAGCTGGGCGATAATATAATTTACATTTTGCGGCAATACAAGCGATAAAGCAGTTGAGATTTGCTATATAGTATATATTGCTGCTGAAAACGCAGCCCTGAAGTATCAGCAGAGATCGAGTCAACTAGATCATCCATCGTGAAGGCCTCATCGACACGACAGCCAGTAGCACAGTTCCTCAACAAACCGTCCATACCGACGTGATGAATACGATCCTCAACTGGATGGAACTGAAATAAACACTTTGATTGGTGCGATCCTATCAGACTTATGATAGCAACCTGATTCGTAACAAAGCACTGTTCGCCAGAGGAGAACTGGCCCCCCGACTAAGCCTGGTTTCTCCCAAGGTTTTTTTTTCTCCATTTTAAAACCTATTTGCCACTTGTTTGCCACCTGTTTGCCACCTGATGTCACCTGATGGAGTTTGGGTTCCTTGCCGCTGTCGCCTTTGGCTTGCTTAGTTGGGGACACTTGACATTTGACTTGACATTTGATATTCAACAGTATTCTTGACATTTAATCAACAGTGCTTCTGATCTGCCTGCATTGACACTATTCTTTAAGAGCTGCTGTGCAGCCAAAATTATGTACCAGTTATCAATGTAAAGCTGCTTTGACACAATCTGCATTGTAAAAAGCGCTATATAAATAAAGGTGACTTGACTTGACTTGAAAACAAACAAACAAAACAGCCTAAGCTTGTTGGCTGTTCTTCCAGCCTGGTTATAACTGGTTTAGCAGGCTGGTTTTGAGGGGTTTTGACCACTTTAGATGGTCAGGCTGGTCTTAGATGGTCAGGCTGGTAGCTGACCAACCAGCTAAAACCAGCTTTACACCAGCTACATCCATCTTAAACCAGCTAAGACCAGACAACCAGCTTAGTCTGGCTTTAGGTTTTTTTTCCAGCAGGGGCTTTACATGATTATACTGTAACCATGTAAATAACATGGTACATGAATATGGTACTCAATCCTATACCAGTACTATGGTATATATCAAATTACTATAGTGTTTCCATCTGATACACTCAATCTACTGCCAAGCTCTTACCCAGATGTTCAGTTGTGGACCCGCATACTGTTGCCCCTCAAACATCTCCGGAGCCGCATATGGAGGGCTTCCGCACCAAGTGGTCAGAGGTTCCCCTGGACGGAAGAAGTTTCCAAAGCCAAAATCTGTATCAAAATCTGTAATCCAGATTTGGAGAGGAAAAAAAAGGTCAATGCCATTATATTCATTCTGCTTGGAAGACTTAAGGTACATAAGCAAAATTTTACAGGCAAAAAAAAAGTCTGTGTCATAAGGTGTTGCTGTAAAGTATTCGGAAATCCACAAAATAAGGGCTTTTATTCATACAAAGGAGAGATATACCAACACAACACATATAAACTAACAATAGAACTGACAAAGGAGTGCAGGGAGTGAGTCCAACTTAAAGGGAGTGCTGACGAAGACAACAGGTGCAGGGAATCCAGAGAAATGGTGGGAAGGCTGAAGAGGGAAGTGAGTTCAGGTGTGCAAACAAAGAGGATCATGGGAACTGGAGTCCGGGAAGGTGTGGTTGTAACATTACCTCCCCGGTATTTTTTTGGGAGATTAAGGGGGGGCTGGAAGGGAAGGGCTGCTTGGGGGGGCTCGTGGGTTGGTGGAGCGGGCTCGGTGGCTGGAGCGGGCTCGGCGGCGGCTGGAACGGGCCCGGCGGCGGTTGGAGCGGGCTCGGCGAGGGCTGGAGCAGGCTCGGCGAGGGTGGGAGAGGGGTCTGGAGACGGGGTCCAGGTCATTCCCTCAAATTCAATGAGGATTCCCACTGGCACGGGAGTGGGCGCCGCTAGGAGCGGTAGTTCAGGATCGGAGGCAGAGTTCATTGGGGACTGGGACTGCTCGGAGGCAGAAAACACTGGAGACTGGGACTGCTTGGCGACCTTCTTCAGTCGTCTGGGCCTAGTGGTGGACTTTTCTTTGGCCGGCTTGGGGTGTGGGTCAGACAGGACACCAGGGGAATGCCCACTTGGAGGAGTAGGCGGAGGAAACTGGCGGTTGGTGAACTGGCCAGGCCGCTTGTATTTCTGTGGGGACTGGACGAGGAATACTCGATAATTCTTGAACCTCTTCAATTACAAAATCAGAACAATTCAGAAAGAGAATCAGATTAGTTGTCTCGACTAGGGAAAAAAAACATGCAGGTTCACTAAAACGAATCGTGTCCTTGTCCAGACCCACCAGAAAACAAGCATTTAATGGGGCATCTGGCCAGTTCAAAAAGTAAGCAAGCTCAGTAAATTCCTCCACATACCTCTCCAGCGGGCGACCGTCCTGCCGGAACCTACACAGGCGATCCTCCACTGAGGCTTGCTTGAGAGACAGGAAAAAACCCATCTTTTTTTGTAGAAATCCAGTGGTTTTGGTCAGTTCTTCTGTCATAAGTGTTGCTGTAAAGACGAGGCATATTCGGAAATCCACAAAATAAGGGCTTTTATTCATACGAAGGAGAGCTATACCAACACAACACAAATAAACTAACAATAGAACTGACAAAGGAGTGCAGGGAGTGAGTCCAACTTAAAGGGAGTGCTGACGAAGACAACAGGTGCAGGGAATCCAGGGAAATGGCAGGAAGGCTGAAGAGGGAAGTGAGTTCAGGTGTGCAAACAAAGAGGATCGTGGGAACTGGAGTCCGGGAAGGCGTGGTTGTAACAGTCTGTTGTCTATTGTCCATAATGTAACGATGTATGGAGCACAACTCAGACAGAAGTCACTTTCAAACCAAGCCATTTTCTATTGGTCAGCTCTGCAAATCTGCATGACCAACTTGAAATTGTTGCAATTATTATGCAAGTCAATATTCTGATCATATTTTTTTCTAAGCACATATACATGTGTGTGTGTATATATATATATATATATATATGTGTGTGTGTATGTGTGTGTATATAGTGTTTATATTTCTCTGCTTTTTGTTATTTGTTTTTTAACTGTTTCTTGCATATTTTATGTACATTATGTACATTCCTCCTCTTATTGTACAGCACTTTGGTCGGCCTCTGGCTGTTTTTAAATGTGCTTTAGAAATAAACCGAACTTGAACTTGAATTTATAATTTTATATCTGATTCATATCATACCACTGATGTTTCCACCACATAGACATGATTAGGTGAGTCTTTTTTCAGTACATTTGTAGTTGGAAAAAAACAATCAAAAAAAATAATGCAAAATGAATACAATAAAGCATAAATAAGGTGCAGACTGATTAAGGCTCGTTTCAGCCGCAGGAACTTTCCTCTGGAATTAGGGACTTTGGGGTGATACTTGGTGTGTTTCAACCGCAGGGACTAGGGTCTAAATGAATTTCCAGGTAAAAATGTTCCCTTTATAAAATCCCTGCTCACGAGGTAGTACTTTTTCAAAGTTCAGGAATTTTTGCCGCTGAACATGCTGATTCATTGAGTTCACGCAGCATTTTGATTGGCTGACTCCACGCACCATTTTATTTCAACAACCATTTAAAAAAGTCTGTTCTGGTGCGTGCAGTAAGAGTTGTTGCAACTTGAATCAACAATGGTGTTTAAAAAATATGACCGATGGACTGATGATGAGTTTCAGGCTTTATTAAGTTTATATGTGGAAGACAAATTCCAGTGGGAACTGGAAAGTCGCTCGCAGTCCTACGTCACTGGACTAATTTGCGTAATATTTACAGTACTTTAGGCTGCGATGAAAATGCAGACAGCAACAGGTCTGTGGGAAAAAAAGTTCCTGGGACAAACTTTTCCAGGTAATTTCAGTGGAAACGCAGCTTAAATTTAACTACAATCAGTTAATCATTCATTATTTATTTTTTGGGGGGGATTTTGGCCCTAACTAACAGGCCACAGACATCTTGAAGACTGTACTTACATGAGCCTATAATTTCACTTTTACATCAAGATTTTATAAAAGAATCAAGAAAATTTGTCTGCAATCAACAATTAATATAAAAGGAATCTAAAGGGTTGATTCAAAAAATTCTGGAATAGACTTTACTCAATAGTAATTCTGTATGGAACCTTATGTCTCTTACCTCTGTGCAGTATATTAAAAGATTTATACTATTATAAAGTAAATTTGGACTCGAGCACACCCTCTGTAAATATTTATGCACAAATTTTTTTTATTACAGTATTTGCAGGAAATGACATTACCCAGCTAAGTTAAATTCATATAGAGAACAAAGTAACCTGGCCAATAAAAGTGTAAAACTTAATCCCTGTGTAATGAATGGAAAAAGATAAGAGATATCTGGACTCAGGTGCGGGATTTCTTTTAACACAAAGAAATTGCACAAAGACCAGAACTTAGGTGACAGTATCAGCCAGAAGTCTTTCAAATATAATTCCTTCGAAGTGATGGTGCTTTACGTAACATTATGTAAGTTGACATTTGTACTGGCTACTGTATACAGGCCACCAGGACACCATACAGACTTTATCAAAGAAATTGCCGATTTTCTATCAGAATTAGTACTAGGTGCAGATAAAGTACTTGTTGTTGGTGATTTTAATATCCATGTAGATAATAAAAAAGACTCATTGGGATTGGCATTTACAGACATTCTAAACTCTATTGGTGTTAGACAACACGTGTCAGGACCCACTCATTGTCGTAATCATACTTTAGATCTAATATTGTCACATGGAATCGATATTGATGCCGTTGAAATTCTGCAGCAGAGTGACGACATCTCAGATCATTATCTAGTCTTGTGTATACTACATTTAGTTAAAGCGGCTAAACTGCCTCCCTGCCATAAATATGGTAGAACCATCACTTCTACCACTAAAGATCGCTTTATAAATAATCTTCCTGATCAGTTTCATCGCCTTAGCATACCAGACAGCTTAGAAGACCTTGATGTTGCAACAGAAACTATTGCCTCTGTCTTTTCCAGCACATTAGACTCAGTTGCTCCTTTGCGTTTAAAAAAGATTAAGGAAATTAATCCAACGCCATGGTACAATGAGCACACTCGGGCCCTAAAAACAGCAGCTAGAAAAATGGAGCGCAGCTGGAAGAAAACAAAACTAGAAGTATTTCGCATTTCGTGGAGAGAGAGAATGATTGAGTACAGAAAGGCCTTAAAAACTGCTAGATCTGCCTATTTTTCAAAACTTTTAGAAGAAAATAAACACAACCCTAGGTATTTATTTGATACAGTGGCTAAATTAACAAGAAATAAAGCTTCAACTTATGATGTTTCCAAAGAGCACTTTAATGACTTTATGAACTTCTTTACTTGCAAGATTGATAATATTAGAGAGAAAATTATAACCATGCAACCGTCTACTACAGTATTGTGTCAGACAGTGCATTGTAGTGTCCCTGAAGAAAAATTCAATTCATTTACTGCTTTAGGAGAGGAAGAATTGTCTAAACTTGTTAAATCATCAAAATCATCCACATGTATGTTAGACCCTATGCTAAGCTATTGAAAGAGATGCTTCCAGAGGTCATACATCCTCTTCTTAATATTGTTAATTCATCTTTATCACTAGGATACGTACCAAAAACTTTTAAGCTGGCTGTTATTAAACCTCTTATTAAAAAACCACAACTTGATCCTAGAGAATTAGTCAATTACAGGCCGATTTCAAATCTCATTTTTCTGTCAAAAATACTAGAAAAGGCAGTTTCATCACAACTATGTTCCTTTTTAGAAAGAAATAGTATCTGTGAGGATTTCCAGTCAGGATTTAGACCGTACCATAGTACTGAGACTGCTCTTATTAGAGTTACTAATGATTTGCTCTTATCATCAGATCGTGGTTGTATCTCTCTATTAGTGTTACTGGATCTTAGTGCTGCATTTGACACTATTGATCACAATATTCTTCTAAATAGACTCGAAAACTATGTTGGCATTAGTGGAATTGCATTGGCATGGTTCAAATCATACTTATCTGACCGTTATCAGTTTGTAGTAGTAAACGATGAGATGTCCTATCAATCACAAGTTAAATATGGAGTACCGCAAGGCTCAGTACTAGGACCGTTGCTTTTCACTCTGTACATGCTACCCTTGGGAGATATCATTAGGAAGCATGGCGTTAGTTTTCATTGTGTAAGAATTGAAAATATCTAAAGATATTTTAAAATGAACAAAGACATTTGCTTTACTGTTTCAACCCCCTCTCTCTTGCTACAAGGGCCATTTGGAAGACACAAAGGTGTTGATAGTGATCAAGCCCTGTAGGCCAAGATGTGTGTACATCGGGGGTCTACAAATGGTCACACCTTTAGTACAGTGGGGGAAGTTTTAATCTTCTGATTGGTCGGTTTGAATGTCTCACATTTGGGTTTTGGTCAAGGAAGGGATAAAACAAGATGGTAACTATCGCTCTGTCTCTTTTTCTATGCTCTGCTCTTTTTTCTATGCTCTGCTCTCTTTTCTATGCTCTTTTCTATGCTCTTCTTTCTTGGATTCTTGGCTTTTCTTGGGCACTCTCTGGCCCTCTTTCTCTCTCTCTCTCTCTCTCTCTCTCTCTGTGTGTGTGCGCGTGCGCGTGCTTGAGGATTGCTGAGTTGTTTGGCGTGAGTGAGAGCGATCTTGAGTGAGTTTCTTTTTTCTTATTTCTTAAATCTTTATATGCTTTAAGTTAGATAAAAGGCACTTTGTTTGTGAGCGTTGTAAAGCGTTTAGCTGACTTTAGTCGGCGTTCTCCGAGTAATGGAGATAAACGCGGGAGACGTTACAAGTATGTCTGTTAGGCATGGGTGCAAATGTATACCTGACCCCACTGTTACGGTGGAAGATTGCTTATTAGCCGTAAGCGCTGTGATCGGTGGGGCAAACATTAGTTCGGCATCTCGAATGAATAAGGCTGTTGTGTTTTTTCTAAAGGAAGTTCAAATGGTGGACACTTTGATTGAGAATGGGTTAACAATAAATGATACATTTGTGCCCGTTCTACCCCTTTCAAGTCCAACCAAAAAAGTTGTTCTTTCAAACGTGCCGCCGTTTGTAAGAAGCGAAAAATTAGAGGAAATACTTAAAAGACATGGTAAGCTAATGAGCCCCATTAAAATGATTCCACTTGGCTGTAAAAATGCTGAACTTAAACATGTAATGTCGTTTAGACGACAGGTGATTATGATCTTGAATTCACAGACTGAAGCACTGAACTTCTCCGTCAGGATGAGTATTGACGGTAAAGATTACACGATTTTTATTAGTTCTGAGACAATGAGATGTTTCACATGTGGAGGTGTTGGGCATGTTCGGCAGACTTGTCCTAATAAAAACAGAGTGAAT
>RJVU01066102.1:368529-392594 GCA_003731715.1 Anabarilius grahami | reverse complement strand
TGCGATCCTATCAGACTTATGATAGCAACCTGATTCGTAACAAAGCACTGTTCGCCAGAGGAGAACTGGCCCCCCGACTAAGCCTGGTTTCTCCCAAGATTTTTTTTTCTCCATTTTAACACCTATTTGCCACTTGTTTGCCACTTGTTTGCCACCTGTTTGCCACCTGATGTCACCTGATGGAGTTTGGGTTCCTTGCCGCTGTCGCCTTTGGCTTGCTTAGTTGGGGACACTTGACATTTGACTTGACATTTGATATTCAACAGTATTCTTGACATTTAATCAACAGTGCTTCTGATCTGCCTGCATTGACACTATTCTTTAAGAGCTGCTGTGCAGCCAAAATTATGTACCAGTTATCAATGTAAAGCTGCTTTGACACAATCTGCATTGTAAAAAGCGCTATATAAATAAAGGTGACTTGACTTGACTTAAACAGATAACTATCTTCTAAGGAATAAACAGAAAAATTAAGAACAGTACTTATTGTCTGCATGGCAAGAAATACCACAGAAGCTCAAAACAGGAAAGATATTCCACAGGGTCTAATGAATATATAAGAGGCCAGACAAAGACTGAATTGAGAACAGGTTCATAAGTGTGACAATCAATTTTTTGCCTGTCTCTTCTGGTGCCGAACTGCCCTACAGAGCTGATCATGAGCTGCGTTCAATACCCTCTCACTCTCCTAAAACCAGTAGTCCACAGCTGGAATGTACAATGGTTCCCCTGACCAGAGAAACAGGGGAGGCTGGTAGCTGAGTATGCAATGGAACAGAGTTAATTTTGTTCTGAAATGGGAACGCTGCCGCCGGAGTGAGTTTTGTGCATACTCGGCCCATGGTAGGAAAGGCTTCAGCTGTGTTGGTTCGAGTGACAGAATGTTCTCAGGAAGTGGCAGACCTTCTGAATCTTCCTCTCCGACTGCCCGTTCAACTGATGGTGGTAACCTGAAGACAGACTGACAGTTACTCCAAGTAATTTTAGTAAAGTCCTTCCATACCTGAGAGATGAACTGTGGCCCATGATCCGAGACGATGTCCTCTGGGATGCCACACGTGCGAAATACATTGTGGAATAGTTCTTCGGCTGTTTCTAAGGCAGTAGGTAACTGTTTTAGCGAGATGAGTTTACAGGCTTTAGAGAACTGATCCACTATTACTAAAACACGTGTGGCCATTAGATAAAAAAATCAGGCAAGTCAGTCATGAAAGTGAGGGAGATATGAGACCATGGCTATTCAGAAATGGGCAGCGGGAGGAGTTTGCCATCTGGTAAATGGCACGAGCACTTGGAGATGGCACAGGCGGGATAGCCCTGCACATAGTGGCACACTTCCTCAGACATTTGTGGCCACCAGTAATTTTCCTGGATAAACGAGAGGGTCCACACCCCTCCGTATCAGTTTTACAGCCAAGAGCACATGGTTCCCGATGTCATAGTTCTGCTCAATAGAAGGCACATAGATGGAGTTTCTCTGGACTCCCCTGCTGCTGTGAGAGTACAGCACCGACCCTGGTTGTAGAAGCATCAACTTCCACGATGAAAGGGAGCTCAGGATTTAGATGCAAAAGAATGGGGGCAGTTATGAAAGCTTAGCAAATGGATCAGCAGCACCATCATTCCAATTCAAGGCCTTGGGTCCTTTCTTTAACAGGGAAGTGAAGGGGGCAGTGATGGTGCTGTACTCTCGGATGAATCTCCTATAGAAGTTCACAAAGCCTAGAAAGCGTTGGAGATCCTTCACTGTCTTCAGTACTGGAAGGAGCGTACACCTCCACCTTCCCCTCGTCCATCTGCACAACATGCTGATCGATGACATACCCGAGGAACTGGATCTTGCCATGATCGAATGAGCATTTTTTCTGCCTTGAGGAAGAGCTGGTACCTCCGCAGATGCCATAACATGAGGGCTACGTGCTGACGGCGGTCGGTCAGGTTCCGGGAGTATATCCGGATGTCATCAATATAAATCAGGACAAACTGGTGGAGCTACTCCCAGGACACCCCGTTCATTAAGCATCATCCCCCTCTCAAGGTTGTAGGCGCTGCAGAGGTCCAGTTTGGTGAACACGGCAGCACCTCTGAGCATCTCCAGGGCAGCAGGGACAAGAGGAAGGGGGCAACGATACTTGACGGTTACATTAATCAGGGCGTGGTAATCTGTACAGGATGTCAGACCACCATCTTTCTTCTGTACAAAAAAGAAACTGGAAGTGGCAGGGGAGGTAGATGGGCAAATGTTTCCTTGATCCAGAGCCTCCTTGATGTAGTTTTCCATGACCTTCTGTTCAGGGAGAGACAGGGGATACACTGTATCCACGCACCCAGCAGCAGCTCTAAAGCACAATCCCATGGGCGGTAAGGGGGAAGTTGAGCAGCTTTCTTGGGGCAGAATACATCTAGGTAGGAGTTATAGCAGGAGAGAATGTCAGTTGGCCCACCACTGGCTAGACTTTCCATGGAGGTGGTACATATGGTTACCTCGGATATCTTGATTGTTTGCAGACAGGAATTAAAACATTGCGGCCTCCATTGAAGTATCTCTCCAGACTGCCTGGACAGGACAGGTGAGTTTTCATTCAGCCAGGGTCGGCCTAGGATAAGAATGGATGTTGAACCCTCCAGAACCTTAAATTGCCTGTATTCATGATGTAACACTCCTACTTGTATCCTTACTGGCGGAGTTTGATGCTAGATGTAGCCCTGGCCCTATGGTTTTCTCAGGATGGATGTGATAGGAAGGTGTTTGAAAAGAGGAATCTTGGGGATATTCAGTTTGTTACAGAGCTGCCCCGAGATGAAGTTTCCAGCTGCTCCTGAGTCGAGGAGGGCAGGAACTGTATAGAACACAGAGTCAAAAGCAACTTTTACCATAGTGCTTAAAGGAGAGTTAGAATTGTACACAGTAAAGACAGAACTCAACGATGATCTTGGGATCTTGTTTGGGCATTTGGAGACAAAGTGCCCCTTTCTGCCACAATACAAGCATAAATGAAGATTTATTCTCCTTGTCGTCTCTTCAGGAGACAGCTCAGTATAATCAACTTGCATGGGCTCTGAGCTCGGTTCTAGAGGGTGAAGGAAACTGCTAGGGAGTATTAGTGGAGGAAGCAGGGCTGGCTGATCACGAAAGCAGGATTGCATACGGTGAGCTACTTGTATTGAAAGTTGGATAAATCATTCTAACTGATGGGTGTCATCATAAAGGGGTGAGTTGAAGACGCAGGCAAGGTTCCAATGTTGGATATCAGGGTGGGCTCATTCCATTCACTGGCAGCCGTTAACGTGCGGAACCGAAGGGCGTGATTGGTAATCGATCGTCTGTCCTGGCATAGAGGTCTGCATTCCCGCGTGAACCGTGGGACCCGATAAGATTTCTTGCTGCGCGGGATAAAATTTTGAATGAAAGGCGGATTGCGGTCGGTAATAGGTCTGACAATAACCTGGTCGCTCCCGAGATGCTTTGACATCAGCACATCTGTGCTTGAATTCGAAGTGAACACATTTTTCTGCAGTGGTGGCGTTCACACAGTCACCAGTTCCCTGTCCTGAGAAACCTGGCAAGATATGTTCTTTGCATTAGAGGTCTGCGCGAGTGCACCTTCAGAGAACATTCAACCTTTGTGATCGGATTTTGGAGGAGAGAGGTTCTGAAACAGTCATCAGTCAGCGTCATTCTATTCTTGCGTGAATGTTAAAAAAGATTTCATTTTGCAGTATAGCTAGTAAGCCAAAATTTTTTCTCTGACATTTTTTAGGGTGTTGACAGCATCATAGACAAATAACAAATCTTGTATATGCAACATTTTATATTTGTTATCCCCAATCACTCTCTTTCTTTAGGGGAAGTTTAAACGCGAGATTCTGGAAACGATCTTTAGCGGGACCCCTCGGGTTGGGAAGAAAATCACAATATGCAGATAGCGGGTGAACACAGAGTGAATTTTAGGCGGGAGCGGGTTCGTGCAGAATAGAACCATTGCGGGAGCGGGATGAAAAAAACAGTCCCGCGCAGACCTCTACTGGCGAATGCCAGGATGTGTCGCCAACAGCATGACCGAAAACCTCCTTGAAATGCTGTATAAAATTGTCGATGTTATCTGTTATCGATCCACCCTGATCCCATATCGTGTGGGCACACTGAAGTACTCAAAAAGATAAATGGTATGCTTAATTTCACGATAAGTGTGCGATTAATCACAATTTATCGCGATTAAAAAAAATCTATTGGCAGCCCTAATATATTAGTGCTGTCAATCGATTAAAAAAATTAACTCAATTAATAAATTTTTTTCTATGATTAATCGAGATTAATCACAATTAAAAAACGTTTCTATACGTTTTTTAATATATTTTAGAATGTAATAATTTCACAGTTAATCTCCAAATTAAAACAACATAAAGAAACAACATGAAGACAGTATATTTGGAACTCGACCGGTAATAATTTAACACGTTTAACGCAAAAAAAAATACAGAAGCATGTAAAATTACGTAATAACAATTTACGTCACGCAGTTAGATGATCTTAAAAGTCCATGCTGATTATATCAGAGATGGCAGAGAGAATTATTCATTCCAGTGTCTGTTTCGCTTTAAAACACAAACTGTGTCATTGTATCTGAAGAGTGCGAGCCCTCCCTCATTGCACTGTTCCTGTCTATACGGAACGTCGAAACATCCCACCACTGTATGGCCAGATGATATGAAAACTATGTTTCTCGGCTGGATAAAGCAAACCAGCTTCTTGCTATGTAAATTTTGATGGATGAGGATTGCAATCAAAGTAAAAAGATGATTGCGGTGACGTACATTAAGCACACGTGAGTCCGTTATATTCATGGGCAAACAAATCATGTACAAGCGCTCTCGATGCACTGATCGCACATTGTATTTATGCACAGACGCATTTAAGTACATTCACACTTTCAATACATTCACACTTCAATCTGATGTTTACTTTGCTGGATATACCCAGGTGAAAAAAAAGTACACTTCTATAAAGTACTTAAAGTGCTCTATTTCCATGCACTAATTTTGTACTTAATATACAAAAAATTCTTCTTTAGTACTTCTTTAGATCATCTTAAGAACATCTAAGTGTACTCAACTGTGCTATTTTGAGACAGCATGAAATATGAACTAAAATGTGCTTTTAATATACTATCTCTGTATTTAAAAAATATATTTAGCTACCACTTTTAGTACACTATGGGTTCAAATGTACCTAAATACATTTTTTAAATACAGAGATAGAATATTAAAAGCACATTTTAGTTCATATTTCATGCGGTCTCAAAATAGCACAGTTGAGTACACTTAGATGTTCTTAAGATAATCTTAAGAAGTACTAAAGAAATTTTTTTAGTATATTACGTACAAAATTAGTGCACAAAATAGAGCACTTTAAGTATATTATAGAAATGTACTTTTTTTTCACCTGGGTAGGTAATGATGGCAAAATGGAAACAAAATGGTGTTAAAAAGATAAATGGTATGCTTAATTTCACGATAAGTGTGCGATTAATCGCAATTTATCGCGATTAAAAAAATCTATTGGCAGCCCTAATATATTAGTGCTGTCAATCGATTAAAAAAATTAACTCAATCAATTTTTTTCTATGATTAATCGCGATTAATCACAATTAAAAATTGTTTCTATACGTTTTTTAATATATTTTAGAATGTAATAATTTCACAGTTAATCTCCAAATTAAAACAACATAAAGAAACAACATGAAGACAGTATATTTAAATACTTGTTTAATGGCATCTTTTTATGAATGAAGGCCAGTATCTAATAGCTGGTACAGCTACTGATGTCTTGATGAAATTTATTTTTTTCCCCAATTTTAAACATGAATTATAGCCATTCAACATTACAATGTAATTGAAAGCTATAATTTTTTACATTTATTAGGCTTCAAAAATATAACTTTATTTTTATTTTAAATGAACTTAGAACAATCCTCACATAAACCCATAATAAATGTCATATTTACCTGTGCCTTTCCTACCTGTGAACCTTTGTTCTTTCATTATCTTCAATGACAGACAGCATTAGTGGCTGCTGTCACTTTAAGAGCTGCCGCTGCTGCACATGACGCAGATCTCACAAGCGTCCCGCTTTTTCACAGCTCTTTACTTTCGTTTTAAGACTTTAACTCATTCAAGGCTGCTCTTATGAGGATACTTGACAAAAGGTGTTATTGTTCATTAAAGTGTGACAGAGAACTCGATTCTGGCGCGCCGTCCACGCGCACGATGGCGCGTGTCTTTCTGTGTGTCGTGTGTGTGACAGGACATTCACAGACAGTGTGTTCTCTTTTTTGGCGCGTTTAAATGGTTTAAAAGCATTTGCATGAATAAGAGCGTGATCATATATTGTAATGCTAGCCAAAGGATGACAGAAAAAACGGATGCTGCGTTAATTGCGTTAATATCTTTAATGCTTTAAACTGGAAAAAAATGTATCGCATGCGTTAACGCGTTAACGTTGACAGCACTTATGTATGTGTGTATGTATATATATATATAGACAAGCATCATTTCTGGCATCTGTAACCAGAATATCATTGTATGTCCTTTGCTTTGTATAATAATAACGTATACAGCTACATTTGAAAGAAGAAGCACTCTTTACTTGTGCCTGAACATCTGAACACAAACAATTATCAAATGCACATTGACGGATCTTCTTCCGTCTGTTCTCCAAAATGTGATCAAATGTATATTTCTGCAGGCGCGTGTAAACTGGTTAACTGTGTCTACGCAAAGACGTAAATTTTCTAGACGAACAGCTCGCCGTCGCCACCACTGCAAAATAGATAGCTACCGGGTGTGCCTCATACGTCCTGAAAAGTGAAAACATCAAAACATAAAAATAAATTACGCTTCAAATAAAATTTTCCGAAAGATGGTTTTGGTCATTTAAGGTAGTTATTATTACGCTGATATATATTCGATTGTTCGTTTTTGTGATAAGTTTGATTTTAGCTAGCAATTTGATGGTATAGAAATGGGGCGTGTCGTCGTGATTGACAGTTGTGACTGGCAGCTTCTCTGAGGACTGTCGGAGCTTCGAGGGGAGATTGAAGATATAACTAACCATGAATTTTTGATTTCTGTGTTATTTCACACCAACAAAATGAGTTGTTCAGCAGTAAAATGTACTAACCGAGCTACAGGATCTGACTGATCACTTAACTTTTTTCGGTAACATTAAATGTGGGCTTTAAGCTAATTAATAATTATATTATAATAATGTTATTAGTTAAGATAACACGCCTAACGTTAGCCATGACGGGGAAAAGCAGGTGATCGTTATCTGGCAGTTACTAATTATTTTTATGGGTATAAAATAATAATTAGCTGGACAAAACTAATGATAGCCTGCTCTAATTAATTATAGAGCACTGTCTACAGCAATCGATCTCCTGTTGTTACGGTATACAGGACGTCGGAGGCACAGGTACAGGTTATGATGTTTATTGAGACAACCAGAGCAGTAACAGGTGAGTATTTCAGATGAAGTATACCAGAACGAGTATATATCAAGACAGTAATACTTGACTTGATCTTCACACCAGGTTTGATGAAGGCAGAGAGACGAGGAGCCAGACAGAGGATATATCAAGACAGGAACACTGAACTTGATCTTCACACCAGATTCAATGATGACCAGGAAACTGGGAATAGAGACTGCACATAGACACTCACGAAGGACTGGAGAACATGGAGGATCCTGGAGACACACTGAAGACAGGTAAGGAGTCCGTAAGGCAAGCATTCAGGTTAGTATGCATTAACGAAACCGGACAATGACTGTGTGACTGTGAGTGTCTTTTAAGCTGCTCTTGATTGTGCTGGTGATGAGTGTCAGGTGCGTGTGATCAGTACTCTGGTGAGGGAGTGCGACGTGATTGGCTGGGTGCAGAGCCTAGTGTGACTGTTACATTACCCCCCCCCCCTCCACGGTCCGCTCCTGAGGACCGAGGACCCCGTCGACGTGGTGGTCGGCCTCTGCCTCGTGGAGCTGGTTTGTTGGGATGTCTGGCGTGGAAGTCTTCCATAAGACTAGGATCAAGGATGTCAACCCTGGGAACCCATGATCTTTCTTCGGGACCGTAACCCTCCCAGTCGACCAGGTATTCCAGGTGACCACCACGACGATGGGAGTCTAGGATCTCCTTGGCGAGATACGCTGCACCGTCTTCCACTATGATCGGAAGGGGGGGTTCTTCTGCATCACCAGGCTCTGTGGAGGGAAGGACAGACGGATGGTGAGTTTTTAACAGTGACACATGGAATGTGGGATGGATTCTGAATTCAGGAGGGAGTTGTAACTGATAGGTGACGGGGTTGACTTGTCTGAGGATGGTGTAGGGGCCAATGAATCTGGGACTCAGCTTTTTGCAGGGAAGTCGCATCCGGATGTCTCTAGTGGATAACCAGACCTTGTCTCCTGGCTGGTAAACAGGTTATTGAGACCGGCGGAGATCCGCTGTCAGCCTGCGTCTTCTGAGGGCTCGCTGGAGTTGCAGATGTGCTGAGTCCCAGACCCTCTTGCTCTCCCGGAACCAGTAATCCACTGCTGGGACGTCTGATGGTTCCCCATCCCAGGGAAACAGTGGGGGCTGGAAGCCGAGCACGCACTGGAAAGGGGTGAGTCCAGTGGAGGGCTGACAGAGAGAGTTCTGGTGACCATGACAGAAGGTACGCAGGAAACGGCTAATCTCCTGAATCTTCTGCTCCGTCTGCCCGTTCGTCTGAGGATGGTAACCAGACGAGAGGCTAATGGTCACATCTAGGAGCTTGAAGAAGGCTCTCCAGACGTGGGAAGTAAATTGTGGACCTCGGTCAGACACAATATCTTCAGGTAATCCAAAATATCTGAATACATGGTTGAAGAGTAATTCTGCGGTAGTCAGAGCTGTAGGAAGTCCTNTACTCGGCCCAGCCCAGGAACTGGTTCCAGGAGTTCTGGTGACCATGACAGAAGGTAAGCAGGAAACGGCCAATCTCCTGAATCTTCCGCTCCGTCTGCCCGTTCGTCTGAGGATGGTAACCAGACGAGAGGCTAATGGTCACATCTAGGAGCTTGAAGAAGGCTCTCCAGACGTGGGAAGTAAATTGTGGACCTCGGTCAGACACAATATCTTCAGGTAATCCAAAATATCTGAATACATGGTTTAAGAGTAATTCTACGGTAGTCAGAGCTGTAGGAAGTCCTGGGAGCTGAATCAGTCGGCATGACTTGGAGAATCTGTCCACGACAACCATTATGCAGGTATGTCCATCTGAAGCTGGGAGATCTGTGACGAAATCAACTCCTAGATGTGACCACGGGGCGAGTTGGAACGGGCAGCGGTTGTAACTTTCCGGAGGGAAGATGACGGGGACTCTTGGATATGACACATTCCCTGCACCCCCTAACGTACCTCCTGACATCTGCTGCCATGTTAGGCCACCAGAAGCGCTGTTTAAGCAGCGAGAGGGTCTCATTGACCCCTGGGTGGCCAGTGCCCAGCGACGCGTGGGAGGAGTGAATGAGTGGGATGCGTCGTGCCCCTGGAGCATAGTGCAAACCTGGGGGGCAACCCGGCGGAGTGTTGGTGGAGGCATTGGACTCGGGCAACGTTTCCTCAGACCAGGTGATGGGACTGACTATGAGGCTTTCTGGAAGTATGGACTCAGGAATTTCAGGACCTTCCTCGGGACTGTGGATGCGTAATAGGGCATCAGCTTTGACATTCTTTGAACCAGGGCGATAGGAAATGGTGAAGTTGAAGCATGTGAAGAACAATGCCCATCTAGCTTGACGTGGGTTTAATCTTTTCGCCTCACGCAGGTACTCCAGATTCTTATGATCGGTTAAAACTAGGAAAGGGTGTCGGGCTCCTTCGAGCCAATGCCTCCACTCCTCCAGGGCGAGCTTGATGGCAAGTAGCTCCCTGTTTCCGATGTCGTAGTTCATCTCCGCCGGGTTGAGTTTGCGGGAGAAGGCGGCGCATGGATGGAGTCTACTTGGTTTCCCCTGCTGCTGTGACAAGACCGCTCCCACTCCTGTAGTGGATGCATCCACCTCGAGCACGAAAGGGAGCTCTGGATCCGGATGGACAAGGAGGGGAGCAGTCGTAAAGGCGGTCTTGAGGTCTTCGAAGGCCTTCTTCGCTGCTGGAGTACAGGACAGAGACTTGGGCTTGCCACGGAGTAGGTTGATGAGTGGAGAAGTGATGGTACTGTACTTCTTGATGACTCTTCGATAGAAATTTGCGAATCCAAGGAATCTCTGCAGTTCTTTGATAGTGGTGGGAAATGGCCAATCCTTGATGGCTGATACCTTCCTCTCGTCCATGCGGACGCCACTGTGGTCGATGTTGTATCCCAAGAACTGCACTGAGGGCTGATGGAAACTGCATTTCTCTGCTTTTAAGAACAGGTTGAAGTCCCTCAGGCGTTGGAGGACCTCCGCAATGTGACGGCGATGGTCGGCCTGGATCCGGGAGTAGATGAGGATATCATCAATGTAGACGATCACTGACCTGTGCAGGAACTCTCGGAGCACCTCATGCATAAAATCCTGGAATACGGAGGGGGCGTTGACGAGTCCATACGGCATGATGTAGTACTCGTAGTGTCAAGTAGGTGTCATAAAGGCTGTCTTCCATTCGTCCCCCTCACGTATCCGGATGAGGTTGTATGCGCTGCGGAGGTCCAGCTTGGTGAACACAGTGGCGCCGCGGAGGTGTTCCAGCGCAGATGGGACGAGAGGAAGTGGATACCTGAACTTTACTGTAATCTTGTTTAATGCCCGGTAATCTATGCAAGGCCGCAAGCCTCCGTCCTTCTTGGCAATGAAGAAAAAGCTGGAAGCAGCAGGGGAAGTAGACGGGTGGATGTAACCTTGTGAGAGCGCCTCAGTGATGTATTCCTCCATGGCCTTGTCCTCCGGGATGGACAGGGAATAGATTTTCCCCCTGGGCACTGGCTCATCGGGAATGAGGTTGATAGCACAGTCCCATGGCCGATGGGGAGGCAGCTTGGAAGCCTTCTTTGGACAGAAAACGTCACTGAAGTGGGAGTAACAGTCAGGTATGTTGACAGATCTTTTTTCTATTGGACTTTCTATGGACGTGACACAGACGTGGACTTTCTTAGACCTTGGAACTTGACTTGGAACTTGACTTGGAACTTGACTTGGAACTTGACTTGGAACTTGACTTGGAACTTGTAGAGATGGGAAACATCCCGGAAAACAATTATTACCCCACTTCAGGACGTCTCCTGTCCGCCAGGAGATGTTTGGGTCATGCTGCTCCAACCATGGGCGCCCCAGAATCACGTCAGATGTTGAATCCTCCTGAACCAGCAGATGAATCTCCTCCTCATGAAGGACGCCAATCCTCAACCGCAGAGGACCCACAATGTGGCGAACTTGACGGAGTGGACGACCAGTTACTGCATGGATCTGGTAAACTTTCGGCGATTTGACGGTCTTGAGGTTGAGCTGGCGACAGAGGGCTCCGGAGATGAAATTTCCAGCTGACCCAGAGTCGATGAAGGCATTGACTGGAAGGCAAATGTCAGCAGCAGTAAGGTTGGAGATAATAGTGAGTGGATTTTGATGATTTAACGTAGGAAGGATGACACTCACCATAGATCGCGCTGGACGCGTGGGGCATTCAGCTCTGAAATGCCCAGGATGGCCACAATACAAACAGAGACCCTGGGTCAGCCTCCTCTGTCGCTCAGCGGAAGAAAGACATGATCGGTCTATTTGTATTTCCATGTTGGCTGGTTCTGGGGAGCTGACGGATTCAAGCTGGCGGAGGAAAGATGGAAGTTGCCGCTGGTTTTGGTGCTCTTCGATGCACAGCTGCATACAAGTGGCGAATCTGATTGACAGTTGGATAAACTTCTCGAGCCTCGTATGCAGTGAGATGCAACCGCACACGGGGATCCAAACCCTGACGATACCTGGAGATGAGGGCTTGTTCGTTCCAACCACTTGCTGCCGATAACGTTCTGAACTGTAAAGCATAATCAGAGACAGATAAAGCACCTTGTTTTAAATTGCATAGCCTCTCACCCAAGGAGGAGTCCCATGAAGGTTTTCCAAATACTTCTTTAAAATGATTAATGAAACTTGGAAGTGATTGCACGACAGGATTATTTTGAGTCCATAAGGGTTCTACCCAGCGGAGTGCTTTACCGTCCAGTTGTTGAATTATGAAGGCAACTTTTGCCTTATCGTCAGGGTACAGGTGCAGTTGCATCTCCAAAACCAGCGAACATTGTAGGATTCATCTAGGGCTGCACGATTAATCGCATGAGATTGTCATGCGTGTCTCGTCAGTAAAGCCGGTTCTGTGATTAGCGGTAAATGTCCATCACCTGCTTTCAAATGGAGCGGCACTTAATATACAGAGCCGTAGTTCGCGGACAAGCTATGCAATATCGCGTTCATTATCGAAGGCGATTCATCTGCGATTATGAACGCAATATTGCGCAGCTTGTCCGCGAACTACGGCTCTGTATATTAAGTGCCGCTCCATTTGAAAGCAGGTGATGGACATTTACCGCTAATCACAGAACCGGCTTTACTGATGAGACACGCATGACAATATCATGCGATTAATCGTGCAGCCCTAGATGAATCCGTTGCAATCCTCCTCCGAGCCAGAGAAGGGCGCCAGTTTGGCCATGGGACTGGCGATCACTGTCGGAGAAGAAGCAGTGGCGTGGAATGCGGAAGTGCTCGCTGGTGGTGCTGGTGTACTGGTGAGAGTGCGACAAAGTGCTGTTACCAAATCCTGGAACGGATCTGAAGTGCTCATCGTGGTTGCTCAGCGGTGTTGGTCCGGTCTTCTGTTACGATATACAGGAGGTCGGAGGCACAGGTACAGGTTATGATGTTTATTGAGACAACCAGAGCAGTAACAGGTGAGTATTTCAGATGAAGTATACCAGAACGGGTATATATCAAGACAGTAATACTTGACTTGATCTTCACACCAGGTTTGATGAAGGCAGAGAGGCGAGGAGCCAGACAGAGGATATATCAAGACAGGAACACTGAACTTGATCTTCACACCAGATTCAATGATGACCAGGAGACTGAGAATAGAGACTGCACATAGACACTCACGAAGGACTGGAGAACATGGAGATCCTGGAGGATCAGGATCCTGGAGACACACTGGAGACACACTGGAGACACACTGGAGACAAGGTAAGGAGTCCGTAAGGTAAGGAGTCCGTAAGGTAAGGAGTCCGTAAGGTAAGGAGTCCGTAAGGTAAGGAGTCCGTAAGGTAAGGAGTCCGTAAGGTAAGCATTCAGGTTAGTATGCATTAACGAGACCAGACAATGACTGTGTGACTGTGAGCGTCTTTTAAGCTGCTCTTGATTGTGCTGGTGATGAGTGTCAGGTGCGTGTGATCAGTACTCTGGTGAGGGAGTGCGACATGATTGGCTGGGTGCAGAGCCTAGTGTGTCTGTGACACCTGTAACGTTAGTTTAACTTTATTTAAAATGGCAGGACTGTTTCTGACATTTTAGAGTTGTTTCTAGTGGCATATTATATTTAGTTTATCTACTTAATATGCTGTTTCAAAAATATTATTGCTCTAGAAACAGAACAGCCTATTATTTTATAGGTAGAATTTTAAATTGTGTGTAATTTATATAGCCTATTTAAAATACATCAATGATGACGCAGTCATCTGTGCGGAAGTTTGATAACACGACTCCGGCTCCGGGCTCCGGGCTCCACTGACGATTCCTTCTGTGCATGCCCAGGCTCCAAACTGACGTCGCGTCGTCCATCTTTTTTTTTTACAGTCTATGGTAGCTACCCGCAAATTACCGCGGGACGGCGGGTGTTCAGTTCATACTCTCTGAACAATGGTAGCTTATTTAATATATAAATTAAGAAATACATCCAAAAAAAGGTAAGAAATGCCACATACTTTGTTGTGGTGTTCATGGCGTAATAATCTGTTTGATTGTAAAATGTAGGCAATTGGGTGTATGAATTGAAATCAAATGAAATTGATACCTGTGGAATTGTTCACAGGCAGCATACACAGTTCACCTAATAAAGATCTTCATTGCTGGCAAACAATAAGATGCGTTTGCAGATTTGCTTTTAATTTACTGTAGGTCCATTGCCACTTAATCCAACGCTCCGAGTGAGTAACCACTTCAGACAATTCAGTGCGTGCAGGGAACTGAACCATTCAAACGGATTCACGAACCAATTTAACCAGTTTTGCCAACTTGTTTGATCAAGTCTTTGAACAGAATCGATTCAAAAGAGTAATTCATTTGTGAATGGGGCATCGTTCATGAAAACAAGAGACAGTGCGCTTGGAATAAACTACGCATTTCTTAACATGTACAGTATTGCATTAAAATAAAGTAAGAAGAACATCACCCAGCATAGCAAAGTAAAAGTACTGCTTTTTCATTAGAAATGTACTCAAGTTAAAGTAAAAGTATTCACATTTAAATCTACTCTTAAGTAGATTTTAAGTACACATTTTCCCCCAAAAATACTCAAGTAAATATAACTAAGTAAATGTATTTTGTTACCGACACAGGTAACAACCGCTCAGTGGGAAACTGATGAGCCCATATCTCTGATTGAGTTGGCATTTAAGTATGAACCCCCTGCATTCCTCCGCTGCCCCGGAATACAGTGACGGATTACCCATGGGACTGGCTGGTAACCCAGACAGCAACATAGTGTTTTCCCAGATCTGGCCCACATCTGGTATGTGTGGATTTCACACGGGCCAGATGTAGGCTGGATCTGGGACAACACTATGTTGCTGTCTGGTAATGGTGATGATTGGGCTTGCTGACCCTGAAGATTCGTTCACTGCACCAGTTCAGCAAACGTATGGGCCGTACTTATGGGCCGAGTCCATTGTAGACGGTCTAGACTTCTGTAATGAATGGAGAAAGACGAGAGATATAACTCAGGTGCGGGATTTATTTCAACACAAAGAAACTGAACACTTCAGTATGAGGCTAGACAAAGACTGAATGGTGAATAGGTCCTTAAAAGCATGAGATGAGTGATTAGATGATCACTGTCAGGTGTGACAATCAATTCTCTGGAAAGTGTGAGCGGATGAATGAGTGTGGAGGTGAGCAAGAGCCTGATGCACATGTGAAACCCTGTTCATAATGAACTGCATGCTGCATGTTTTTCTTTTTGTCATGTATGACCTTTACCTGTAAATCCTATTTGTGAATCCAGAAATGTATGAAAGACACTTTAAAGGAAAATATTCATTCAAATGTAGAAAATTTCTGATTTTTATATAAACAGAGAACAGCCAAATGTGTCTTGTTAAAGCAGTTATTCTCCAATTTGTTGAAACTACTAATTAACAATTAGAAATTATGATATTAAATGTTAGAAAAATAATAATCAGAGTAAGATCACATTAACAGCACTAGTGTCACGTGTGTTTTGGTTTTGTGTACATGTTTTTGATTTCATGTCTTTTATTTTGTAGTTTGATTTTTGTTGCTTGTTTGTGTCTTGCTTCCATTTACATTTACATTTTACATTTATGCATTTGGCAGACGCTTTTATCCAAAGCGACTTACATTGCATTATACTATACATTTGTATCTGAGTATGTGCAATCCCTGGGATCGAACCCATGACCTTGGCATTGCTAGTGCCACGCTCTAACCACTGAGCTACAGGAAAGCCTTCCCTTGCTCCTCAGGTTCTCCCTTAGTCTATGTGTCATGTTTTCATTGGTTGGTTATAGTCATGTGGTTTTCAGTTCTGTTTTGTCATTGGTTCTCTTGTTCCTTGTGTCACTTCCCCATTGGTTGTCTTAGTCATGTGTTCTCTTAGTTCTTATATTTAAAGCCATTAGGTGTGTTCGACATCGGTTGCGGCCGGATGCAACCGATCGGAGAGAGTAGCCGTGTGCAGGCGGGGAGAAGCTGAAAACGGAGACATGAAGTCGGACACTTTCTGCTTCTCGTAGTGACACTCACGTGGTGTTTGCATACTTTATCACAGCTGAAGTGAAATAAATGCAATATTTGACTAATACACTGATGTTTCATTTGATGAGACATTTTCATTCAATACTTTATGTACTGCTAACAGCGTCTGTTTTTACAAGAATAAAGTTCAACATAAGCATATATTATTTAAATGCCAATGTAGTGGGGTCTACATTTTTTAATCAGTTTTATTTTGATAAACATGACACAATATAACATCGCGACTACATGAAAAGAGCTTTAACTGTTATAAAAACACAGATTTTTTAGCATTACTGGAACTGAATGCGTGACAATAAACACGAAACACACGTGATCATTGTCATGCGGTGAATCCGGCCAATCATGAAACAGCTGTGTCGTCATCAGCGCTCGTGCAGCTCCTCTTGAGAAACTGCGCTGGCTGCCTCAGGCGGCTGATCTCGAATCGCTCTCGCTGTACTTTGAAGCCAAACGTCACAGTCACATGGCGTCGGCGCTGTCTCAAGTCGGACAAAATTTCTAACCGGCATGCACTGCTTCAAGTCAGCCGCCGATCGGTCTGTGCAGCGCTGCATCAAGTCGAACAAGCCTACCGTCTTCCCCATGTTCCTTCGTCGTGTATTGTTATTGTAACCCTGCTGTCGGTGAGTCAAGTCAAGTCTGTTCTGGTTAAGTCAAGTCTGTTCTGATCAAGTCTGCTCAACGTCAAGTCTGCTCAACGTCTAGCCTGTTCATGTCAAGTGGTTGCTTTGTTTGTTTGTTCACACTTTTACAATAAACTGCACTTGGGTTCTCACTACGCTCGCCTCCAGTGGACTCCGTTACAACTAGTTAGACTATAAAATGAAGTATTCCACTTAACAGTCTCCACTCTAGGACGCTGTAGATATGTATTAATGCTGAAAAGTAATAAAACAAAAAAACATGTAAGGTTTGTTCATGCTTGATTTGAGCTGGCATTTGCAACTCAGTGCTAGCACACACAATCATCTCTAAGTCAGAGGGAATACGAGGACATAAAATCTTTACACAGAGCTCTTATTATTTTTTTGACCTATGGTTTTACTGCTACTTAAACTGGCATAAACTCTTTCATAATTTGCAACAGCAAGAACGTTTTATTTTGACAATTTATTTTGACTAAAATTTAAACAGTTATACATGTCTTTGCATTATATGTCAAAATAACATTTATTTTATAGGAATATAGCACAAGCACACTTTTTTAATAAAAAAATTTTGTTTATGGAAGTTTATGTTTTAAAATATGAAGACGGAGACAAAAAAGTTGTTGCGTATGGCAAGCAGGACGAGGCTGAGAGCCATGAGAACGGTGCGAGGCTGGTAACGTGATTGATAATGAACACCACCTGCATGCCGCACCGGTCTTGTATCTCACCGAGGAGCTCAGAAGCATAAAAGGAGGTGTGGCGACAGTGAAGGACGAGAGACAACCCGGCCTGGACTTTATGTAATGTTTTGTTTATGTGTGTGCGGCAGTCATCCATGAGGGACGTTTTTACTTTCGTTTTGTGTTGGTTTATTTTATATTAAACTTGAACATTCGCTGGTTCCCACCTCCTTCTTTCCTGAAAAACATACCTTGTTACAATAATGAACTACACCAGAAGATAAAATATCAAAATGATGGGATGCCTGTGTGAACTTGAAGAGAACTGACTTCATACATCCCTGAAAAATCAACCCGATACCAAGTGGTTAAATATAATTTAAAATGTGGTTCAGAAAAGAGATGGTGACATTAACATTATTTGTTTGCATACTCCATTAAAATTCTCATACAAAATTATTCCTGTGCACACAGAATTATAATATCACTTAATTCTGGGGGACCATACAGGACCCCCCAAATAGATGTGACATTTTGAGTCATTTGGCTTACTTGGGGCAAGTTGAATTTTCCACTTTGTATTTAGTCTTGTCATTATTTACTACTCATAGCAGGTTATATCAGCAAGCATTTCTGAGCACTTCTTTAGATATTGGTGGTTCTATATGAGATCATGAGCGGCCTGAAGGTGTGGTTGTCCTGAGCTTGAGCGAGAGGTGACATCTCACATGAAAATTCCTCATGACCCAGCTTTTAGCCCCCGGGTGAACTGGCAAACAAGGCCAGCATTTCAGATATTCCCCCACCCACGATTACCCATTAACACCATTAAATGATCATGTGGTGCCTTGAAAGGGAAAAATCTCAAAAACACAGCAGTCTCAAAGCACATCTTGCTTGTTTGTTTGGCTGTGTGGTTTTGGGCTGTGTGGTTTTGGGCTGTTTGTAGACACTTACAGGCCATATGAGACATTATATATGAGGGCTTTATTCTAAAGATAGTGCAATAAATTCATAGATAAATAGATGAGTGATAAAATGAAAATAAAACAAAAGACAATTTATGTTAGTGTTGTGATTTAGTGACACATTTATTAACCTCAATCCCAAATCCTCTGTTCAGGTCATTTTGACCACTTTTCATGAGACTCAAACAAACAGGTTAATGTCACCTTGGGCAATTTGGATAGACAACAAACATACTAAGGTGACCAAGTAAGTTAGAGAGAGCTGAGATGAAGGTCACTGCCCTGATTTCACTGCCAGAGCCACATAATGGAGCACAGCCCCATGGTTATGAAGCTGACAGAAGATGATAATGATGTTGAAGCATATTTAAATACATTTGAATGCAGAGAGAATGTCAGCAGAGAGAAATCAAACGCTACGTTAGTTCTGGCAGGTCAAGTTTGTCAAGCTCACATCAGCTGACTCTCAGCTGATCCACGTCTACCTATAGAAATACGACACCTATCACATAATCCTTCAGTGGATGGCTATGTGGTGGAGGGAGAGTAGCTGGTGGATGGTGGCTGCTGCAGGATCAATTATCGTGGTCTGTTATTTTGTCACATGTTGTTGCAGGCAAAAGAGAGATTTGAGGTGAGAATCTAAATACAGCTGTTCCCTTTCGAAAGGGAACTCGCGCTGCGTCTGAATGCTAGGGGAATTTCCTCTGCGGGAACCGGTGTCTGAAACACATATCCAATCTCTGCATTATCATATTGACCGGCAACAGCCCATGACGTCATAATGATGAGGCCCGATAGTATAAAAGGGGTGCTTTCAGCCCTGGAGTTTCATGCATTAGACTGGCCCACTTTAAAGGGGTGGTTGCATGCGATTTCACTTTTTTAACTTTAGTTAGTGTGTAATGTTGCTGCTTGAGCATTAACAGTATCTGCAAAGTTACAGCGCTGAAAGTTCAATGCAAACGGAGATATTGTCTTTTAAAGTTATGGCAGTTTATTGCCTACAAAAACGGCTGGTTTGGACTACAACAAGCTTCTTCCCGGGTTGGTGACATCATAAACCCTTGCTATTAACATAAACACTGCCCCCGGGAACACGCAACAAAGTGGGCGAGGCCATGTGGCACAGTATAATGGAAGCGGAATAGTTGTTAACACCGAACGCGAGCTGCGCGACGTGACGCGTCAAAAGATATAGAACACATTATAATAATAATCTGTGATATTTTCTACACTGGATGTGGCGCTGAAGACAGATTCCAGAATCTACACGAGTTTAATGCTGGATTTGCACAAAGGCTTTTACTGAAAGATGAAGCAGTTCCCACTTTAAAAGCAGAAGCTGCTGTTTATTGGCTTCAAACTGTAAGTAGGTTTTATTGTTTGTCTTTTAAACGTAATGTTATAGTTCTGTTGCTATTTTTAATGCATCAAGGACATATACAAAGAGCAACTCGTTTCTGCTAGCCAGTTAGCTAAATTCTAGTGCAACAAACACCAGCAAACTTCTATGTTCATAGACAAACAGTTCTTCATGCTATAAATTAAACGCTACCTTTATAAAAATGCGACTACTCAGTTATGTATTCGGCTACAGTAAAGCTTTAATCAGGATAAAAATGTATATTGAAAGCTAACAAACAGCAGTGACAGCATCTAAACACTTTGACACAAATACAAAATGAAATACCATTCATAAACGTCCTTTAAAAGACGCGATTGCAGAGGTTCTGCTTTTTCCTCTTCATCTGGGTCTGATTCTGCTCAATTTGATACAGCAATATAGGCGCTATTATTTACATTTCGACCTAATCGCGTAACAACAAATGGTAAGGGGCGTGGCGTTTCCGGACGCTTCAGCGAATCACAATACACTGGGCCAGTTACCAACCTCCTAACCAATCTGAGCACATTGCGTATTTCGGAGGGAGTGGCTTCATAGAAGCAGGAAGTCAAACGAGCCGTTCATATGACAGTGGAAACAGAGGTGTAGAATAAAGATAAAATATATGAAAAATACAGCGTTTTCAAAAAAACGAAGCATTAAGACATGTTAACCCTCTGGAGTCTGAGGCTGATTTGGGGCCTGGAGAAGTCTTGACATGCCTGACATTTGTGCTTTTTTCAGTTGTTCATAAACATATTAATGACACAAGTGTCATTACACTGTATTCAGCACCAACTAGGCTACCATAATATGTGAGGAACATGTATGTACATGTTTGTGTTTTTTAAGGAATAACATTTATGCGTGGTTATTGAAAAAACAAAAAACTTAAGTCACTGAAATAAGGCCAAAAAAGTATAGTAAATCTGTGTTTACAATACTTTAGGGTATCGGAGGTTGTAGACTAGAGTTTTTGCTTCAAAATTATGTAAAAATTATGCTGACTACTCTTTCATTTATAACAATATATTGATTTAGTTTTTGTAAGACACTTTTTGCCAAGAAACACCGTATGCGTGGAGGCGTGAATCAGCATGAATAATGATGAATAATAGGTCATTCTCACCTGAGAAGACAAAAGAATTGCATAGTAATGAGCTGAAATGACTTGCATATTAATGAGGCATTTCAGTCAGGTAGGCTGTGAAAAAAACCTTCTGTGATGTCTTAAGCTCATCATGGTATATGAAACATACAGAAAAATATTATTACAATATAAAGTAATGGTTTTATATTATAATTTAAAATATAATGTATTTCTGTGATGCAAAGAGTCTGAATATAGGCTTTTAGTTTAAAAGCATGCACATTTGGAGAAATATTGGATTCTCATATGTTTATGCCAATTTTCTATACAGAGGAGTTATATTTATTTAATATTCAATGTCATTACTATGAGCGCTGGTGTTTTCAATTCATACTTGCAGTCGGAGGGCGCTCTCTGTGCATTTTTAGTCCACAAATTCATCTAAAGAAGAAGAGGCTATTCCATGAATGGTGTTTTCAATTCATACTGCAGCCGGAGGGTGCTAAAGAAACAAAAACTCATCTAAAATTCATCTATAGAAGAAAAGAAAACAGGAACTAACTGCATGTCTTCCAGAGGTCGCTAACCATAGCTTTTACATCCAGATAAACACTTTTCAAGACAATAAATACACGATTGAGACAATGTATGCATGTGTTGCCTCTGAATTTGCCTGTGAATAGCGCTGGCTCCGTGGGCGTGGCCGCATTAGTGGGTAATGAGCTGAATCACGGACTTCTGACATGGCTCTCTTTTCATACAGATTACATAAACACAGAATGTTTGTTTTCGATTTGACTTACACGATTTAAAACCTGACATTTCAACATTTTTTTAGACATAAGTGTCATTTTTTTGTGATTAGTATTCACTAAGTAAGAGTTCATTTTCTGAGAACTATCAGATTGGAGTTCGTTCAGAGGGAGACGAGAGATCACGCATCATGTTAGTTTTCTTTATTTTACAAAAAGCACAACATTTTGTTTGAGTGTATACAAATAAAAGAAGATATTCTATAGTTTCAATTGATATATTACTTATGTCTCTATGACAAAAAATGACGGAGTATTTTAAGTCTGTTTTACTGCAATGTGAAAAAAACCTGCAAAACGCGCCGGCGCGTTTTCAGACCTCAGAGAGTTATACAGTCTATTTTTGCTACTAGACTTGCTATAGGGAAGTGGGCCTATAGCAGACCTCCCTTCAGTGTGAGTCCCCACCATGTTGGGCTCCTAGCAGCCAGCATATGCGCTGTCCCTGTGTACAGCCCCCATTAAATGGGTTTCTGGTAGCTTTGGGGTATTTTTATCAGATAGTAGGCCTTAGCAGGCCTCTCTATGGTGAGCCCTCATCAGTGTGGATGTGGTTGCAATAAGATATGCTCCGAATAGTTGGTCTTAGACAGGCCTTCATGTGAGTAGTCACCAGAACTTTGGGTTTTTGTGACAGCTAGCAGATGTTTTTGGCAGGCCCTGGTAGCTAGCTCAGGTCTTCCTGTTAGCTAGCTCTCAGTCTCTTGGGGTATTTTAGCAGCTCGCTAGACTTTCTGTTAGACAAAAAGGCCTTAGCAGGCCTCTTGCGAGCGAATCCCCAATAGTGCATGAGGAGCAAGACTTGCCGCTCGTCATAGCCTTAGCAGGCCCCTGCAGGCGAGTCTCCTCTGGGTATGTAATGCAACGTCTTGCTATCTGGTTGTTGACCTGAAGACGTGCCCCATCAGTGTGGTTGCTGCATTTAGCCGTGTAGAATGGGCTACCAGGTAGCTGGCCCTAGCGAGCCGCCCTGGAGGCTTGTCCCCAGCGATATGGGTTCAGCGATTTATGCTTTGGTCAGCTAGCAAGTTTTGCTATTAGGTGGATGTGGATTGTGTAAAAGCAGCTTTACAGTGATAACTGGTATATAATTTTTGCTGCACAGCAGCTCTTAAAGAAAATGGTGTCATTGTCCTTCTTAAGTAAATTCAGTATTGATTCATTCGGTTGTAAGAATCAATAGTTATTAATTTAGTTAATTTATCTATATCAGCACTGGAGTGAAGAGTGATGTCATCAACCAGCTCAGTTCAGTTTGCATACAATGGTGTCAATGCAGATCAAAACACTGTTAAATATCAAATGTCAAGTGTCCCCAACTAAGCAAGCCAAAGGCGACAGCGGCAAGGAACCCAAACTCCAACAGGTGATATCAGGTGGCAAACAGGTGTTAAATTGTAGAAAAAAACCTTGGGAGAAACCAGGCTCAGTCAGGGGCCAGTTCTCCTCTGGCCAACAGTGCTTTATTATGATTCAGGCAGCTATCATAAGTCCAATTGGGATCGCAACAGTCAAAGTATTTATTCCAGTTCCATCCAGTTGAGGATCGTATTCATCACGCCGGTATAGACCGTTTGTTGAGGAACTGTGCCACTGGCTGTCGTGTCGATGAGGCATTCACAGTGGATGATCCAGTTGACTCAACATCTGCTGACACTTCAGGACTGCGTTGTGGTCGTGTCAAGGCGTAGGTCCTCAATCTCACCTGGATACGGCCCGGATCCGGCTGACTACGGTAAACCTCGGGATAAACAGAGAGACTAATATTAGAGTAGCGTAAGAACATTTTCTTCTGATGTAACGAGTACATCTGGTGTTATAGGAAGTGTTCCCGGTTCCGGCTGACCTAATTTATGCAGTCTAACAATCCTTTAATGGATTTGAAAACATAAATTGATAATGTGATAATGTGTTATGTGTGGTATATTGTTCCCCTAGCGTTCAGACGCAGCGCGAGTTCCCTTTCGAAAAGGAACGTCTCAGATTATGCATGTAACCATGGTTCCCTGAGAACAAGGAACGAGATGCTGCGTCTCTTTGCCATTCCTCGGGGCCTGCCTGCATACAGTCCCTTCAGACGATAAGTGGATGACATGTTATCTGGGAGCCTCTTTTATATTATCAGGCCGCATCAAGTCAAGTCAAGTCAAATTTATTTATATAGCGCTTTTTACAATTGGTAATTGTTTCAAAGCAGCTTTACATATTAGAAGCACAGAAAAAAAGATAAGTGGTCAAAAATAAGCTGTACAAGCAAGCGTGGTAATATGTAACATATACAAGATGGTGCTACATTAAGCCAATGTCGGCTGACTCCCAGGGGTGGAAAAAACCCCCTAGGAGAAAAACCCAGTGTGGTAACACTGGGAAAAAAGTCCTAGGAGGGAAAAAACCCCTTGGAAGATATATATAATATATGTAAATGGATAT
>RJVU01066102.1:353106-367591 GCA_003731715.1 Anabarilius grahami | reverse complement strand
ATCTGATATATCATCGCTTTGTTGTAGAATTTCAACAGCATCAATATCAATTCCATGCGACAGAATTAGATCTAAGGTATGATTACGACAATGAGTGGGTCCTGACACGTGTTGTCTAACTCCAATAGAGTTTAAAATGTCTGCAAATGCCAATCCAAATGCGTCTTTATTATTATCTACATGGATATTAAAATCACCAACAACAAGGACTTTATCCACAGCCAGTACTAACTCTGATAGAAAATCAGCAAATTCTTTGATAAAGTCAGTATGGTGCCCTGGTGGCCTGTATACAGTAGCCAGCACAAATGTCAACTTACATAATGTTACATAAAGCACCATCACTTCGAAGGAATTATATTTGAAATTCTTTTGAACGGTTTTGAATATATTACTATAAATTACAGCGACACCTCCCCCTTTGCCTTTCTGTCGAGGATTGTGTCTATAATCACAACCTTGAGGGCTAGACTCATTTAAAGTAATGTAATCGTCTGGTTTTAGCCAGGTTTCTGTCAGACACAGCAAGTCTAGTTTATTGTCTGTGATAATTTCATTTACAATAAGTGCTTTTGAAGAAATAGATCTAATATTCAGTAACCCAAGCTTTATCATTTGTTTATCTGATTTATCTGTGATTTTCATTTTTTGAACATCAATTAAATTTTTTCCCTTAAAAGGTTTCGGAAGTTTTTTGTATTTACTAGTTCGAGGTACAGACACAGTCTCTATGTGATAATATCTAGGTGAAAGAGTTTCTATGTGTTGGGAATTATCTGAGTTCTGTGACGTGAGGCGGCTAGCAGACGGTCGGTTTAGCCAGTCTGTCTGCTTCCTGTCCTGGGCCCCAGTTTGTCATGTTTTAGTTCTAAGACAATGTGCCATATTACTAGAGAGAAGAGCAGCACCATCCCGAGAGGGATGAATACCATCTCTTTTCAACAGGTCAGGTCTGCCCCAAAAGCTTTTCCAATTGTCTATGAAACCTATATTATTCTGCGGACACCACTTAGACAGCCAGCCATTGAGCATCATTATGATATCATGGGCTGTCGCCGGTCAATATGATATTGCCGAGATTGGATATATGTTTCAGACACCGGTTCAGGGGCCGTATTCACAAAACATTTTATCTTACAACTAAGAGTTCTCCTAAATAGCAGTAAAAGTTCTTAGCTAAGAGTTTTCTCTTAAAACCTATTCACAAAGCTGCTGAGACCAACTTTTACCAAGGAATAGAGAGAAATCTTAAGTTAAGAATAAGGGCGGGGTTGACCTCGTTACTATGGATGATGTCAACACGCTTACTAACTATGTCCACAGTGGTTGGCTGATGGGGGAGGAGTCTCTGTCAGTGATTTAATCATAGAAATATTGTAGAATGAGGTATCTGTCACGAACGTGGCCTCTGTGGCTCCCTCCAATCGCCACCAGAGGGCTCTCTCACCTGAGTACTAACTTTATCATGGACTACATTTCCCATAACCCCATACCTGGTCTGATTACACACACACCTGATCCCCATCACCCGGACTATTTAAGCTCACGCAGATGTAAGGCAGTGTATTGTGTTGTCCACAAGATGTCGCTATACAACTGTTGTGTTAAGGCAAATTCAAGTGCCTTTAGCACTGTTTAAGCCTCTTGATGTACCGTAGTTTTCAGTTCATGTTATCAACGCTATAGATAAGCCATGTTAACGATAGTGGAGGTTGCAATGTAAAATATCTTTGTTGTTATCACACTAAAGTTAAGTTTATTGAGGTAGTTTGTATTTTAAACTGCTAAAGACCTAAATGCAGGGTAGTATGGAGAGTTAAAATGTTTTGTTCTTTCTTTTAAATGTGATTAATGTGTGGCGGCTAATACAAAGCTATCTATTATGATATAAGCAGCGAGAGCTTGCTATTGAATTACATGTGCATTGAAATGTACTTTGATAGTTTAAAACTTAAGTTGAGTTCATGTTATCAACGCTATAGATGCCGTGCTGTGGAATAAACGGTCGAGCCACAATACCGAAACCCTCTGTGTCTGCGTTCCCTTCCTCTACCACCGTCCACGATCATACACAACACAGCGCAGAGTAGCAGCGGCGGTGCTGGAGACCAGTACGTGTGCGGAGAGAGAGAGAGAGGACTACATCTTTGGTGCCGTGACCCGGATGTGGCACTGATGGACCGAAGAGGAAGAGAATTCTACAGCCAGTGGTTTAAATGCTGAGTTATATTTAATGAACAAACTGAAATTCTAAACTGAACTGGTGATTTTGGGGAAACAGATAACCATCACCGCTATATCCTTGACAGTCTGCTGGGAACCTTAACTGTTTTGCTGTTTCAATTTGAGTAATTTGCTGTGATGTAAAACATATTTGATGGTTTATTAATAAGAGAGATTATTTTTGTCTATTGAGATTTGTTAAATTTATCTGACTGTGCATTTGCTTGATATTCAGTGAGACGCTAAGTTGGATATTTAAGTTTAAACTGACGAGCCATTTTAGTTTATGAGTCGTTACGTTTTTGGAATAAGTTGGTTACATTTTTCATTGTACTGATCTAACTGAAATATTCAGCTTACTTTAGAACATTTTTATTTCTACAAGATTGTATAATTTTACAGAGATTTAACACCTCTATACAACCTAATTACACTGCCATTAAACCTGCTTGCACATAGTAAACACACATTTGGATTCTATGTCGCAGACATGTACAAATTCCCCTCAAAACATGCAGTGCTCCTCCAACGGTGCATCCAGTGCAAAGTTCTACGCATCATGTTTTCGTTGAGATGCCAGTTGCGCAGCAGTCGCTCAAACACTATCCAGTTGCAGCACCATATCCAGCCCAGCCTATTAGGCCTAGTTTACTCTAGTTATTCGTATCCCCCTTCTGTGCCCGCACCGAGTCTTCAGAGCCTGCCTGGGGCAAATACTACAGTTAAGCACGTAGCTGCTGAGCAGGCCTACCAAATGCATTCTCCTGAAGCCACATTTTTCACCAGTCAAGTTCCAGGCTATAGTGGAGTCACCCCATCACCTCCATTTGCTAATGCATGTGTTCCCAACACAACTCTGCACAGCCTTCAGGTAGCATTAGACCAGGCCGCTGCTGTTGCTCCTCCTGGTCTGTCTCCTCAACAGACACCAATTCCAGCTTCCCACCTCAACATGCATGTTGATGCTCCCTCTCCAGTTGCCCCTCCCCATGCATCTGCCAGCCAGTCGGCCTACCCACATGTGACACAGTTCGGGCCTCCAGGTCGAGCGGTCGCCAACCAAAGCCTTCCCATGGCAGCCTATGGAGGTTTCATGCAAACTCATCAGGAAAAAAATGTTCAAGTCTTCACGGGAAATCCAGACTGTAAGATACTGGTGGAAGACTGGATTCGCGACATGCAATACCTCTTGGAGGCAATAGAGCTCCCAATGCACCTTCGTTTCTCCACTGTTGTGCGGCACCTGGGGGGTGAAGCTCGAAATCTCATCCTTAACCTACCTCCCCATGATCAGACCCCTGAGAAAGCATTGGAGGAACTGAGGGCCGAATACAGTGACACACGAGGCTCCCTAGACCCTTTGGCTGACTTCTATGACCGGAGCCAGAAATCAGGGGAGTCTGCCTGTTCTTATGCTATAGCACTGGAGGCAAAGCTGCGAACGGTAGAGGAGAAGCAAAGAGGAGGTAGGCCCTTCCTGGATCGAGATAGCAAACTAACCCGGCAGTTCATGAGCGGCCTCTCTGATGAGGAGGTGTACACCAGAATTGCACCAATGGCACCCAGGCTCTTGAGCTTCCGAGAGCTGCAGGCAGAGCTCCGAAATTTAGCTAGAGAACGTAAAAAGTTCCAGGTGCTGAGTACAGCAAAGAAAACATATACTCAGGAGCAGTTAACATCAGGAGGGGGTGGAAAAACCAAAGCAGAAAGGTCAAAGCCCACATCTGAATTATCAGAGTTGACAGAAATGGTTAAGAAGTTAGCTGTGGTTCAGGAAGAACAAATGGCTAAGCTGTCACAACTAGAGATGAGAATGACCTCCCCACCCCTTGCCTCCCCATTAGCTTTCCAGCCAGCAAAGGGAAAAGCAAGCCAGAGTCCAAGCTTTACCTGTTACCGTTGTGGAGAGCCAGGCCACACAGCCAGAGTGTGCCGAGCAGTGCTTCCAGATCCGAGCCCAGCTGAAGCTCAGCAGCCTAAGACTCCAGCTGACAGGCACATGCACTCTGCTCAACATTTAAACGCTTAGTGCCCATGGCAGCTGGGNGTTCGTAAATAAGGAGGGAAGAGGACAGGGTCGGCAAGTGACTACTGGCTGTTTATTTTAGAAATGATCACAGAAATCAAAAGGTGTGCAGACTGGCACAAAACAGTCACAAAATAAACATTAATTTCACTTCGTCAAAGTCCGGCAGGAATCCAATAGGTGTGACAGCCAGTAGTCCTTCTCTCTCTCGCAGGCTCCTGTTTCTCCTGGCGTTAAATACTCTCTCCACGCCAATTACCGAAACAAGAGACAGGTGTTTATTATTTGCGTCTAATCCACTCAGTCACCGCGCGTCTCCTCCCTCTCTCTCCCCTTGCAGATTCCGCTGAACCACGCCCCCCTTGCCACAATGATATTATAATTTTCTCTGAGTCCATTCAGGAACATCTAGAGAGGCTCCAGCTGGCTTTTGATAGACTTCGGGAGCATGGGTTAAAACTGAAACCCTCCAAGTGCCAGATTGTGAGGAAGGAAGTGCAGTACTTGGGTCACTTGGTGTCGGCAGAGGGGATCAGGACAGACCCAGAGAAGATCGGCAAGGGCAAGGTCATGGATTGGGTGAGGCCTACTAATCGTGTGGAAGTGCTGCGGTTTTTAGGTTTTGCGGGTTACTATAGGAGGTATGTTAAGGGCTACTCCAACTTGGCTGCCCCATTATACCGCCTTACCTCTGGTGACCCTAGAAAGAAGAAAAGAGGGATAAAGAAAAGCCCAGACCCTGACTAGCCATTTCTGTGGACTGCAGACTGTGAGGAGGCCTTTCAGTCTTTAAAAGAAAAGCTGACAAGCGCACCAGTGCTTGGCTATCCGGACTACAGTCAGCCCTTTCTGCTGCAGATTGATGCCTCAGGAATGGGGCTTGGTGCTGTGCTAGTACAAGTACAAGATGGGGTGGAAAGGGTCATTGCGTATGCGAGCAGAGGCCTGAGTCCACCTGAGACAAGGTATCCAGCACACAAGCTTGAGTTCCTCGCTCTCAAGTGGGCCGTGACAGATAGGTTCCATGACCACCTCTACGGGCGCAAGTTCTCTGTTCTGACGGACAATAATCCTCTGAAATATGTAATGATCTCAGCCAAACTTGACGCCACTGGTCAGCGATGGGTTTCTCATCTGTCCATATTTGACTTTGACATCCAATATCGGAGGGGACAAGATAACTCCAACGCTGACGCCCTCTCACGCATGTCCAATCAGGAGGTGGCGGAGACCCTGCAATCAGGTCCGCAGCTGGTGAGGACTGGTGGAATGACTCAGGGCATCTGGGATTTGAGAGGACACTACAGATGATAAGGGAAAGATTTTACTGGCCAAGAATGTTTCAGAGAAAATGAGTTATTAAACTAGAAACAGGTAAACGTAATCAGGTACAATGCAAACTAGACAAAAAACTAGAAATCCGTAACTAGACNTGTTTACACCGGTCCTACAATACACATCCCGGGTGGAAAAGAGATGGATTTAAGGTGTAGGATTAAAGCTGGACCTCAAAGGAAGACTTATACGGCCCTGATAGAAGGCCATCCCTCTGTGCAGCTCCCCCAGGATATCCTAGTGGCCAAAGTGCTTGCAAATGTGAAAAGAGGTTGTGCTCCGGTTAGAGTGATGAATCTTTCCCAGCGAGTCATTACAATCAAACGACACACAAATCTGGCCAGCGCAGTCCTAGTGGACAAGGTGGTGGAGTTTCCTGATAGAAAGCATGGTGAAGCCGGGAACAGAGGGGCATGTCTCAGTCTGGACCAAGTAGTGTTTATCTGCGGAGTTGACCTAAGCGAAGCAGCGGTGGAAAGTAAAGACCAACATGTTCTACTTAAGGATCTGCTGGACAAGAATGCAGATGTGTTCTCCCAGCATCCCACGGACTATGGTCGCACCACAACCATACAGCATGAGATTCCACTGGTTGACCTAAGGCCCTTCCGACTGCCATACTGCAAAATACCCCCCTCCCAGTGGCAAGATGTGAGGCGGTTATTGATGGAGATGGAGACAGCAGGAATTATTTGCCCCAGTAAAAGTCCGTACGCATCCCCTGTGGTGGTTGTGACCAAGAAGGATGGATCCCTTCGATTGTGCATCGACTACCGGAAGCTCAACTCCTGCAGAACCCGAGATGCATTTCCCCTGCCAAGGATAGAGAAGTCTCTAGAGGCTTTAGGGCAAGCAAAGTACTTCTCCACCCTTGACCTTACATCGGGATACTGGCAGGTAGAGGTTGTGGAACACAATATGCTCAAGACAGCATTCAGCACTCCCATGGGGCTATTTGAGGCCAATAGAATGCCTTTTGGGCTGCAAAATGTGCCCTCCACCAACCAAAGGCTGATGACCTCCTGTTTTGGGGACTTAAATTTCACCCATCTCCTTATTTACCTTGATGATTGTAACAAAGTTCGTAAATAAGGAGGGAAGAGGACAGGGTCGGCAAGTGACTACTGGCTGTTTATTTTAGAAATGATCACAGAAATCAAAAGGTGTGCAGACTGGCACAAAACAGTCACAAAATAAACATTAATTTCACTTCGTCAAAGTCCGGCAGGAATCCAATAGGTGTGACAGCCAGTAGTCCTTCTCTCTCTCGCAGGCTCCTGTTTCTCCTGGCGTTAAATACTCTCTCCACGCCAATTACCGAAACAAGAGACAGGTGTTTATTATTTGCGTCTAATCCACTCAGTCACCGCGCGTCTCCTCCCTCTCTCTCCCCTTGCAGATTCCGCTGAACCACGCCCCCCTTGCCACAATGATATTATAATTTTCTCTGAGTCCATTCAGGAACATCTAGAGAGGCTCCAGCTGGCTTTTGATAGACTTCGGGAGCATGGGTTAAAACTGAAACCCTCCAAGTGCCAGATTGTGAGGAAGGAAGTGCAGTACTTGGGTCACTTGGTGTCGGCAGAGGGGATCAGGACAGACCCAGAGAAGATCGGCAAGGGCAAGGTCATGGATTGGGTGAGGCCTACTAATCGTGTGGAAGTGCTGCGGTTTTTAGGTTTTGCGGGTTACTATAGGAGGTATGTTAAGGGCTACTCCAACTTGGCTGCCCCATTATACCGCCTTACCTCTGGTGACCCTAGAAAGAAGAAAAGAGGGATAAAGAAAAGCCCAGACCCTGACTAGCCATTTCTGTGGACTGCAGACTGTGAGGAGGCCTTTCAGTCTTTAAAAGAAAAGCTGACAAGCGCACCAGTGCTTGGCTATCCGGACTACAGTCAGCCCTTTCTGCTGCAGATTGATGCCTCAGGAATGGGGCTTGGTGCTGTGCTAGTACAAGTACAAGATGGGGTGGAAAGGGTCATTGCGTATGCGAGCAGAGGCCTGAGTCCACCTGAGACAAGGTATCCAGCACACAAGCTTGAGTTCCTCGCTCTCAAGTGGGCCGTGACAGATAGGTTCCATGACCACCTCTACGGGCGCAAGTTCTCTGTTCTGACGGACAATAATCCTCTGAAATATGTAATGATCTCAGCCAAACTTGACGCCACTGGTCAGCGATGGGTTTCTCATCTGTCCATATTTGACTTTGACATCCAATATCGGAGGGGACAAGATAACTCCAACGCTGACGCCCTCTCACGCATGTCCAATCAGGAGGTGGCGGAGACCCTGCAATCAGGTCCGCAGCTGGTGAGGACTGGTGGAATGACTCAGGGCATCTGGGATTTGAGAGGACACTACAGATGATAAGGGAAAGATTTTACTGGCCAAGAATGTTTCAGAGAAAATGAGTTATTAAACTAGAAACAGGTAAACGTAATCAGGTACAATGCAAACTAGACAAAAAACTAGAAATCCGTAACTAGACAAGACGTGACACTGTTACACTTTGGATATGCATTATTTGTTTAATAATTCAACAGCCTGGCGTCAATTATTCCACTTATACTATACTGTTATTATACCTCAAGAAATTGTTCAGACGTTTTATTTCAAGACTTTGAAAGGGAGCATTTTGTCCTTAAAACACTCTTGTGTGTAGAACTAATTTCTTAGTTCCAAAGTGAATGCTACATTTCTCCAGCGTCTCTCTAATGTCTTCCTGTTCTCTTGTGCCTCCAGCATCTTCTGTCCTGATCACCTGTAAAACTGTTACTTACCTGTTCCGAAGAAGAGGTCTGTGCTCCATCTCTCCATCCATCCACAAACTCCAATCCACCTGCAAAACAGTATCAAAATAGTCCATTCCCATATTTGTGAATGGTGGGAGATCTGGTTGAGTACTTTCTTTTAGCAAATAAGCCATCTTTTGTTCCTTGGTTTTGCCTTCCAAGCGTCTGCATGTCACACACTTAGAAATTATTTTTCTTGCTGCAGTGTTGCCACTAATGATCCAATATGTCTTAGGCAATTGGGCAAGAAGATAATTTCTTCCACAATGTCCATACCTTTCATGAATGTGGTGAAGTCACAGATAGGAGGTGTGAGATTGTTTTGGAAGAATGATAGTCGCCTTTGACAGTCGTCCTCCTACTCTCAGTAATCCATCTTTTATCACTGGGTCTAGTTTGTAGAGGGTACTCCTTTTTTCACATTGTGTGGAGTAATTTTTAGCTTTTCAAATTCATTTGTGAAAGCTCATCTTTGAGTATACGATACAATTGCTTTCTATGCTCTCCCAAGATCTTTCATAGATAAGAACTGACCACTAAGTGTTGATCTGAGGATATGCAGCTGGGAAGCCAGTTTTCGCTGGCTAGAACGAGTGTTGACGTTAGTGGAAAGTTCCTTCCTTTTAGCAGTGAGAGCTAACAGGTTGTCTCCAAGTTTTTGGTACCAAGCAACAGCTTTAAGCAATCTGGTCCAATCTGAGAAGTAAGAAAGAAGTTTTTGGGTAGGACTCTGTTCGTTTTGAGTAACCACATTACACACAATGGTAAAACCTATAACCTCTGGGTCATCCTGTCTTAGGGACTCTTGTTTACACCCTTCAGTTGGCCAACTGTGTTCTGGTTGTCAGAGGAATTCGGGGCCACATCCATCTTTTACTTTCTTTTAAACACTGGTACATTCAGCCCTCTGGATGCATCATCTGCCGGATTGTCCTCACTGGACACATACCTCCATTGCTGGGTGCTGGTAGTTGAAATCCTCCCAAGCTGCACAAATCCACCAATTCTGATCTCAGTTGCATTGCTTCCTGTGCTGTGGGCAGAGACACTAGTCGATCATCAATGTACAAAATGATGCATTACTGTGTTGATTACTTTTGGTCTAAAATGACTATTGTCTTTTGCGGTTCGGCAAGGCAAAGCTAGCACTGCTTGGAGAAGGGACCGCTCCAAAAAGGTGCACTAACATGCAATGATCTATTGGACTTTGCTCAATGTCCCCTTCTGGCCACCACAAGAAGCGTAGAAAGCAATGGGTTCTTGACAAAACCTAAGCAGAACTCCGACCAGTCAGTTGGTAAGATCAGGCCCTTGCAATAATTCCGTGTTCAAGGACACACCTTGATATGTTGCACCACAGTCGAACACAACTCTAAGTGTATTCTTTTTAGGGTGGTAGACAGCATGATGTGGAATATACCAGGTTCTTCCTTCCACTTGATCTACCTCATCCTGTGGGACCACCTCAGCATATCCTTTATCTATCATGTCACTGAGAAAGAAAATTTACTCTTTATGGAATAAATCATTTCTCTTTTACTTCCTTTTCAGACTCAGAAGACGTTGCATGGCCATGTGACGGTTGTTGGGCATTAGCACATCATCTTTCCTAAACAGTAAGTTGAGTGTGTAGTGTCCATCCAATAGCGAGATTGACTTATTTGCAATTTTAAGAAACCTTTTGTCATCAAATGACATTTCACGTTTTTCATCTGAGGCTTTTTCATTGAAGTCATGATTGTACTGACTAATCAGCAGCTTTTCCAAATTTGCTACAGAGATTCTATTTATGGTAGCAGATGGACAGTCACGGCTTGCACTGGACTACCCTCCTCTTAAGGGTCCATTGACTACCCGTTCTTGACTGCATATGGGCCCTCACTTTGACTATTTATGATCTTCCATGGTTCTATGACCTTTGAGGCATTAGTTCCTATTAGTAGCTCAATGTGTCCATCAATCTAAGGGATATCAACCTTTTGCAGGTATGGCCATCTAGCAGGATCCTTTTTTGTGGGTATGTTTTCCATGGTGACTGGCATCTCCTTTTGTGTGAATAAATCAGGCAACTGTATGAAATTGTTTTTGTCTAATCCAGAGATCTCTAATCCTGTGATTACATAAATCAGCATGGACTTCTCATGACTCATGACTCAATGTCTTTAACAGGATGTCAGTTCTTTTACCTTTAATGTTCAACTGAGACATCAGACGTTCGGTACAAAAGGTAGCTGAACTTCCAGGATCAGTGAAAGCGTAGACTGGAATAATCTTGTCACCCTTGTAACACTCCGAATGGAGAGTACACCAAAATAAGGGAAACGTTCATTCCACAAGAAACATATTGGTAAAAAATGACAGACACATTTTTTTTCAAACACCCAAGTGTATTATACAATTTAGAAAAAATCTTGCAACACAATACAATCAGAAAAATATTTTAAAAAAGTGTATGCGAATGTGAAAGTCCAACTGTATTATGTATGAAACTGAATCAGTCTCACCGGGGAATATCCATGAATGAATGAATGAATGTCCATGAGCAGATCCAACGTGACAACCGAAACTGTTAAAAATTCCTCACTGGAAAGCAGTCCAAAGTCCAACAGCACACAGGCAAACTCCACAAGCGAGGCGGCAGTAAACTCTGAAAAAAAACAGTTCGGTTAATAATCCACAATTGCGATGAAACCCAGGCACCAGAGAACGGAGCGGACACAGACGCTACCAGACGGCGGTATGTCGGCTACATGTATAGTATAAAGTTACATGTTATTGTCACGTGATGACTAGGCCGCACGGGATGTGTGGAATCTTGCGAGGATTGCAGGGTCTCACACACACACACACACACACACCGAGGCAACAGTACAGAAAACAAGGTGACAATTAAAATAAATGATCAACCATACATTAGTGTTAATCAGACACAGGTATAAATGTCACCCCTTATGTGGCATTGCTACATAACCGTTGTCCTTCGCCCAACTACACTCCGTTGGCATCGGAGAAGAGCGACCATACCAATGTTTCAGGTTTACCACATTAATATTATCTGTTTTAGGTGGGTTGCCCCAACAAACGGTGTAATTTATTGGCCCCATTCTTTTTATAATCTTTGCTGGACCCTCCCACTTGGGCGCTAGCTTGGCAGAGTATTTGTTTGTGGCCGACGAGAGGGGATGAGTCCTCATCCAGACGAGGTCACCCGGTTGAAACTGCGCATCTTTCCTCCGGTAGTTATAATACCTCGCTTGTCTGGATTTTTTTACTTTTACTCTGCGCTTTACTTCCTCTGCCATCATAGATTGTCTTTGGACAAGATTATACGATGTTTGGTTTGGTGCAGGGGCTTTGTGAATGAGTCCTTCCAGGGGTCCCTGAAGTCGACGGCCCAACATCAACTCAGCCGGGGTTTTGCCAGTGGTCTCTTGGTAGGCTGAGTTGATAGCAAAGCGGAACTCAGGTAACCAGTGATCCCACAACTGATGGTATTGCCCCACATATGATGTTATAATAGCCTGTTTATTCTCTCTGTCAGATTTGTTTGTGGATGATAACTAGTGGTGAGTTTCTGGATGCTTTCCCAGGTGTTACATAATTCAGAGAGCACGTTGGAAGTAAATTGAGAACCCCGGAACAATTCTACCCATTTAGAGTAGTAATCCACCATTACTAGCAGGTAGGTGTTACGTTTCTTGCTGCACGGGAATGGTCCCATAAGGTCCACCCCCATGATTTGACCAGGCTCTGTGACTTGTGTTGATTGCAGCAGAACACTGGGTTTAGTATTATCGTGTTTGTATTTTTGACAGGTTTCACATCCCTTGACATAATTCCAGACGTCAGCACGCACCGATGGCCACCAAGCCACTTCCAACAGCCTCAGCAAGGTCTTTAGTCTTCCCAGATGTCCACCCTACGGATTGTCTTGGAAGTAATGCAGAAATCCAGGTATCAAGGCTCGTGGGACAACCATCTGGAATTTGTTCCCATTCTTCAATGGAACTTGTCGATATAGTACCCCCTGATGTTCTTCAAAGGCAATTTGCTGGTGTTTTACTCTCCTGTTTTTAGGTTCTGCTTTCAGACGACTGTCCGTTTCGTCGCTCTCCTGGGCCTATGCTATTTCAGCCAGTGAGTGTAGAATGTCTGAAGAATGTTTAGCTGTTGTCACTGCCAGACATGGTGCCTCCTCTTCCTTTACATTCCCAGGGGTTCAAGACAGCGCATCAGGTCCCTGGTTCAAGCAGCCCTTCCGATGATGGACAAACTGCTGCAATCAGAGGGTACAACGGGTCAAACGGGAGTTGGTCTTGGGGCTGTTAAATACCAAGGCCAAAGCAGAATGGTTGGTAAACACATCAAAACGTCTTCCCTCCAGATAATGTTTCCATTTTTCCACCGCCCAAACCACTGCCAAACATTCTTTTTTAGACGTGGAGTAATTAAGTTCTGCTCCGTGAAGCATTCGTGAAGCACACGCTATTACTCTCTCTCCCTCAGGTGTTTGCTGGAAGAGGATGGCCCCCAGGCCCACATCACTGGCATCGATATGGACCTGCAACGGCTGGTTGAGGTCTGGTTGGATTAAGACAGGTGGACTTTGAAGTAAGATCTTGATGTTCTCGAAGCTGGCCTGACTTTCAGGGGTCCATTGCCACTTGACATCTTTCTTTTTCAGATTGTTGAGGGGAGCTGTGATGTCTGTGAAATGAGGTATGAATTTGTGATACCAGCCAGCTAAACCAAGAAAACGCTGGAGTGCCTTTAGGTCTCTGGGTGGAGGATACTGAACAACAGCTTTGGTTTTTCCAGCATCGACCTCAACTCCCTTCTCGGAGACAATATGGCCCAGGAACTTCAGCTGTCTTTTGAAGAAATGGCAGTTTTTCATATTGAGTGTAAGATTGGCCTGGGTGAGACTTTGGAATATCAGGTTTAGATGAGATGTGTATTCTGGTAAAGATCTGGAGAAGACAATTATATTGTTGATGTACACAAAACAAAACTGCCCTCTAAGCTCTACCAACACCTTCTCCATCAGTCTTTGAAAGGTGGCTGTGGAGTTCCTGAGCCCAAACGGCATAGACCGAATTGGTATAGCCCTTTGGTGATAATGAAGGCTGTCTTCTCTTTGCTGCTCTCCTCCATCTCCACCTGCCATTATTCGGACTGGAGATCCAGGGTGCTGAACCACACAGCTCCTTCCATGGACTCCAGGATATCATGTAAAAGAGGCATGGGATAAGCGTCTGCTATTGTCTTGCTGTTAAGTTTTCTGTAATCGACGCAAAATCTGTATGTTCCATCCGGTTTAGGAACCAGGACGATGGGTGATGCCCAAGGGGAAAAAGAGGGCTCGATGACACTGTCTTTGAGCATCTGTTCCACGTGTTCCTCAATGATCTTTTTCTTAAAAGGGGAAACACAGTAAGCTCAAGATTTAATGGGTACTTCATCTGTCAAAATGATTTTGTGTTTTTCCACATCTGTCTTCCCCAGGATGTTGGAGGTAGCACGTGGCCAGGCAGCCATCAGCTTCAGCAGCTCCTCTTGATTGTCTGAGTCCCAGCTTGGAGCATCTAGAGGCAGAGGGGAAATGAGTGGCATTTCCCAGGTTGGAGGTAAGGTGTAGTATAGACTTACAGTGGCAGTGTGGAGCCTAGTTTGACCAGCAGACATGGTAGTTAACCCTGGAGCCAGCTAAGTGTGGTAGAAAGGGTAATACATGTAACCACCTCCTGTCTCCAGGCCATATCTATTCTGAGCAAGCTCCAGAAAGGCACCAGCAGCCCTCAAAAAGTCCAGTCCAGCCAACAGAGGGAATGCTAAGTGAGCATCATTCATTACAAAGGTATTTAGTTTGCATACCTTATTGTGCCACCTGTAGGTGATGTTCCTCTGGTCTACAGCTTGATGAACCTTGCCATCTGCCATTATGAACTTTTGAGGAGGGTCTGTAATTCTTGTCGTTGCCTCACCTTGTCGTTGTTATTCTTGTCGTTGTTCCTTTTTAGAAAGAAATAGTATCTGTGAGGATTTCCAGTCAGGATTTAGACCGTACCATAGTACTGAGACTGCTCTCATTAGAGTTACTAATGAT
>RJVU01066102.1:253091-351812 GCA_003731715.1 Anabarilius grahami | reverse complement strand
ACAACGCAGCCCTGAAGTATCAGCAGAGATCGAGTCAACTAGATCATCCATCGTGAAGGCCTCATCGACACGACAACCAGTGGCACAGTTCCTCAACAAACCGTCCATACCGGCGTGATGAATACGATCCCCAACTGGATGGAACTGAAATAAACACTTTGATTGGTGCGATCCTATCAGACTTATGATAGCAACCTGATTCGTAACAAAGCACTGTTCGCCAGAGGAGAACTGGCCCCCTGACTAAGCCTGGTTTCTCCCAAGGTTTTTTTTTTCTCCATTTTAACACCTATTTGCCATTTGTTTGCCACCTGTTTGCCACCTGATGTCACCTGATGGAGTTTGGGTTCCTTGCCGCTGTCGCCTTTGGCTTGCTTAGTTGGGGACACTTGACATTTTTGACTTGACATTTGATATTCAACAGTATTCTTGACATTTATTCAACAGTGCTTCTGATCTGCCTGCATTGACACTATTCTTTAAGCGCTGCTGTGCAGCCAAATTTATGTACCAGTTATCAATGTAAAGCTGCTTTGACACAATCTGCATTGTAAAAAGCGCTATATAAATAAAGGTAACTTGACTTGACTTGACCTCCTAACTGTCTCCACAAGGTTTCCTGCATTAGTGTAAAGGTGCTTCCTGTGTCAAGCACCGCCTTCATTTCTTTACCCTGCACCTCCACCGGAACCAATAGGAGAGATGTTGCTGCATGTGGTTGGGCGAAGGATAAGCCAGCCAGGTGTTTGGAGGTACTTCTTTCAGATGGTTTTTTTATCCGCCTTTTCCTTTGTATTTTGACTACCAACCTTCTGCCAGTAGTCCTTCGCCCCTAAACAATCCTTCTCCACCTTTGAGCCCACTTTTACCAACTGTTCTACTGTTTTCACAGTCCCTCGTAGGCAGCCAGCAACCCTGGGGTTGATGTTATTAAGGATGCAACTCATCACCTCGTCCTCGGAAATATCAGGTTTCCACTTTAAGCAGAGGGCCCGATAGTCATAGGCGAAGTCTCTTAGGCGCTGTTTCGGCTGCTGCATCATCGACCTGGCTCGCTTTCCACCAGCTCAAAGCCGGCCCACGCAACACTGTGCTCAGGGTTCAGATGAGCTCTGGACTGGAAAGTGGCCTGATTTCCAGGTAATTCTCGCACTGTTCGATGAAGGCAAGCACATCCGCCGTCTCACACGCATCACCAAAGGTGGGAAACTCCAGTCTGATTGGAGGCTGCGCACAGAAGGACATGGCACTTTTAACAGCTGGAGGATTAAGCACAGTGGTTAGTGGGGTGTTGACAGTGGGTACATCATATGTAACATTGGCAGTTTTAGATGTAGGTGTCTTAGTTCTGGCAACAGGTATCGGGGTTCTAGGGGCAGTAAAAGAAGAAAAGGAAGTAGCTGGAGTGTATGTTCATTGGTGGGACAGAAAAGGGGTACTTGTGAGTCTCAGTTTTTTCATCTGATTCTCCCAAATTGCTTCTCTCCTCAGAAAACAGTCTGTAACGGCCATCTCCAACTTCTCCAGACTCTTCCAGACTTCTTCCAGCTCCGCCAAGCTAGAGTCCACTGCCTGCCGAAAATTGGCCTCTCTATTTAAAGTTTTATCAATAGACTGTTTAAAATCACATTCCCCAGCCTGCACTTTTGTGATAAGGGCCAATAAATCCTCCTTTAACTTCTCAATATCTGCTTGCATTGTTTTTTATGACATTAACATTGTACACACAGCTTGATGTTACATCATCATCATCATCATCATCACTTTTGTCATCAGGGTCAGAGATGTACAGGGAACTTAGCATAGATGTTAATTCTGCTGTAGGATTGCGTCGAGTTACAGATGGGCCTGCGGTAAATCTACATAAAGTGTAGCACCAGAGTTATCAACATTATCCACAATATTATCACCAGGATCATTAGATGTCTGTACATTATCATTAATCATAGCAGTCTGAGTATCAGTATCTGTATCCTCCATATTTACAAATATATACACTAACAAAAAAAAAAAAAATTAAAAACAGAGTGTTCCCCGTACGGGCCACCACTGTGTAACTGTCATGATCACTAGTGGGAGTGCCCTATCAGCCACTAGAGGGCACTCTATCCCGGACTCTTGTTTTCACCCCTTGGACTACATTACCCATAACACACTTCCCGGACTAATTATCACTTCATTGCACCCAGCTGTCTTGTATTATGTTATTAGTGTCTGTCTATTTATACCCTGTTTGTTTCTGCTTTTGTTATGGAGGTTTCAGTTCAGGTCACCAGTTTCTTTGTTTGTTTTCGCATTCCCTGTTTGACTGCTTTATGGATTTTGACCCTTGCCTGTTTCTGGACTTATGATTTTGGATTACCCATTAAAAACCCTGCACTTGGATCTTGCCTGCTTGTCTCTGTGTCTCCGTGACAGAAACCTCCATCACTACTAGATCCAGCAGGATGGGTATACAAATCACTCCTACGATGGCTCGCCTACATAATTTAACCACCCTGAAACAGGGGAATGAGGTGGGTGGTTTTGCCCAATTGTTTTGGACCCTGGCGGTGGGGCTGGGATATAATGATGCTATATTAATGGACCTTTTGAATGGTTGCCTGGATGACTCGTTACCTCTGTGGGAGATGAATGGACTGGGAGACCTGGATTTTTGGGGGTTCGTCCACTATCTCCACCATCGGAGTAAATGGGCCACACCGGGTCAGCCAGAGCCCGCTCCAACCAGTGAGTCCGCTCCAGATCCCGCTCCAGCCCGTGAATCTGTTCCAGAGGCCACAGAGGAGGTGGGCACTGAGTCTCTGCTTCACCCATGTAAGAGGAGGAGGCCTTTCCAGAGTCCGCTCCAGCCAGTGAGTTCACTCCAGAGTCCGCTCCCGTCAGTGAGTCCGCTCCAGCCAGGGAGTCCGGAGTACACAGATGCTACCAGACACCGGTAAGTCGGTTACATATATGGTATAAAGTTCCATGTTATTATCACGTGATGACTAGGCCGCACGGGATGTGTGGAATCTTGCAAGAGTTCGTTCCTACGGGGTCTCACACACACACACAACAGTACAGAAAACAGGGTGACAATTAAAATAAATGATCAACCATACATTAGTGTTAATCAGACACAGGTATAAATGTCACCCCTTATGTGGCATTGCTAACCCTTAACAGCTTTGACTCTTACCGGAATCACCGAAACTACATTATCCTCTATACCGACCCCAATATGCCCACCAGCTGGCCGCATAACAGCAGACGAGTTCACAGTTTCTTTTGTGTAAATTTTCTTTTCTTGCTTTACATTTTGTTCTGTTTGCTCAATGTGAAGGACGCTTAGATGCTGTTTAGAACATGATGTACAGGTGAGTCTCTTCCTACAGTATTTGCTGAGGTGGCCTTGGTGTAAGCAACCAAAATAGATTCCTTTTCCTTTGAGGAAGTCTATTCTATCCCTGGGTTTCTTTTCCTTGAATAGCTTACACTGCTCCAATGTGTGTTCGCTGCTGCTACACAAATGACATAAGACTCTCAAATGGTTGTCGTTAGAGGACTGCTGAGTGAACTGAAAAGTGAGAGTAGAGACACTAGTTGCAAAGGTACTTCCACCAGACTAGGGCTTGGCTTTAGTGGGAAACTTATCTTTAGCTCTGCTTGTGGGCTTATCTTCAATATCCGCAAACACTGGGTCTGAAGCCACTTTTACTTGCTTCTCAACGAATAGGACAAGATTTTTTAAATTGAGGCCTAATGTTATGGTTTTCTTGAAATTCCCACACGTATGATCTCCAACTTTCCCTCAGCTTGTAAGGAAGTCGCATGACCAAGATTTTCATGTTGGATGACAAGTTAATTTCATGTGAGTAATTCATGTCCTCCATTGCATTACAACAACTCCTCAAGAATATTGCGTAGGCTTGCAGTGATTTAAAATCCTCAGGTCTAATCGCAGGCCATTCTAACACTTTCTTCATATAGGCAGAACACATATTGAATTCATCTCCGAAAAGTTTCTGTAGCAAATCTCTTGCCGGTTCATAACCTTTATCTGGGGTCATATGAAGACAGCTCCTTACCAGATCTCTGGGGAGGCCACTGGTATATTGATCAAGAAAGTACAGCCGGTCAGCACTGTTATCAGTTTTTTTTGCTCAATACCATACTCAAAAGCTCTTATGAATGGTCTGTACTTCAAAATATCACCATCAAAGATTGGGATATCTCTATGAGGAAGACTTCAAAGCTGATGCTGCTTCATTAGAAGGGATGTTATGTCATTTTGGCGTTGAAGGATATTTGCTAAACTGTTCGAATGTACACCAGAACTCGTACTTGCCTTCCTGCTCTCTGAAGACTGATCTGAAGACTGCTCGGACACATTTGATTTATTGGGTGAGTTTGTCTGTGCAACTGGACCAGGTGCTTGAACATCTTTGTTTTCCTTCCTGACTGCATTGTAGCCTTTCGACCACTGTGGGGTAGGACTGGGTTGAACATCCTTGGGTCGAACACTTGGGGTTTGCACAATAGAAAGAGCTTTAGGTCCTTTGGGGCAATTTCAATCTCCTGAGGTTCCACAGCCTTAGATACTACAGACAGCCATTCAGAAACAGAAGAGAGAAAAGCGTTGCCATTTTAGGTTTACACCATTCAGCTTCATCTTGCCTTGCTTCCTCTTCTGACAACAACTCCTGATATGTTTCATGTAGAGATTTAAAATAATCCAGTAGACACACAAATTTATTCAAATTTTCTTTCACTTCTTGCACACGCAAAGCATCTTCCATAAGTTTGAGCATTATGTTTTTTCTTTTAGTTAAGTGGGCAAGCTTTTCTTTTCTAGGATTTCGTTGCTTAGAGACATGACCATTAACTTCTAGATCCATAACAGTGCTATAGAGGTCACCCTTGACTTTCTCTTCATCAAACTCATCAGCTGTATCTTCCATACTTGCTACTGGCTTGCTAATTCAGCACATGGAATCAATATGCACGGACTTGTGATGTTGCTCGGCAAACTGAGATCTTCTATAGGAAGAGTGGATTATCATCCAATAATCCACTCTTCCTATAGTAGACTTCTAATAATTTGCATAGTTTCAGAGTAAGCTCACTCCATTAGCAGATCCATAACATCTAAAATTCTGTTCTGTTTCATCTTCTATCATTTCAAGGACTTGATTCAAGAAATGCATAAAGCTGTACATACCATCCAGTCCAAACAAACAGTCCATGCCATGTGCTCATCGATATCCATGCACTTCACTTCTTCAGATACAAGCACATTTTTGCTCTTCAGCTTGTATGTAGGAGTCTTTAACTTGTGTAATGGATAAATTGTCCACTATGGTGGCTGAACAGAAAAAAGGCTTGACGCTCACTGTCCAAAAGATTCCATTGTCCACAGCATAATTTTCCAAAACTGAAGTATTATTTATTACAAAAAAGTAACTATATGCAAATTCAAAATCTCAAGTAACTAAAGGATTGAAAAGATAACAAGTGGATTGAATCAATCTATTTCACATGGAGTCAGGCTGTGAGGTCAAAGACTGTCACTTCCGGTTCTGGCCACGCCCTCAGGTGAAGTCACAGGTCCTTTATTTCCAGAGGCCTTACATCTCCAGCTTCAACCCCTAGATGGTTGATTACTTAATTAACATAGTACTTAAATTAATCCTATTTTCGCTCCTACAGTGATAACTGCTAAATAATTTGGCTACATTGTCCAGCTTAAAGGTGGTACAGAGGATCTTTTCGTCGACTGAGTTTTTTAAATGAGTGCATGCGTAAGAACAACCCCCCTCCATTTCGAGTGAACGCCTCCCAAAACTCGTGCACAAGTATTGGAACACGAGTGTTTACCACCGGCATTCGCTGTGTTATTAAGCCAGGCACACATTTAACGACTAGCTAAAACATTCTAAGACTATGCTCAACATACAGCGATTGTTTCCTGCTCCTGAAGCAGATTTAAATACTTTCACATGGAATTTGAACACCGACTGTAATTGCAGACTGAACGCAACTGGCTCTGACTGGACGCGTTTGAGCGCGATCAGTCATAAGTATCAATTTACATTCATAATCGGCCTTACAATCGTTAAGTGTGTTAAATCGACTTAAAGGATGTGTGCTGAGCCCCCTCCTCTTCACTCTGCTGACCCACGACTGCATACCGTCACACAACTCCAACCTCTTTATTAAGTTTGCGGATGACACGACTGTGGTGGGTCTCATTAGCAACAGAGATGAGGCAAACTACAGGAGCGAGGTGAGCCGCTTGGCTGGGTGGTGCAGTAACAACAATCTCTCTCTGAACGTGGAGAAGACGAAGGAGATTGTTGTTGACTTCAGCAGAGCGCACACTCAGCATGTTCCTCTGACCATCAACGGTGCGACTGTGGAGAGAGTGAGCAGCACCAAGTTCCTGGGTGTGCACATCACAGAGGACCTCTCCTGGACCGACAACACCACAGCACTGGCAAAGAAATCTCAACAACGTCTCTACTTCCTCCGCAAACTGAGGAGAGCCAGAGCCCCACCCCCCATCATGTGCACCTTCTACAGAGGCACCATCGAGAGCATTCTGACGAGCTGCATCACTGTGTGGTATGGCGCCTGCAATGCGTCCTGCCGGAAGACTCTGCAACGCATAGTGAGAGCAGCTGAGAAGATCATTGGTGTCAATCTCTCCTCCCTCTCCACCCGTCTCACTCGCAAAGCCCTCTGCATCGCAAGTGATCCCACTCACCCGTCACACAGCTTCTTCAGTCAAGTCAAGTCAAGTCAAGTCAAATTTATTTATATAGCGCTTTTTACAATTGGTAATTGTTTCAAAGCAGCTTTACATATTAGAAGCACAGAAAAAAGATAAGTGGTTAAAAATAAGCTGTACAAGCAAGCGTGGTAATATGTAACATATACAAGATGGTGCTACATTAAGCCAATGTCGGCTGACTCCCAGGGGTGGAAAAAACCCCCTAGGAGAAAACCCCAGTGTGGTAACACTGGGAAAAAAGTCCTAGGAGGGAAAAAACCCCTTGGAAGATATATATAATATATGTAAATGGATATGGAGATCAAAATCTGAATTATACAGTTTTATTATAGGGATTAAAAGTAGATTATATATATAAATATATGTAAGCGGATACGGAGATTAAAAATCTGAATTATAGATGCAGCCAGAACTGGATCTGTAGGCCCATTGTCTCCTGGGCCACGTTGTAGTCAGGTCCAGGCACAGGTTCTCCATCTGATCTGGATACGGCCTGGGTCCAGCACCCGGCAAACCTCAGGATAAGCAGAGAGACTGATATTAGCGTAGATGCCATTCTTATTCTGATCTACAGGTATATCTAGTGTTATAGGAAATGTTCTCGGTTCCGGCCGACCTAATTATTGCAGCGTAACAATCCTTTAACGGATTTGAAAAAATGTTTATGTATTGATAATGTGTTATGTGTATGCAAGAGCAAAGAGATGTGTTTTTAGTCTAGATTTAAACTGACAGAGTGTGTCTGCTTCCCGAACAATGCTAGGAAGATTGTTCCAGAGTTTAGGTGCTAAATAGGAAAAGGATCTGCCGCCTTCGGTTGATTTTGATATTCTGGGTATTATCAACTGGCCTGAATTCTGAGATCGCAATAAACGTGAAGGACTATAATGCACCAAGAGCTCGCTTAGATATTGGGGAGCTAAACCATTTAGAGCTTTATAGGTAAGTAGCAAGATTTTAAAATCTATACGATGTTTAATAGGGAGCCAATGTAATGTTGACAGAACTGGGCTAATATGGTCATACTTTCTGGTTCTAGTAAGAACTCTAGCTGCCGCATTTTGGACCAACTGTAGTCTGTTTAAAAGCCGAGCAGAACAACCACCCAGTAGAGCGTTACAGTAATCTAGTCTTGAGGTCATGAATGCATGAACCAACTGTTCCGCATTTGTCATTGAGAGCATATGTCGTAATTTAGATATATTTTTTAGATGGAAGAAGGCGGTTTTACAGATACTAGAAACATGACTTTCAAATGAAAGATTGGTATCAAAGAGCACACCCAGGTTCCTAACTGAGGACGAAGATTTAATGGAGCACCCATCAAGTGTTAGAGAGTATTCAAGGTTTTTTCGTGAGGAAGTTTTTGGTCCAAAGATTAGGATATCAGTTTTTTCTGAATTTAATAATAAGAAATTTCTTGTCATCCAGTTTTTAATGTCAGCTATGCATTCTGTTAGTTTTGTGAATTTGTAGGTTTCGTCAGGGCGCGAGGAAATATAGAGCTGAGTATCGTCAGCGTAGCAGTGAAAACTAACACCATGCTTCCTAATTATCTCTCCTAAGGGCAGCATGTACAGAGTGAAAAGCAACGGTCCTAGTACTGAGCCTTGTGGTACTCCATATTGAACTTGTGATCGATACGACATCTCTTCATTAACTACTACAGACTGATAACGGTCAGATAAGTAAGATTTGAACCATGCCAAAGCAATTCCACTAACGCCAATATAGTTTTCAAGTCTTTTTAAAAGAATGTTGTGATCGATAGTGTCAAAAGCAGCACTGAGATCTAATAACACTAATAGAGAAATACAGCCACGATCGGATGATAAGAGTAGATCGTTTGTAACTCTAACGAGAGCAGTCTCAGTACTATGGTACGGTCTAAATCCTGACTGGAAATCCTCACAGATACTATTTCTTTCTAAAAAGGAGCACAGTTGTGTTGAAACTGCCTTTTCAAATGATGCCTTTTCAGTCTGCTGCCATCAGGGAGGAGACTGCGGAGTCTCCAGACCAGGACCAGCAGATTGAAGGACAGCTTCATCCATCAGGCTGTCAGGAAGCTGAACTCGCTCCCGAACTTGCCCCCCCGTCTCTTTTCTGCCCCAGGCACCACTGAACTATGAACCGTCATTCTACCACCTCATCAGTCAGTTTAAATATAATAACTGCTCTTGAGCCCTTTTGTCACTTTAATCAGAATGAATAAGCCTTTTTTTTTTAATGCACTAAAAATCTTTTTATCTGCACTGTTTGTTCACTGGTTTGCACTCTATCTGCCATATGTGCCTTGCGCTGCTTTATTTAACTTTATTTATTTATTTTTATATATTTTTTTATTATGTCTTTTGTTACATCCCCTTATTGTATAGTTATATCTTATAACTATACAAGATCAATATAAAATATATCTAATATCTTATATTTTATATTGATCTAGATTCTTAAGCTCTACTGTTAGTGTTATCTGTATGCACCGGGGGTCTGAGAGTAACGCAATTTCGATTCTCTGTATGTATGTACTGTACATGTGGAAGAATTGACAATAAAGCAGACTTGACTTGAGTTAAAGCCGCGCGCACACTTAGTGGATTCATTATGTCAGACTCACCGCTGGTAACTCATAATCTGCAGTTGTTACTCCTGTCTCCTGACAAAAACATTGCATGCGGCGCCTGTGGAGTGTGGAAAGTTACTGGAGTGCGCAGCCATGCGTCTCTCACAAGGAACGTCATGGCAGTGATTGACAAGCCAGAGGGCCAATCGTTTACGCGATCTGATGTTTTTAAGGCCCTACCTCGTGCACAGATGATGTATATTAATAATATTCCTTTCAGTGCACCTAATAAATAGTCTTTTATCAGTTAGTAAAGACAGTTTCAAGTAATATTGCAAAAATGTATAAAAACAAAACATCCTCTTTAGCACCTTTAACCCTCTGGAGTGGGAAACGCGTCGGCGCGTTTTGCAGGATTTTTTTTCACATTGCAGCAAAACAGACTTAAAATACTCCAACATTTTTTGTCATAGAGACAGAAGTAACATATCAATTGAAACTATAGAATGTCTTCTTTTATTTGTGTACACAGAGTAAAAACAAAATGTTGTGATTTTTGCAAAATAAAGAAAACTAACATGATGCATGATCTGTCGTCTCCCTCTGAACGAAGTCCAATCTGATAGTTCTCAGAAAATGAACTGTAATTTAGTGAATACTAATCACATAAAAATGAGACATATGTCTAAAGAAATGTTGAAATGTCAGGTTTTAAATCATGTAACTCGTGTAAATTTAAAACAAAAATTCTCTGTTTATGTAATCTGAATGAAAAGAGAGACTTGTCAGACATCCGTGAGTCAGCTTATTATCCACTAATTCGGCCACGCCCACAGAGCGTGCGCTATTCAGACGCAAATTCTGAGGCAATACATGTATACATCTTCACAATCGTGTATTTATTATCTTCAAAAGTGTCTATCTGCATGTTATAGCCATGGTTATAGCGATCTCTGGAAGCCTCTGTTAGTTAGTCACATGGTATGCCTATTCTTCATCACGAATCATTTGTGGACTAAATGTGCACAGAGCGGCCTCCGGCTGCAAGTATGAATTGAAAACATCGAGTACATCAGAGTATCCAGAGCTCATAGTGATGACAATAAATATTGAATAAATATTACTCCTTTGTATAGAAAATTTACATAAACATATGAGAATCCATCAATATTTCTCCAAATGTGCATGCTTTTAATCTAAAAGCCTATATGAAATGCCATAGAGGTAAAAATGAATGTTCAGACGCTTTTCATCACAGAAATACATTATATTTTAAAGTATATTAAAATAGAAAACCATTATTTTAAATTGCAATAATATTTCACAGTATTGTTTTTTCTGTATTTTTTGATATATAGTATGATGAGCATGAGACGTCTTTTAAAAACATTATAATAGTAATGCGTCCAATCTTTTCACTGGTACTGTAATTTAAACTATAACAGGCTTGCATAGATACAAAATTTTCTTCACATGATGTGCAATAATACGTGCATGCATGAGATCACAAAAATCAGGTTTTCTGTCAAGAGTGGATATTATATTAATGTTAACCCTCTGGAGTCTGAGGCTGATTTGGGGCCCTGGAGAAGTTTTGACATGCCCTGACATTTGTGCCATTTCCCAGAGGCCCGCATTCCTGGAACTGATCACCTCACACCTGCACCATATCACACCACACTATTTAAGACACACACACACACACACACCTAGTCGCGAAGTCTTGATTTGCTATTAGTGATCATTTCTGAGCGTTTATCTGTGGACTGATATCTCGTTACGACCTGAACTGTATTACTCTGCTGAACCTTGCTGCCTACCCCGAACCTTGCCTGACTATCGATTCTGAACTCTTGCTGCCTGTCTCGATCCTTGCCTGTGACCCGACCCTGCTTATTGCTGCCAGCCCTGAACCCCTGCCTGTCCCTGTTACGGTACTGTCTTGCCCAAGTCTGTATTTATCTGTCTTTAAAATAAAGCTGCAAATGGATCCGCTATCTCCAGACTCTTCATTACAGAAGACTTCGCCGCCAAACGATCCAGCAGCTTTGGCCCAGATCTCGACGGAGTTAACTGCTCAAGCCAGCCAGCTCGCCATGCATCATCACCAACTCCCACGCCTCACTTCACTCACCGAAGAGTTGGTGAAAACCCTCCAGAGTCTCCGCCTCAACCCTCCTGAATCTCCTGGAGTACAAACCGCCGCACCCGCTGTCCCCTCTTCCACTCCACCAGCCGTCTCTAATCCTCGTCTGGCACTCCCCGAAAAGTTTGACGGAACCCCCAGCAAATGTAAGGGATTTCTATTACAATGTTCTTTGTATGTGAACCAGCAACCATCTATGTATCCCACAGACACAAGTCGCATCTCCTTTGTCTGTTCACTGCTAATGGGGAGAGCTCTGGATTGGGCTACCGCCATTTGGCGTGACGACGGTTCGGCGTTCCCCTCTTTCACGACCTTCCTGCAACGCTTCAGAGACGTTTTCGAACATACAGAGGGCGGTCGGAGTCCGGGTGATCAACTACTTTCACTGACCCAGGGTAAAACCACCGCAGCTGAATACGCATTACAGTTTCGCACGCTGGCCGCCCAGACTAACTGGGTTGAAGATACCCTGAAATTGTTATTTCGCCGGGGCTTAACGATGGATTTACAAGCTGAATTGGCCTGCAGAGACGAGGGCAGTACTTTGGACTCATTCATTGACCTAGCAATACACATTGATAATCTGCTACGCACTCGACACTCGAGTCGAACTCTCCCAACCAGCAACGCAGCTCCAGAACCCATGCAACTCGGCTATACACCCGTCCATCCTGATGAGAGAGAGAGGAGACGCCAACTCCATTTGTGCTTTTACTGTGGCCAAGCTGGTCATATCAAGAATAACTGTCCGATCCGTCCATCCACTACTAAATCCTCAATGGTGAGTCCCCTTTCACTCCACAAGTACTCCTCCAACTGCCTAAAAATACCCGCTCAGATTTTGATTAATGACCAGTGTATTGCCACACACGCTCTCCTGGACTCTGGGGCAGCAGGGAATTTCATGTCAGACACTTTTGCCAGGGAGCACAACATTCCGTTAACTCAATATCATTTCCCCCTGACAGTGGAGGCGCTAGACGGGAAACCCATTGGAGAGGGGAGAATTACACATGTCACCACTGAACTCAAACTACAAGTCGGCATCCTTCATCAAGAGTCCATCTGTTTCTACATAATTCATGCGCCACAGAGTTCCATTGTTTTTGGTTTGCCCTGGCTCCGATCGCATAACCCACATGTGTCATGGAGGGAGGGAGAGATACTTCACTGGGATGAACATTGTCACGAACACTGTCTTCAACAAATTCACCCATTACCTCTTCGAGCTGTGGAGGTATGTAAAGAGATTGCTGAGAAACCAAAGATCCCCACTGAATACTCCGATCTGGCCATGGCCCTCAGCAAAGAAAAATCTATTGAACTCCCTCCTCATAGACCCGGGGACTGTGCTATCGATCTGTTACCAGGCACAACACCTCCCAAAGGTCGAATCTTTCCCCTATCCCAACCTGAAACTATAGCCATGCAAAAGTATATTGAAGAAGAACTAGCGAAAGGATTTATCTGGCCTTCTACATCACCGGCATCCGCCGGTTTTTTCTTTGTAAAGAAAAAGGACGGGGGTCTCCGACCCTGCATTGACTACAGGGGCCTGAATGACATCACCGTAAAATTCCACTACCCACTTCCTCTGGTACCGGCAGCACTCGAACAGCTAAGACAAGCCAAATACTTCACCAAATTGGATCTTCGATGTGCATATAACCTCATTCGCATCCGTGAAGGGGACGAGTGGAAAACTGCTTTCTCTACAACCACTGGCCACTACGAGACCCTTGTTATGCCGTTCGGGCTGTCCAATCTTACATCAATGATGTATTCCGAGACATGTTAAACCGGTGGGTCATCGTCTACATAGACGACATTCTGATATACTCTAAATCCTTCGAAGAACATGTTCAACATGTAAGAATGGTGCTCTGAAGACTGCTTGAACACCGACTGTATGCCAAAGCCGAAAAATGCGAATTTCATCAGACCTCCACAGCCTTCCTGGGATACATCATCAGCAGAGATGGGGTAGCTATGGACGACAACAAAGTAAGAGCAGTATTAGAATGGCCAAAACCGCAAACCCTCAAAGAAATGCAGCGATTCCTGGGCTTCGCCAACTTCTACAGACGATTCATCCGAAACTTCAGCAGTGTAGCTGCACCTCTGACATCCATGACAAAACGCTCATCCTCTCGTCTTCACTGGTCCACTGAAGCAAATCTAGCCTTCCAAGAATTAAAAAACAGATTCACTTCTGCTCCCATCCTTCATCACCCTGACCCAGAACGGCCATTCATTGTGGAAGTGGATGCATCTAGCATTGGTATTGGCGCTATTCTCTCTCAACGCCAGGGCGATGCCGAGAAAATGTATCCATGCGCCTTCTATTCACGAAAATTATCAGCGGCAGAACGGAATTACGATGTAGGGGACCGAGAACTGCTAGCAATGAAGGCCGCCCTCGAGGAATGGCGGCATTGGTTGGAGGGAGCGCAACATCCATTCACCGTGTTCACCGATCACAAGAATCTGGAATATTTACGTTCAGCAAAACGACTAAATCCATGTCAGGCTCGATGCGCAATGTTCTTCACTCGATTCGATTTCAAGGTCACCTACAGACCTGGGTCCAAGAATACCAAAGCAGATGCTTTGTCTCGTCAAGCGGAATGCATCGATCAGAACAAAACCGAAGAACATATCATCCCGGAATCTCTTCTTCTTGCTCCAGTCCAGTGGGACATTATGACAGAATTGACTCAAGCCAATGAACAAATAGTCCCACCAACCACTTGTCCACCCAATCGCACCTTTGTACCTGCACACCTCCGGGACAAAGTGTTGCATCAGGTACATAACACGCCCAGTTCTGGTCATCCTGGAATCACCGCCACACTCAACCTGCTGCAGAATCGCTTCTGGTGGGAAACCATGGCACAAGACGTTACTCGATTCATCCATCAATGCACTGCCTGTCAGATCTCCAAACCTAATCATCAGTTGCCCGCTGGATTACTCCAACCATTACCCATTCCTCACCGGCCCTGGTCACACATCGCAATAGATTTCATCACTGATCTGCCCCCCTCTCAAGGTAACACCACCATCCTGACAGTAATAGATCGGTTCTCCAAAGCATGTCGACTGATACCACTCCCTAAACTACCCACAGCTTTCGAAACGGCAGAAGCATTATGCAATTATGTATTCAGACTCTATGGCTTACCTGATGATATTGTGTCCGACAGGGGACCCCAATTCACTTCCCGAGTCTGGGCGGCATTCTTCAAACAACTAAATGTTAACATCAGTCTCACGTCAGGCTATCACCCAGAATCCAATGGTCAAACTGAACGTATGAATCAAGAGCTTACCCGTTTCCTCCGCACTTATTGTCATCATCAGCAAACAGAATGGAGCCGTCACCTCATGTGGGCAGAATATGCGCAGAATTCTCTACAAAAACCCTCCACTGGCATGACTCCCTTTCAGTGTGTGCTGGGGTATCAACCACCCTTATTTCCATGGTCAGGCGAACCCTCCGAGGTACCCGCAATCAGCACATGGATGCAGAGAAGTGAGGAGACGTGGGATGCTGCTCATCAACACCTCCAACGCGCTGTCAGGAGACAAGAGACTCAGGCAAATCGACGACGACGACCTCCACCTCAGTATGCTGAGGGTCAATGGGTATGGCTCTCCACCCGGGATCTCCGATTGAGACTTCCATGCAAAAAACTCAGTCCCAGGTATGTCGGGCCTTTTCAAATTATAAAACAAATCACTCCAGTATCATTTCGTTTAGATTTACCCGCCAACTACCGTGTTTCTCCCACTTTTCATGTCTCGCTGCTGAAACCCTCCGGGGGTCCAGGAGGGGATCCGGAGGAAGCTGAGGAGCCACAACCCCCACCGCTGTTGATAGAGGGCGAGGAGGCCTATCGTGTCCGAGAGCTGCTCGATTCAAGGCGCCGGGGCCAGAGGCTTCAATACCTGGTAGACTGGGAGGGGTACGGTCCAGAGGAGCGATCCTGGGTCAATGCGAATGATATTCTAGACCCCAACCTCGTGGAGGAGTTCCACCGGACGCATCCAGAGAGACCGGCCCCGCGACCTCGTGGTAGACCCCTGCGTCAGCCTCCTCGCGTCTGGAGCCGCTTGCAGGGTGGGGGCTCTGTCACGAATACAGCTCCTCCGGTACATCCTCCGGGCCACCGGAGGGAGCCCTCACCGGAATACTGATTCGTACCCATCTGGACTCCATTTCCCAGAGGCCCGTATTCCTGGGACCGATCACCTCACACCTGCACCATATCACACCACACTATTTAAGACACACACACACACACACCTAGTCGCGAAGTCTTGATTTGCTATTAGTGATCATTTCTGAGCGTTTATCTGTGGACTGATATCTCGTTACGACCTGAACTGTATTACTCTGCTGAACCTTGCTGCCTACCCCAAACCTTGCCTGACTATCGATTCTGAACTCTTGCTGCCTGTCTCGATCCTTGCCTGTGACCCGACCCTGCTTATTGCTGCCAGCCCTGAACCCCTGCCTGTCCCTGTTACGGTACTGTCTTGCCCAAGTCTGTATTTATCTGTCTTTAAAATAAAGCTGCAAATGGATCCGCTATCTCCAGACTCTTCATTACAATAATGTTTATGCGTGGTTATTGAAAAAACAAAAAACTTAAGTCACTGAAATAAGGCCAAAAAAATAATATTATATATGTGTTCACAAGACTTCTGGGTATTGGTGTTATAAACAGAAGGGGACGGAGACACTGATGGAAAATATAAAGAGTTTATTGAACAAACAGAAAGCGTGAGCAGAGTGCAGGTGAGTAATGGCAGATGCAGTTCGTGGCAGATGTGATAGTCGAGCTGATGTTTGTCTTGTAACTTGCAGGAATCGGAGATGGCAGGCAGACGTGGAGCAGACCAGACACAGAAACACTCACTGGAGACGAGGAGAACACTGGGAGACGAGGAAGACGCTGGAGTCCTTGAGGTAAGCATAACAGGTGAGTATGCATAAACAAGACCGGACAGTGACTGTGTGTGCTGCTGTGTCTTTTGTAGTGCTGCTGATGAAGGTGCTGATGTGTGTCAGGTGTGGATGATTAATATTCTGGTGAGGGAGTGCGCTGTGATTGGGTGACTGTGGAGCCTGGCGTGTCTGTGACATTACCCCTGCTCTGTCATCCACGCTTAGAGGAAGGGGGGGGGTTCCTCGGTCTCGCCAGGCTCTGTGGGAAGAGTGACAGAAGGATGGTGAGGTTTAAGCAGTGATACATGGAACATGGGGTGAATTTTATACTCGGGGAAGTTGTAGCTGGTAGGTGACAGGGTTGATCCGGCGGAGGATGGTGAAGGGGCCAATGAACCTAGGACTCAGCTTCCTACAGGGCAGGCGCATCCTGATGTCCTTGGTCGACAGCCAAACCTTCTGTCCTGGCTGGTAGTTGGGTGCTTCAGAACGTCGAAGGTCAGCTGCCATTCTGCGCCTGTGTAGGGCTCGTTGGAGTTGAAGATGTGCTGAATCCCAGACCCTCTCGCTCTCCCGGAACCAGTAATCCACTGCTGGCACATCCGACGGTTCCCCGGTCCAGGGGAACAGTGGGGGTTGATAGCCGAATACGCATTGAAAGGGAGTAAGCCCAGTGGTGGATTGGCGGAGAGGGTTCTGGGCGTACTCGGCCCAACCCAGAAACTGGTTCCAGGAGTCCTGGTGGCCGTGACAGAAGGTACGTAGGAAACAGCCGATCTCCTGTATCTTCCTCTCCGTCTGCCCATTCGTTTGGGGATGGTAGCCAGAGGAGAGGCTTACAGTCACACCTAGGAGCTTGAAGAAAGCTTTCCAGACTCATGAGGTGAACTGTGGTCCGCGGTCAGATACAATATCTTCGGGAAGTCCATAGTATCTGAAAACACAGTTAAACATTATTTCAGCAGTTTCCATTGCTGTAGGCAGTCCTCGAAGGGGAATTAGACGTCATGACTTTGAGAATCGGTCCACCACCACCATGACACAGGTGCATCCATCGGAGACTGGAAGGTCTGCGATGAAATCCACTCCTAGGTGTGACCAGGGGCGATTTGGAACGGGCAGAGGTTGTAATTTTCCGGAGGGAAGATGGCGTGGACTTTTTGAGATGGCACATTCCCTGCACCCTTGCACGTATCTCCTGATGTCAGCTGCCATGTTCGGCCACCAGAAGACTTGTTTTAACAACGAGAGGGTTTCATTGACCCCTGGGTGGCCAGTGCACAGTGACGTGTGTGATGCTTGGATGAGGGGAGTGCGCCGTGTCCATGTCCGGGTGATGTATTGCAAACTTTGGGGGCAACCTGGCGGGGTGTTGGTGGAGGCATTGGACTCAGGCAGAGTCTCTTCAGACCAGACGATAGGATTCACAAAACGTTTCTCTGGGAGTATGGGCTCTGGATCTTCGGTATTCTCATCAGGTCCATGAATGCGGGAGAGAGCATCAGCCTTTACATTTTTAGATCCTGGTCGATAGGAGATCGTGAAATTAAACCTGGTGAAGAAGAGAGCCCATCTCGCTTGACGGGGATTTAACCTCTTGGCATCTCGTAGATACTCCAGGTTCTTATGGTCCGTAAGAACCACAAACGGATGTTGGGCTCCTTCGAGCCAATGCCTCCACTCCTCCAGGGCGAGCTTGATGGCAAGAAGCTCCCTGTTCATGTCATAATTTACCTCCACCGGGTTGAGTTTGCGGGAGAAGAAGGCACGTGGGTGGAGTCTACTGGGGTTCCCCTGCTGCTGGGATAGGACCGCTCCCACTCCTGTGGTGGAAGCATCAACCTCGATGATGAAAGGTGTATCTGGGTCAGGATGGACCAGGAGGGGAGCGGAGGTGAAAGCTCTCTTTAAGGTGTCGAAGGCTTGGGTGGCAGCTGGGTCCAGGACAGAGACTTGGGCTTGTTGCGTAACAGGTCCATGAGAGGGGTGGTGATGATACTGTAACCTTGGATGAATCTTCTATAGAAATTGGCAAATCCCAGAAATCTTTGCAGTTCTTTTGGGATGTGGGGATGGGCCGGTCCTTTATTGCGGAGACCTTCCTCTCGCCCATCTGGATGCCACTGTGATCGATGACCAGTAGGGGTCACGAAGGCTGTCTTCCATTCGTCCCCCTCACGTATTAACTATTATTTTCTATTTGCATGGGCTCGTTGGCTGGTTCTGGGGAGCTGACGGATTCTGGTCGACGGAGGATGGATGGGAAGAACGACTGGCCCTGGTGCTCTTCGAGACACGACTGCATACGAGTGGCAAATCTGATGGAGAGTTGAATGAAACGTTCTAGCCCGATGGAATCCTCGCATGCAGTGAGATGCAACCACACGCGGGGATCCAGACCTTGACGGTATGTGGTGATCAGGGCTTATTCGTTCCAACCACTTGATGCAGCTAGGGTTCTAAACTGGAGAGCATAGTCAGTCACAGACATGGAACCTTGTTTTAATTTATATAATCTCTCACTAATCGATGAATCCCAGGCAGGTTTTCCAAAAACTTATTTGAAATGAGCAGTGAAGCTTGACAGAGACTGAACAATGGGGTTTTTCTGTGACCAGAGTGGTTCAGCCCAGCGAAGAGCTTTACCTTTGAGTTGATAGATTATAAACGCCACTTTAGAGCTGTCCGTGGTATACAGGTGCGGTTGCATCTCCAGGACCAGCGAACACTGCAGCAGGAATCCGTTGCAATCCACAACTGAGAACACAAAAGGTTTTGCATAATGACCTGTAGTTGCCTAAGAATTTGGTTCTGAATAGTGCTCCCTCCGTGGGCATGGCCACATTAGCGAATAATGAGCTGAATCACGGGCGTCTGACATGTGTCTCTTTTCATACAGATTACATAAACAGAGAATATTTGTTTTTGATTTGACTTACACGATTTAAAACCTGACATTTCAACTTTTTTTTAGACATAAGTCAAATTTTTTTGTGATTAGTATTCACTAAGTTACAGTTCATTTTCTAAGAACTATCAGATTGGACTTCGTTCAGCGGGAGACGAGAGATCACACATCATGTTAGTTTTCTTTATTTTACAAAAAGCACATTTAGTTTTTACTCTGAGTGTACACAAATAAAAGAAGATATTCTACAGTTTCAATTGATATATTACTTATGTCTCTATGACAAAAAATGACGGAGAATTTTAAGTCTGTTTTGCTGCAATGTGGAAAAAATCCTGCAAAACGCGCCGGCGCGTTTCCCGACTCCAGAGAGTTAATACAGCTGATATGATACTGCTATCAGCATGATCACAGAAGGTTTTTTCACATAGCCTACCTGACTGAAAGGGCTCATTATGCGGCTCATTATGTTGGTCTTTGTCTTCTTAGGTGTGAATCACAGCATTATTCATGAAGATTCACACCTCCACGCATACTGTGTGTCTTGACAAAAAGTCTTACAAAATTTAAATCTCTATATTGTTTTATATGAATGAGTAGGCAGGATAATTTTTACATCATTTTGAAATTAAAATTCTAGTCTACAACCTCCAATACCCAGAAGTCTTGTGAACACATATTTAATATTTGTTTTTTTTTTTGGCCTTATTTCAGTGACTTAAGTTTTTGTTTTTTCAATAACCACGCATAAACGTTATTCTCTCAAAAATACAAACATGTACATACATGTTGCTCACATATTATGGTAGCCTATTTCGTGCTGAATACAGTGTAATGATACCTTTTCCATTAACATGTTTATGAACAACTGAAAAAAGCACAAATGTCAGGGCATGTCAAAACTTCTACAGGGCCCAAAAACAGCCTCAGACTCCAGAGGGTTAAGTAAATTAAGTATTGATTCATTCCGTTGTAAAAATCAATAATTACTTAATTTATCTAGATATCAGCATTGGAGAAAACAGTGATGTCATCATCCAGCTGAGTTTTGTTTGCATACAATGGTGTCAGTGCAGGCAGATCAAAAACAATGTTGAATATCAAGTGTCCCCAACTAAGCAAGCCAAAGGCGACAGCGGCAAGGAACACAAACTCCAACAAGTGACATCAGATGACAAACAGGTGATAAAAACGGAGAAAAAAATGGGAGAAACCAGGCTCAGTAGGGGCGGCAGTTCTCCTCTGGCCAACAGCGAACAGTGTGTGATTATGATTCAGGCAGCGTTACAGGTCATAAGTCCGATTGGGATTGCAACAGTCAAAATATTTAATCCAGTTCCATCTAGTTGAAGATCGTATTCATCACGCCGGTATGGGATGGTTTGTTGGGAATCTGTGCCACTGGCTGTCGTGTCAGTGAGGCCTTCACAGGGGATGATCTAGTTGGCTCAATCTCTGCTGACACTTCAGGGCTGTGCTCTTTTGGGAATTGGGTGGTCTTTTTACTGTCCAGGCCATCCTCAAAGTTCAGGTATTATAGAGAGAGCTAACAGAACAAACAGAACAAAAAGAGAAATTAGCCAAAGCACAACAATTGGGTAGATGCTCTGCCTTCTGTATTCATGAGCATGAGAGCCTCAAGTCACAAGGGACTAGGAGGGTTGAGTCCTTTTGAAGTAATCACTGGATGGCCCATGAGCACTCCAGGGGAGGTAGATTTGAAGCATGCGGATGTACATTTAAGCCCCTCGAGTCGGCAGTTGCGATACCACTTTGCTCAAAGAGACTCAAAAGACTCCGTCAATGTTGCACATACAATTAAGAGCTATACACCATTTTAATCTGTTTAATATCTTCTTTTATTTGTGTACACTCAGAGTAAAAACAAAATGTTGTGCTTTTTGCAAAATAAAGAAAACTAACATGATGCGTGATCTCTCATCTCCCTCTGAACGAACTCCAATCTGATAGTTCTCCGAAAATGAACTGTAACTTAGTGAATACTAATCACAAAAAAATTAGACTGATGTCTAAAAAAACTTTGAAATGTCAGGTTTTAAATCGTGTAAGTCAAGTCAAGTCAAGTCACCTTTATTTATATAGCGCTTTTTACAATGTTTTTACAATGTTTCTGTTCTCATGTCTAATGTATGTTTGTACCAAGAGCTTCTGTAGAAAACCACAACAAATTCCTTGTGTGTTTGTACACACCTGGCGAATAAAGCACATTCTGATTCTGATTCTGATAACTGGTACATAATTTTGGCTGCACAGCAGCTCTTAAAGAATAGTGTCAATGCAGGCAGATCAGAAGCACTGTTGATTAAATGTCAAGAATACTGTTGAATATCAAATGTCAAGTCAAATGTCAAGTGTCCCCAACTAAGCAAGCCAAAGGCGACAGCGGCAAGGAATTTAGTCTAGATTTAAACTGACAGAGTGTGTCTGCATTCCGAACAATGCTAGGAAGATTGTTCCAGAGTTTAGGTGCCAAATAGGAGAAGGATCTACCGCCTGCCGTTGATTTTGATATTCTAGGTATTATCAGCTGGCCTGAATTCTGAGATCGCAATAAACGTGAAGGACTATAATGCATTAAGAGCTCGCTTAGGTACTGGGGAGCTAAACCATTTAGTGCTTTGTAAGTAATTAGCAAGATTTTAAAATCTATACGATGTTTAACAGGAAGCCAATGCAGTAATGACAGAACTGGGCTAATATGGTCATACTTCCTAGTTCTAGTAAGAAATCTAGCTGCTGCATTTTGTACGAGCTGTAGTTTATTTATCAAGCGGGAGGAACAACCACCCAGTAGAGCGTTACAGTAATCTAGCCTTGAGGTCATGAACGCATGAACTAACTGTTCTGCATTTTTCATTGAGAGCATATGTCGTAGTTTAGATATATTTTTAATATGGAAGAATGCGGTTTTACAGATGCTAGTAACATGGCCTTCAAATGAAAGATGGGTATCAAAGAGCACACCCAGGTTCCTAGCTGACGACGAAGACTTAACAGAGCAGCCATCAAGTGTTAGACAGTATTCTAGGTTAATGCCTGAAGAATCTGTTTTTTCTGAATTTAGTAGTAGGAAATTACTGGTCATCCAGTTTTTTATATCAGCTATACATTCTGTTAATTTAGCGAATTGGTAAGTTTCGTCAGGGCGCGAAGAGATATAGAGCTGAGTATCATCAGCGTAACAATGAAAACTAACGCCATGCTTCCTAATGATATCTCCCAAGGGTAGCATGTACAGAGTGAAAAGCAACGGTCCTAGTACTGAGCCTTGCGGTACTCCATATTTAACTTGTGATTGATATGACATCTCATCGTTTACTACTACAAACTGATAACGGTCAGATAAGTATGATTTGAACCATGCCAATGCAATTCCACTAATGCCAACATAGTTTTCGAGTCTATTTAGAAGAATATTGTGATCAATAGTGTCAAATGCAGCACTAAGATCCAGTAACACTAATAGAGAGATACAACCACGATCTGATGATAAGAGCAAATCATTAGTAACTCTAATGAGAGCAGTCTCAGTACTATGGTACGGTCTAAATCCTGACTGGAAATCCTCACAGATACTATTTCTTTCTAAAAAGGAACATAGTTGTGATGAAACTGCCTTTTCTAGTATTTTTGACAGAAAAGTGAGATTTGAAATCGGCCTGTAATTGACTAATTCTCTAGGATCAAGTTGTGGTTTTTTAATAAGAGGTTTAATAACAGCCAGCTTAAAAGTTTTTGGTACGTATCCTAGTGATAAAGATGAATTAACAATATTAAGAAGAGGATCTATGACCTCTGGAAGCATCTCTTTCAATAGCTTAGTCGGTATAGGGTCTAACATACATGTGGATGATTTTGATGATTTAACAAGTTTAGACAATTCTTCCTCTCCTAAAGCAGTAAATGAATTGAATTTTTCTTCAGGGACACTACAATGCACTGTCTGACACAATACTGTAGTAGACGGTTGCATGGTTATAATTTTTTCTCTAATATTATCAATCTTGCAAGTAAAGAAGTTCATAAAGTCATTACTGCTGTGCTCTTTGGAAACATCAGAAGTTGAAGCTTTATTTCTTGTTAATTTAGCCACTGTATCAAATAAATACCTAGGGTTGTGTTTATTTTCTTCTAAAAGTTTTGAAAAATAGGCAGATCTAGCAGTTTTTAAGGCCTTTCTGTACTCAATCATTCTCTCTCTCCACGAAATGCGAAATACTTCTAGTTTTGTTTTCTTCCAGCTGCGCTCCATTTTTCTAGCTGCTGTTTTTAGGGCCCGAGTGTGCTCATTGTACCATGGCGTTGGATTAATTTCCTTAATCTTTTTTAAACGCAAAGGAGCAACTGAGTCTAATGTGCTGGAAAAGACAGAGGCAATAGTTTCTGTTGCAACATCGAGGTCTTCTAAGCTGTCTGGTATGCTAAGGCGATGAAACTGATCAGGAAGATTATTTATAAAGCGATCTTTAGTGGTAGAAGTGATGGTTCTACCATATTTATGGCAGGGAGGCAGTTTAGCCGCTTTAACTAAATGTAGTATACACGAGACTAGATAATGATCTGAGATGTCGTCACTCTGCTGCAGAATTTCAACGGCATCAATATCGATTCCATGTGACAATATTAGATCTAAAGTATGATTACGACAATGAGTGGGTCCTGACACGTGTTGTCTAACACCAATAGAGTTTAGAATGTCTGTAAATGCCAATCCCAATGAGTCTTTTTTATTATCTACATGGATATTAAAATCACCAACAACAAGGACTTTATCTGCAGCTAGTACTAATTCTGATAGAAAATCGGCAATTTCTTTGATAAAGTCTGTATGGTGTCCTGGTGGCCTGTATACAGTAGCCAGCACAAATGTCAACTTACATAATGTTACGTAAAGCACCATCACTTCGAAGGAATTATATTTGAAAGACTTCTGGCTGATACTGTAAATATTACTATAAATTACAGCAACACCTCCCCCTTTGCCTTTCTGTCGAGGATTGTGTCTATAATCATAACCTTGAGGGCTAGACTCATTTAAAGTAATGTAATCGTCCGGTTTTAGCCAGGTTTCTGTCAAACACAGCACATCTAGATTATTGTCTGTGATAATATCGTTCACAATAAGTGCTTTTGAAGAAAGTGATCTAATATTTAACAACCCAAGCTTTATCATTTGTTTATCATTATTATCTCTATTTTTTATTTGTTGAACATCAATTAAATTTTTACCATTAAATGGGTTTGGAAGTTTTTTGTTTTTACTAATTCGGAGTACAGACACAGTCTCTATGTGATAATATCTAGGTGCGAGAGTTTCTATGTGTTGGGAATTATCTGACTTCTGTAACGTGAGGCAGCTAGCAGACGGTCGGTTTAGCCAGTCTGTCTGCTTCCTGTCCTGGGCCCCAGTTTGTCATGTTTTAGTTCTAAGACTATGTGCCATATTACTAGAGAGAAGAGCAGCACCATCCCGAGAGGGATGAATACCATCTCTTTTCAACAGGTCAGGTCTGCCCCAAAAACTTTTCCAATTGTCTATGAAACCTATATTATTCTGCGGACACCACTTAGACAGCCAGCCATTGAGTGATGATAATCTGCTAACTATCTCATCACTCCTACGAACAGGAAGGGGACCAGAGCAAATTACTTCTCCTGACATTGTACTTGCGAGTTCACACACCTCTTTAATGTTAATTTTAGTGATCTCCGACTGGCGAAGTCGAACATCATTTGTGCCGACGTGAATAATAATTTTAGAGTATTTACGATTAGCATTAGCCAGCACTTTTAAATTTGCTTTGATGTCAGGTGCTCTGGCTCCCGGCAAACATGTGACTATGGTGGCTGGTGTCTCTATTTTCACGTTCCGTGTAATAGAATCGAAAATAACTAGTGCACTTTCAACAGGATTCTCAGTGGGTGCGTCACTGAGTGGGGAGAACCTGTTTGATGTTCTTATTGGAACGGAAGAGTGGTGTTTTCCGCGGCTAGGCCGCCTCACCGTTACCCAAGTGCCCTGCTGCGCGGGCTCTACAGCCAGAACCGAACAATGTACAGAGTTCACTAAGCTAGTCGCATCCAAAACAGTATCTGAAGCCCTTGCATTCTTATTATCCTCGATTAAAGCTTGGATGTGTGTCTCTAATTCTGAGATTCTCTCTGTCAGCCTGACTATTTCCCTACATTTATGACATGTAAATCCCTCGTCGCTGACAGAGAGAGCTATACTGAACATGTGACAAACTGAACACGAAATAACACTGGGAAAGGATGACATGACTCACCGTGTTTGTAGACTGATCCGAGTTACCACAGCTGTTTGATGAACGCGTTGAAAAAGGAGCGCGCGAGACTGATGACAAGTTAACAAGCTAGCGAGATGCAAACGCGTTGTAACAGCGATTTAGATTCAAAGATTACAAGCTAGCGACGTCAGTTTAATGTGGTAGGCAATAATAATAATATAAGCAACAATGAATAAAAGAGATTTGGTAAAAGTAAGAAAAAACAAAGCTATACGGAGACGCAAAACACCAGCGAGGCAGAGGCAGACAGGAGCAATCGAGCAGAAATTAACACTTTCAGATGTTCTGAAAGTGTTTCAGATGTTCTGAAACACTTAAGTCAAGTGTAAGTCAAATCGAAAACAAAAAGTCTGTGTTTATGTAATCTGTATGAAAAGAGAGCCATGACAGAAGTCCGTGATTCAGCTCATTATCCGGTAATGTGGCCACGGAGCGAGCGCTATTCAGATGCAAATTCTGAGTCAATACTTGAATGCATCGTCTCAATCGTGTTTTTATTGTCTTGAAAAGTGTTTATCTGGAAGTTAAAGCCATGGTTAGCGACCTCTAGAAGACATGCCGTTAGTTCCTATTGAAAACAGTATCCAGCGTTCACAGTGATGACAATAAATATTGAATAAATATTACTCCTCTGTATAGAAAATTGACATAAATATATGAGAATCCATCAGTATTTCTCCAAATGTGCATGCTTTTAAGCTAAAAGCCTATATGAAATGCCATAGAGGTAACATAATTGTTCAGACACTTTGCATCACAGAAATGCATTATATTTTAATGTATATAATAGAATACCATTATTTTAAATTGTAATAATATTTCACAGTATTGCTGTTTTTTCTGTATGTTTGATATACACCATGATGAGCTTGAAACATGATCACAAAGGGTTTTTTTCACAGCCTACCTGACTGAAAGAGCTCATTATTTATGCAGGTCATTAGAGCTCTTTATGCGATTCTTTTGTCTTCTCAGGTGAGAATCACCCATTATTCATGATGATTCATGCCTCCACACATACTGTGTTTCTTGACCAAAGATGTTTTAGAAAATTTAAATCCCTCTATTGTTTTATATGAACAAGCAGGCAGCATAATTTTTACCTAATTTTGAAGCAAAAACTCTAGTCTACAACCTCCAATACCCAGAAGTCTTGTGAACACAGATTTAATATATATTTTTTGGCTTTATTTCAGTGACTTAAGTTTTTTGTTTTTTCAATAACCACGCATAAACGTTATTCCTTCAAAAACACAAACATGTACATACATGTTACTCACATATCATTGTAGCCTAGTTTGTGCTGAAAACAGTGTAATGACACTTTTTCCATTAATATGTTTATGAACAACTGAAAAAAGCACAAATGTCAAAACTTCTCCAGGGGCCCAAAAATCCTAAGACCCCAGAGGGTTAAAGTTTGACAAGCAAGTTAGGGCCGTTGTTAAAAGCAGCTTCTATCAACTGAGAAGCATTGCCAAATTAAAGAGAATTTTGTCCTTTAGAGACATGGAAACTGTGATTCATGCTTTTATTTCATCCAGATTGGACTATTGCAATTCACTTTATATGGGGCTGTCGAAGAACCTGCTTTCACGGCTGTAGCTGGTACAGAATGCTGCGACCAGATTGTTGACTGGTACCAGGAAATGGTCCAGCATTTCCCTGGTGCTGGCTTCACTGCATTGGCTTCCGGTTGAGTACAGAATTCAATATAAAGTCTTAACAATCGTTTTTAAAGGTCTGCACGGATGGCTCCTGAGTATATTTCATCCCTGTTACAGCAGCATTGTGCCTCCAGACCCTTAAGATCTTCTCAGAGTTTGCTTTTATTTGTTCCTAGAGCACAGATGAAAACCAAAGGAGATCGAGCCTTCTCGGTGGCAGGGCCACAGTTGTGGAATAGTCTCCCACTGCACATTAGATCCTGTGACTCATTAGTCTGTTTTAAATCAATGTTGAAGTCTCACCTTTATTCTGTGGCTTTTAGCTGCCCTTAGTTTCTGGAACTCTGGCTGTGATGATTACTGTGTCTGTTTTTAAGCTCTTTTTGTATTTTTGTATTATTGTGTTTTTGAGATGTAAAGCACTTTGGCTCAACAAGTGTTGTTTTAAATGTGCTATATAAATTAATGTTGATTTGATTTGATTTGATACACCATTCTAATCTATGAAATATCTTCTTTTATTTGTGTACACTCAGAGTAAAAACAATATGTTGTGCTTTTTACAAAATAAAGAAAACTAACATGATGCGCGAGCCACGTCTCTCTCTGAATGAAGTCTATTCTGATAGTCCTCAGAAAATGAACTGTAACTTAGTGAATACTAATGACACAAAAATGAGACATGTCTAAAGAAACATTGAAATGTCAGGTTTTAAATCATGTAAATCAAATCGAAAACAAATATTCTCTGTTTATGTAATCTGTATGAAAAGAGAGACATGTCAGAAGTTGGTGAGTCAGCTCATTATCCACTAATTCAGCCACGCCCACGAAGCACGCGCTATTCAGACGCAAATTCTGAGGAGATACATGCAACAGAGAGTGAACGCCCACAGTGCATCAGCTCGGAAAAATGTTTTTCATGAACTTTTCATTGTTTTGAGATGCAGTGAGGAATAATTTGAAAAGGATTTGCCTCAGAGGATGAGCATGACTGGTTTCACTTTCATTTCGAGCTGAGTGAAATCGACTGAAATACGTAATAAATACAGAAATAAAATGTGTTAGCAATGTATTAAACTGCACATTAACATTTAGGCTCTATATATAATATATAAAATACCATAGAGGTAATATGAATGTTTAGATGCTCTGCATCACATAAACACATTATTTTTTTTAAAGTATATTAAAATAAAAAAACATTATTTTAAAATGTAATAATAGTTTTGCTGGCTTAACTTTCAAAAACATTATAAATAGTCATGTGTCCAATCTTTTGACCAGTACTGTAATTTAAAATTTAGGCCTATACAAAATTTCCTTCACATGATGTGCAATAATACATGCATGCATAAGATCACAAAAATCATGTTTTCTGTTAAGAGTGGACATTATATTAATGTTAATACAATAGCTGATATGATCCTGTTATCAGCATGCTCACAGAGGGTTTTTTCTTTTATCTCACAGATTTGAGAATCACAGTGACCAGATATTGGCCCACACTGGACATTCTGAATGAATATAATGGTGATATCCCTGACTGGAAGCAGGATTTTTTCTCTCTCTTTTTTTTTTCTCGAGTGCAAAGAAACACCAAACACCTTGTATTGCCAGTTAAGTGATGTTCACTAATATCTTTGAGCAGGATTTATTTCCAGGTAAACCTGTACACTCAAAATGTGCCCTCATTTATTAAAAATGTGTCTAATTTATGTTAACTATATTCTGAATAAACTAGATTACATTACATAATTTTTAAGCAAATATTCTAGTCTACAACCTCCAATACCCAGAAGTCTTGTGAACACATATTTAGTATTTGTTTTGTGGCCGTATTTCAGTGACTTAAGTTTTTAGTTTTTTCAATAACCACGCATAAACGTTATTCTCTCAAAAATACAAACATGTACATAAATGCTTCTCACATATTATGGTAGCCTTGTTCATGCTGAATATAGTGTAATGACACTTTTGCCATTAATATGTTTATAAGCAACTGAAAAAAGCACAAATGTCAGGGCATGTCAAAACTTCTCCAGGGCCCCAAAAATCCTCAGACTCCAGAGGGTTAATGTCTGACAATTTACTCCAATATTTCTTACCTGGGCTGGGGTGCATTTCCCAAAAGCATCGTTAGCCAACTAACATCGCAAGTTCCGTCGTTACTTACATAGTTCAACGATTTGGTGTTTCCTGAAACCATCGTTCAAACGAACTTTAGCAAACTGCATCACAGACTTGTGTGGTTGGAGCAACAGCTCTCGAGCTGTAGTTAGAAGCATAGTTTCCTGTTTTTATGACATGTGGACTTAATAAATCCTTATCTTGAGCAAAATAAGCAAGCTGACATTAAGTACAATGTATATCTTTTATTTCGAATACATCCAAATGTCATTTATATATTTTAGTTTGTCAAGAGATTTAAAGCACCGTTTTTGAAGAGTGTGCATGTGTGTACGTGCTCTAGTACATCAGAACAAGCATTTGATTCAATCTGGAAATTAAACAAAATAACTGAGGAAAATGAGAAATAGTCCTCTAATGCCATGTCCGTAATTTATAGCAGAAATTATAGCAAAAATTTTATCTTAAACAGATTCATTTAAAGAAGTTATTACTCCACCACCTGCGTGACGTCATTAACCAACGTGGTTGAACGACAAGTTTGCGACAGTACGGTTTCAGGAAACTGTCGTGACTAGCTAGTTGATTTGTTCAACGATGCATCGTACTATGGTAGTGAAGCAGCGAGTTACATCGTTGTTCGGGAAACGCACCCCAGGAAGTGTATGTCAAGATATTTAGGAAAGAGAAATGAGGCCCTAGATGGGAAGGACCTTATACTGTGCTATTAGTAACTCCAATAGCTGTGAAGGTACAGGGAAAAAATAGTTGGATACATGGCTCGCATTGCCGTGCTGTGATGAATGTGGGAGTAGACTAGATGGTTTTGAGTACCTCGAGGAAGAACTCCCTCTTTTAAGGAGGGAGGGGCCAGCCTCGTGGTGAAGATTGTCATCCCTCATTGCCATCATTAGCTTACTCGCTCATGTTCCACAACACACAACAGTTGAGGATGGGTTACCCAACAACAGTTGAGGAAGGGTTACATAATGAAAACAAATGAAAGACCAATACTGCTCCTAGTGTTTTGTGTTTATCTTTTTTAGGTCGTAACAGACACTGGCAGATGAAAACCCAAGGCTACAGACCGGACATTGAGAGGAGCGTCAATATGCCTGTCCTATTCCTATCTGAACCGAGACGACATTGGAAAAACTGGTCCAGTGGGGTTCAAGGGTGCTGTTGCTGCCGCAGGGACATATGAGTTGCAGTATCGTCTGCTGGAGAAATATCACTGCACAATTGACACCAAAGCAATAAGAAAGTTACATGGACTACAAAATGAGTTAGCTGCCAATGCTGGGAGAAGGTGGTCATTGAGTGTAGTTTTTGATAGGTTACTAGGAGGATGAGTTAGTGTAATTCAAATGGCAGTTCTTAATAAAGATAATTTGTCTTTGCTAATGTCTGATGGGACCATGCATTATGAGTTGTGTACAGCAGCAGATATAAAAGATCACTGAAATAAAACTGAGAGCTATTCATGGATTCACTCCTGTGCAGCTTGAACCAAACGAATACAAGATGGAAATCTACCTGTAGAAGACATTTTGATTAAACATGTTAATAAAATCACTGCATGAAAAGTGGGATTTTCGTCCCCGTAAACGGCCGGAAATCTCCCTAATTTTCGACAATTAACGACAATTTACAGCCTGTGAACATTGCGTTCGTCTGTGCCACATATTGACAGAAACGAACCATGACGTGTGTAGAGCTCGCGGAGGCGCGCGGTTATGGCTCTAATTAGCATATGAATAGCAGTGCCCGCGCCTTGCCAGAGAATGGTTTGAATTTCCTCACTCAGTATTGGTTGACACTACTACATTTAAACAAGAAAAATCGCTCGTGATTGGTTGGCAGATCTGTTACTATTGGTCACCCTGGGTCATTATAAATTTAAATCCCCAAATTATAATATATATATATTATTTAATTTGATATATTCATATTCATATGATATGCTATTATGTTGTATATTCATGTCATTGTTATCCTATGGACTACACTATTATTACCATCAAGGACATTAATTTATTGAGGAAAGGAAAATTTGCCGTGGACGTGCTGTTTATTCAAAGAAAGAGCTTTATTAGCACAAACACACAACCATGTACAAAACGTAGGAGATCTGCCCACACAACAAATGGGAAGCTCACGAGAAGCCCAAAATCCTACAGCACCATGAAGTCTCTGTTTTCCGCTTCGGAGCTGTAGGTAACTAGCGGCATTCTGTCTGAATTCAGTCCATTTTGCAGACGTCTGTGGTGCGTTGCCCTGTACTTTGGAATCGCCTGTAATCTCGACTGCAGCGTGGCACAGAGCTCGGTGAGCTCCTGACTGCGAAAGGATGGAGGTCGCACAATCCATCCAGACACCCCGCCAACGATGCCGTCTTCCTCATCAGACATCAGGTCTATAGCGCACTTCCAAAGGCCCACCTCATCCTCAGCTAGCACACTCTGTCTTTCTTCTAGCAGCTGTGAAAACAACCAATAAAGACAATCAGTATTGCGCGATGCACTGCGTATGGACTCAACACATCTATTAATGCACCTGAAATATAATCACATTGACGGATCTAATCTAATAAATCTTACCCTCTTTCTTCTCGCTCGACTCCGAGCTGAACGCTTCACAGCTTCCGCCTGCGATGCAAGATCTGGATGTTTGTACCTGAAGCTCCTGCGTACTGTCTCGTAATATGTCTTACAGGCAGCTGGAAAACAATTAAATGAGAGTGATATGAATAAAAAACAACGTGTAAAAGAACTTAAACAATAAAAACAATAAAGGAGAAAATAGTAAAAGTTACTTACACACAATGTCATCTTTATCAGCATCATGTAAATCTGGACTTGCAGACATAGCTCTGAGCAAATATGAGGTCACGGCCTCGTTATGAGGCGAGGTTAGTCTGTGAAAACAAAATATACGGTTAAGATCGGTAACATTATCTATTAAAGGATCTATTTCCTTATACAGGAGAATGAAAGCATATTCTTTGAATCTTACCCTTGCTCCAGTTCGTAGCGCCTACAATTTGTCTCCGAGTTGTGAAGACGGCGTACTGCTTCCTGTAAATTACAAGACCAAAAAAAAACACTTTTATAAAGCAACTTACAATTGTTCTTTTTCAAGGCTGATTTTAGCTTGTGCTACTTAAAAAAGCTTTGCTTTTAGGCTAGTTTAACTTAGATTACAGTCTTACCGCAATTTTAGGATTGTGCACCCGTCTTCTCTTCTTAGAGTTAGTATCTTCCACACAGTTTTTCGACTCCATAGCAGCCAACCTATCTTCTATGGACAGCAACCTGGAGTTTACTACAGTGAACTGTTCATTTACATCGGCAGCAAACTGAGTAAGCTGACGAGACAGCCCACTGATAGCATTCAGCAGTTTCTTCTCGCCGGTCTGCGGACTGGCTGAAAGGGGTTGATCGCGTCCATGCAGAGGAGTTGAAGGGGAGACGCCGTCCAGCCATTGTAGATCACGAAACAGCAAAGCATCAAAAACACAGGAAATGGAGGAAAAGGTCTGAGTACAGGAGTAAAAACATGTCTGTTTATATGCTCGTCTTGCAAGTACTGCTGTATGAGTCGTCATGCCCATGACCTCGCACGTGATTGGACGAGGGCTAGAGGGCTCGTCGGGCTCCTCCAATCACATGTGAGGTCATTGTTATACGGAAGAACTCGCGAGACGAGCTCAGATGTAAACAAGCACGGTGTGCCTATAAAGCTCTGTGATATAAACACGGTGTGCCGTCAGTTGAAAGATGAACTTACTCAATCAATAGATCTAGAGCAGAAAGGTCAGCATATGTATATGCTAAGTGGTGTGGAAACACTAACAGTTTTGAGGAACCCATCCTTGACCCTCTAGCAGAACTATGACCAGCCATTATAAAGCAGTTTATAGTTGTTAATGTTGTGTCAAAAGGTACTGTATTTAAACATGTTATTGCACAAGTTTCCTGGCTTCATCCCCATCCGGACAGACATTTTTATGGAAAGCCAATAGAAGTTTGGAGCTTGCAGGGAACAGACATGTCATACCCAGCATCATTTCTGCTGTTGAGCGCATTGCTGGAAGATGTGTGGTTAATACATCCACTGTGCATTTAAGCAAGACCAAAGAAAAGGTCACTGTAGTCATGCCACTATGCACAGTGGTTGAGCTCTAGGAGACTGTGATGTTGTTTGTATGGAATGCACATTTTACCTTTGTGGCAAAGCCTGATTAAAACTAATTGTTTAAATAAATTGATTTGTGTATCTTTTTTACATAACATTGGCCATTGCTAATGACACACAATACATAATGTAGCATACTTTCATTAAATATATAAATTCAAGCTAAAATTTAAGATTTTATAATTAGGCTATACTGAGCCTGATCTATTTATACCAGAGATTTTCTTAGAATGAAGTTAATACCTTTCAGAAAAATGTCACTTGGGGTAAAACTCCTGCTACCCTGATTTGCATTTGTATAGCTCACAGCATTTTCATTTACATGTTAAAGCCTCCCCTGGAATTAGGGGAAGGGGGGTCATGGGGGAACAACTGCCAAGCAAGGCCCACGTCAATTTCTGACAATTCACGGCAGTTTTCGGTGTTGCCTGCAAATTGCCGTGTGCAGTCGTAAACCTGAACTTCCACGACAATCTACAGTGCCACTTACTGACGAAAATCCCACTTTTCATGCAGTGAATGTAGGGGGGAATGTAGGTACTATTTTTCTATCTCTATTTTATTTTTCTTGTATCTTACTAAAGGGCTAGGGTCCCTTTTCAGACAATACAATTTGCAAGACCTGTTCTCTGTTTTGCTGTCAGAGGCAAAAAATAGGAACCAAGAACCAAGAACTGTCTGCTTGCCTAAACACTCACATACTATATAAAGTTCAAGAGACTTTCAGAAGTTTTCTTCTTCTTTTCTGCTTCCACTTGGCTCATCTCTACTGATCAACAATAAAGAACATTGATCATCTCCACCTCAGGCTTTTGTCTCTTCCTTCGAACTGGTCCAACACCAGTCAACGTAGATATTCTACAAACTGGTGGACTGAAAAGCCTACAAGCAGCACTTGAAGATGGGTTACACCTCAACAGGTCCAAGTGTCTAAAGCCACTGAAATCACCCCAAGAGTGTCCAGATAACTGGAAAATAAATTCATCAGTGAAATTCCTCTGCAATGGCTGTCACACACAGATGCATACCTGGACAACTACTGTGTACTGAAACAAGTGCGGATACTAACCATCCACTGTCCGAAATCCCTGTCGATATGGAACTGGCCAATCAGATGTTCACTTTGCGAGGGGTCATCCAATTCATTCCAGGACATACAAGGGCATCTCTTGGACATTACATGGCCTACTGCAGAAGAAACTCTTTTGCCTGGGAGAAATACGATGACCTCTGTGACCATGTCACAACAGTCTCAGCAAAAAACAAAATACAACCCCATATCATGTTGTTCACAAATGAGGACTAACATTTTTGGTTAATTAATTTCTTGGACTGGTCTCTGCAGAAATCTCTTCATTTTAACACTTCCCAGGTGAAAAAAAAGTAAATTTCTATAATATACTTAAAGTGCTCTATTTTCGTGCACTAATTTTGTATTTAATATACTAAAAAGTCTTCTTTAGTACTTCTTAAGATAATCTTAAGAACATCTAAGTGTACTCAACTGTAGCGTCTGCGATCGATCAGAATTTAGCGGGCGCATCATAAACTGTGTTTAAGCTTTAACTCGTTGAACTTTGGTTTGTAAATCAACGTTTTGGCTCCGGCCTGGCGGACAGTTACAGACCTCCTGGACACCTTTATGACTGTGTGATAGATCCCCGAACACCTCCAGTGCGACTTCAAACAATCATGATTGTCTCGGATCACATTACCATGGGCCGTGTGGCAACACGGCATTTCAATATCAAACACGCGCACACACAGAGACACACACACACACGCACACACGCATAAGGACTTTATATACTAATATGACTATGCCAAAAATTTACCTGAGATGTATGTCTAGTGCATGCATGTTTTCTTAGTGTTTAGACTTAGTTTAAATGACTGTAGTGGTGCTAGTGTCATTTCTAACGATTACTTTTGACTTGAAACTATAACTCCTTTGATATGCTTCCCTTATATGTCGAGTTTGGACTCGCCGTAACATCCTTGCTCTCCTTTATTCACCCATGTATATTTCATTGTGGTAAGATGCATGGTTCTATTTTAATGGTCCCATGAGGAAATTATCCACCGATTTGATAAGCTCATAAATTATGTAGATTAACCTCGAGACAGGACAAAGAAAGGTTTTCCCCGCCAAAATGGCAACGCTATTATTGGCGGACTTTTCCCAGGAGGCGGTCTGGTCTGTTGTCTTTAAAACACAATGACACGTGTCCCTTTGTAGCACAAGTTTTTCCTGTCGTCAGGACGCAAGTTTTCCTGTCGTCAAGCTTTCGACGCTCCATCATGGAGTCCAACTCTCTTCTTTATTTTCCGGCAATATCACTTCTCAGTTTAAAACCGCGTTTGAAAAACCCGCCGAAGAAACAGCCTCTTTGGGAAAGGACCAATCACGCCAAGCCCCGCGCACTGAAACTCTGCGAACTCCAGCACTCGAGCTGACCAAACTCATGCAAGTAACCTGTTAAGATTCGTTTTAATTGCTTTCTTTGTTGGCTCTCAGAGGTTTATCTGTTTGTAAATTGCCACTGTTCTGATCACTCTCTCTCTTTTCTGCCTTTACTTTCGTTTTGTATATGCATATCCTTTTTGTGCCTATTTAACCGTATAACCTTTGTAGTATTAGTTTTACATATTAAATGCATTATATTCCTGTCAGAATTGTTCTGTTTGTTCTTTCAACCGAAGACCAAGTCACTTTAACGTTTTCGATCACTTTATGCTTTGATGCTATAATAGGAATTTATTCTTGTGGCCAAAAGAATAAATCCATTTCAATATTCTATGAGGAGCTTAGTTTGCTGGACAAACAAACAGTTTCTCTAAATAATTATTAAACCAGAACTAATCATATACATAATTGATTATAATTCGTTGTAATTAATTAACAATATATGTTTAATTCCCCCTTGGGTCGGTATGTGCATAATAATTATTCATAAAACTTTATGAATTATTATATTCATATTCCACCCATAAATTGATTAATAACTGTACGAACCGCTACTTCGTTACATATTATTTGGTGGAGAATCTAAAGGCACGTTTTAAACTTGGTTTTGGTGTATGAATAATCTAGAATAAATTTGTATGATTTAATGTGTACATGTGTATTTTCCGCTATTTAAATCTGAATTACTTGTGTCGTCCAATAATTCACAATAGTGTGTTTGCTCCTGGGTGACGTCACTGGCCTAGCTACCCAAAACACGTGACCCTTACAGATCTAATCGGAAAACAGTTTATCTGATTTATCGACTGGTGTGTAATAATTTGGAGTTCATATCAACATCCTGATCCAATGTTGATTAGTAACAGTGGGGAAAAGAATCCCGCAGTTACATATTCGCGTGCACTAGAGTTTGCACCAAGAGGGACTGATTCCCAAAATCGTATACTCGCGATAAGGAGTGTATATTAGTGTCCAGAAACTGGCACCAGAGAATCCGCCGAGGTTCTATAGTTTAACCGTGATTGTGCAGTTAAATCAGCCGTAAAGGGCCAGAGCCCTACAGGCGCGTTCATTTTTTATAGCACGAATTAAAGGAGGTGGATGCAGTAACTCTGACCAGACGCCAGAGGGCAGTCTGTTCGGGTGTAGCACCCCTCCCTACCTATTGTTTGTGTGGACTCATTGACGCCACCGCGTGGACGTTCTGAGTTAAAGCTGCTTCTCCATACTTTGAACTGAATTATATACAAATTATCTTTTGCTGCTCTATACTGCAGGGAGTTGTAAAAGTAATTTGCTTTTGGTGGTTATGCTTTCAAATCGTTTTTGGAATGTGGGTTACTGATTTAAATTTAATTTAAACACGTTAAAATTTTTTAATTTAAATTAAGTTTCCCTTCCAACAAGAGAATTCACCTTCTGAGAGTGCTCCCCCTGGTGGACACTACCAGATAAGTAAATTCCCTTTTCCTTATTTCTTTCCCTGTGGTCACAGATTTACTCTATTCGATATTTTTTTCTTTATTTTGTTTTACTCTATTTGGTTTAACTTATTCCCTTTTTACTCTTCTCCCCCTCTTTCTCTTGAGTTTTTATTTACTTTGGAAATTCCTTCCCTTGTATTACTTAATGCTTTATTGTATTCACTCTTAGTTCTGTGTCCTGTTTGTTATTGGCTGGCAATAACATTCACGCACACCCAAGCCTCCCTTACTTTATACACTTATTTTAAATTTAATTAAATAACATTTAATTGAATTTTAAAATTAAGTAGTGTCAATCAGTTGGCATTTTGCTCATCAAGAAGCAATTCTCTTTAGAGACTCACAAATAGGGAAGGCTTTCTCCTTTCTTTTTCCCCATTCTGTTATTCTATGCACTCATTTGAATTAAATTGAACAAGGTTTAATTCAAATTTGAGTCAAGTGCATCTGAATTGTCCTCTTTGCTTTCTCTTTTCCCATTCTGTTATTCTGTGCACTCGTTTAATTTGAATTGAACAGAGTTTAATTCAAAATTGAATCAAGTGCATCTGAATTGTTTTGTTTTACTTCGGCTTTTGTTTATTTTGTTCTGCTTCTAGCTATTTCATCAGTAGACCCCTATCCCTTTTGTCCTACACACTTGATTATTTAAATTTAATTTAAACAAGATTTAAATTGAGATTTAAATTTACAATTAAGCTGTGTCTACTTGACCATTTGTGTATTTTACAGAAAGGGCCCCTCCAGCGCCCTGTGGTGAGTTGGCGGTTGTTCCAGTGAGTTCCAGTGAGTGGAGTTGCCTGGTCTGGCGAATCTTGCATCGTAGCTGTGCGTGAATCGCAGGACGTTACTGGCCTCATACCACGGGCAGCACGCAGAGACATTAGAAGGTTGGGTGTGTAAGGTGCAGGAAGGCAACGAGGCCAGTTGGATGCCAAGGCAATTTTGTTTAATTTCCCTGTTTCTGCTCGACAGAACCTCCCTTTGAGTAACTGCCTGCGGGGTCAGACTCGGGGGTTGGGAAAGATTCAATTTTGACCTGCCAATGTTGGCGTTAATACCTCACCTGAAAACGCAATCGTGCTGAAGGTCCCTGTTTGAGAGGCTGCGTCGTGCTATAAGGGGGGCAGAGCGTCTGCGAACACCGCAGTCGGGTGTGGGAGCGTCTAGGAGAGGCTGCCCCTTCATTGAGTTCTCATCTGGGCACTCGCAATTCACCCCAGGCTTAGAGTAACAATATACGACCCCTTCCCTTAGTGAAAACCACAGAATATTACATATTCTTTGATCCTCGAAGTGCTAGCCAACTCTTTTACTCTTAAGCCATTCTATCCGTATAGGTTTTATGACTCAGCAGTGCCCTCGCCCGGCCCCGTCATAAACCCAGCAGTGATAGGGAGCTTGAGTTTCACTTATTCCCCCTAGCCTTCTGGTTTGTTTTATTGATATTCTAGTTCTACTCCTTTCTCCTTGCCTACTGTTCTATTTCATGTGATTGCATCCATCCTGTTCTGTTCTGTTTTGCCTTTCTACTGTGTTTGTAGAAAGTCTGCCTCCTGTCTGCCTCTGCCTCGCTGCTGGTGTTTTGCGTCTCCGTATAGCTTTGTTTTCTCTTACTTTTATTGAATCTCTTACTTTAATTCATTGTTGCTTATATTATTATTATTGCCTACTACATTAATCTGACGTCGCTAGCTTGTAATCTTTGAATCTAAATCGCTGTTACAACGCGTTTGCATCTCGCTAGCTTGTTAACTTGTCATCAGTCTCGCGCGCTCCTTTTTCAACGCGTTCATCAAACAGCTGTGGTAACTCGGATCAGTCTACAAACACGGTGAGTAATGTCATCCTTTCCCAGTATTATCTCGTGTTCAGTTTGTCACATGTTCAGTATAGCTCTCTCTGTCAGCGACGAGGGATTTACATGTCATAAATGTAGGGAAATAGTCAGGCTGACAGAGAGAATCTCAGAATTAGAGACACACATCCAAACTTTAATCGAGGATAGTAAGAATGCAGGGGCTTCAGATATTGTTTTGGATGCGACTAGCTTAGTGTACTCTGTACATTGTTCGGTTCCGGCTGTAGAGCCCGCGCAGCAGGGCACTTGGGTAACGGTGAGGCGGCCTAGCCGCGGAAAACACCACTCTTCCGTTCCAATAAGAACATCAAACAGGTTCTCCCCACTCAGTGACGCACCCACTGAGAATCCTGTTGAAAGTGCCCTAGTTATTGGCGATTCTATTACACGGAACGTGAAAATAGAGACACCAGCCACCATAGTCACATGTTTGCCGGGAGCCAGAGCACCTGACATCAAAGCAAATTTAAAAGTGCTGGCTAATGCTAATCGTAAATACTCTAAAATTATTATTCACGTCGGCACAAATGATGTTCGACTTCGCCAGTCGGAGATCACTAAAATTAACATTAAAGAGGTGTGTGAACTCGCAAGTACAATGTCAGGAGAAGTAATTTGCTCTGGTCCCCTTCCTGTTCGTAGGAGTGATGAGATAGTTAGCAGATTATCATCACTCAATGGCTGGCTGTCTAAGTGGTGTCCGCAGAATAATATAGGTTTCATAGACAATTGGAAAAGTTTTTGGGGCAGACCTGACCTGTTGAAAAGAGATGGTATTCATCCCTCTCGGGATGGTGCTGCTCTTCTCTCTAGTAATATGGCACATAGTCTTAGAACTAAAACATGACAAACTGGGGCCCAGGACAGGAAGCAGACAGACTGGCTAAACCGACCGTCTGCTAGCTGCCTCACGTTACAGGAGTCAGATAATTCCCAACACATAGAAACTCTCGCACCTAGATATTATCACATAGGGACTGTGTCTGTACTCCGAATTAGTAAAAACGAAAAACTTCCAAACCCATTTAATGGTAAAAATTTAATTGATGTTCAACAAATAAAAAATAGAGATAATAATGATAAACAAATGATAAAGCTTGGGTTGTTAAATATTAGATCACTTTCTTCAAAAGCACTTATTGTGAACGATATTATCACAGACAATAATCTAGATGTGCTGTGTTTGACAGAAACCTGGCTAAAACCGGACGATTACATTACTTTAAATGAGTCTAGCCCTCAAGGTTATGATTATCGACACAATCCTCGACAGAAAGGCAAAGGGGGAGGTGTTGCTGTAATTTATAGTAATATTTACAGTATCAGCCAGAAGTCTTTCAAATATAATTCCTTCGAAGTGATGGTGCTTTACGTAACATTATGTAAGTTGACATTTGTGCTGGCTACTGTATACAGGCCACCAGGACACCATACAGACTTTATCAAAGAAATTGCCGATTTTCTATCAGAATTAGTACTAGCTGCAGATAAAGTCCTTGTTGTTGGTGATTTTAATATCCATGTAGATAATAAAAAAGACTCATTGGGATTGGCATTTACAGACATTCTAAACTCTATTGGTGTTAGACAACACGTGTCAGGACCCACTCATTGTCGTAATCATACTTTAGATCTAATATTGTCACATGGAATCGATATTGATGCCGTTGAAATTCTGCAGCAGAGTGACGACATCTCAGATCATTATCTAGTCTCGTGTATACTACATTTAGTTAAAGCGGCTAAACTGCCTCCCTGCCATAAATATGGTAGAACCATCACTTCTACCACTAAAGATCGCTTTATAAATAATCTTCCTGATCAGTTTCATCGCCTTAGCATACCAGACAGCTTAGAAGACCTCGATGTTGCAACAGAAACTATTGCCTCTGTCTTTTCCAGCACATTAGACTCAGTTGCTCCTTTGCGTTTAAAAAAGATTAAGGAAATTAATCCAACGCCATGGTACAATGAGCACACTCGGGCCCTAAAAACAGCAGCTAGAAAAATGGAGCGCAGCTGGAAGAAAACAAAACTAGAAGTATTTCGCATTTCGTGGAGAGAGAGAATGATTGAGTACAGAAAGGCCTTAAAAACTGCTAGATCTGCCTATTTTTCAAAACTTTTAGAAGAAAATAAACACAACCCTAGGTATTTATTTGATACAGTGGCTAAATTAACAAGAAATAAAGCTTCAACTTCTGATGTTTCCAAAGAGCACAGCAGTAATGACTTTATGAACTTCTTTACTTGCAAGATTGATAATATTAGAGAAAAAATTATAACCATGCAACCGTCTACTACAGTATTGTGTCAGACAGTGCATTGTAGTGTCCCTGAAGAAAAATTCAATTCATTTACTGCTTTAGGAGAGGAAGAATTGTCTAAACTTGTTAAATCATCAAAATCATCCACATGTATGTTAGACCCTATACCGACTAAGCTATTGAAAGAGATGCTTCCAGAGGTCATAGATCCTCTTCTTAATATTGTTAATTCATCTTTATCACTAGGATACGTACCAAAAACTTTTAAGCTGGCTGTTATTAAACCTCTTATTAAAAAACCACAACTTGATCCTAGAGAATTAGTCAATTACAGGCCGATTTCAAATCTCACTTTTCTGTCAAAAATACTAGAAAAGGCAGTTTCATCACAACTATGTTCCTTTTTAGAAAGAAATAGTATCTGTGAGGATTTCCAGTCAGGATTTAGACCGTACCATAGTACTGAGACTGCTCTCATTAGAGTTACTAATGATTTGCTCTTATCATCAGATCGTGGTTGTATCTCTCTATTAGTGTTACTGGATCTTAGTGCTGCATTTGACACTATTGATCACAATATTCTTCTAAATAGACTCGAAAACTATGTTGGCATTAGTGGAATTGCATTGGCATGGTTCAAATCATACTTATCTGACCGTTATCAGTTTGTAGTAGTAAACGATGAGATGTCATATCAATCACAAGTTAAATATGGAGTACCGCAAGGCTCAGTACTAGGACCGTTGCTTTTCACTCTGTACATGCTACCCTTGGGAGATATCATTAGGAAGCATGGCGTTAGTTTTCATTGTTACGCTGATGATACTCAGCTCTATATCTCTTCGCGCCCTGACGAAACTTACCAATTCGCTAAATTAACAGAATGTATAGCTGATATAAAAAACTGGATGACCAGTAATTTCCTACTACTAAATTCAGAAAAAACAGAGATTCTAATTTTTGGACCGAAAACTTCTTCACGCAATAACCTAGAATACTGTCTAACACTTGATGGCTGCTCTGTTAAGTCTTCGTCGTCAGTTAGGAACCTGGGTGTGCTCTTTGATACCAATCTTTCATTTGAAGGCCATGTTACTAGCATCTGTAAAACCGCATTCTTCCATCTTAAAAATATATCTAAACTACGACATATGCTCTCAATGAAAAATGCAGAACAGTTAGTTCATGCGTTCATGACCTCAAGGCTAGATTACTGTAACGCTCTACTGGGTGGTTGTTCCTCCCGCTTGATAAATAAACTACAGCTCGTACAAAATGCAGCAGCTAGAGTTCTTACTAGAACTAGGAAGTATGACCATATTAGCCCAGTTCTGTCATCACTGCATTGGCTTCCTGTTAAACATCGTATAGATTTTAAAATCTTGCTAATTACTTACAAAGCACTAAATGGTTTAGCTCCCCAGTACCTAAGCGAGCTCTTAATGCATTATAGTCCTTCACGTTTATTGCGATCTCAGAATTCAGGCCAGCTGATAATACCTAGAATATCAAAATCAACCGCAGGCGGTAGATCCTTCTCCTATTTGGCACCTAAACTCTGGAACAATCTTCCTAGCATTGTTCGGGATGCAGACACACTCTGTCAGTTTAAATCTAGACTAAAAACGTATCTCTTTAACCTGGCATACACATAACACATTATCAATTTATATTTTCAAATCCGTTAAAGGATTATTAGGCTGCATAAAATAGGTCAGCCGGAACCAGGAACACTTTCTATAACACCAGATGTACTCGTTACATCTGAAAAAGAATGGCATCTACGCTAATATTAGTCTTTCTGTTTATCCCGAGGTTTACCGTAGTCAACCGGATCCGGGCCGTATTCAGCTGAGACCAAGGACCGGAGCCATGACACGACCACAACGCAGCCCTGAAGTATCAGCAGAGATCGAGTCGACTAGATCATCCATTGTGAAGGCCTCATCGACACGACAGCCAGTAGCACAGTTCCTCAACAAACCGTCCATACCGGCGTGATGAATACGATCCTCAACTGGACATGACCACAACGCAGCCCTGAAGTATCAGCAGAGATCGAGTCAACTAGATCATCCATTGTGAAGGCCTCATCGACACGACAGCCAGTAGCACAGTTCCTCAACAAACCGTCCATACCGGCGTGATGAATACGATCCTCAACTGGACATGACCACAACGCAGCCCTGAAGTATCAGCAGAGATCGAGTCAACTAGATCATCCATTGTGAAGGCCTCATCGACACGACAGCCAGTAGCACAGTTCCTCAACAAACCGTCCATACCGGCGTGATGAATACGATCCTCAACTGGACATGACCACAACGCAGCCCTGAAGTATCAGCAGAGATCGAGTCAACTAGATCATCCATTGTGAAGGCCTCATCGACACGACAGCCAGTAGCACAGTTCCTCAACAAACCGTCCATACCGGCGTGATGAATACGATCCTCAACTGGACATGACCACAACGCAGCCCTGAAGTATCAGCAGAGATCGAGTCAACTAGATCATCCATTGTGAAGGCCTCATCGACACGACAGCCAGTAGCACAGTTCCTCAACAAACCGTCCATACCGGCGTGATGAATACGATCCTCAACTGGACATGACCACAACGCAGCCCTGAAGTATCAGCAGAGATCGAGTCAACTAGATCATCCATCGTGAAGGCCTCATCGACACGACAGCCAGTAGCACAGTTCCTCAACAAACCGTCCATACCGGCGTGATGAATACGATCCTCAACTGGATGGAACTGAAATAAACACTTTGATTGGTGCGATCCTATCAGACTTATGATAGCAACCTGATTCGTAACAAAGCACTGTTCGCCAGAGGAGGACTGGCCCCCGACTAAGCCTGGTTTCTCCCAAGGTTTTTTTTTCTCCATTTTAACACCTATTTGCCACTTGTTTGTCACCTGTTTGCCACCTGATGTCACCTGATGGAGTTTGTGTTCCTTGCCGCTGTCGCCTTTGGCTTGCTTAGTTGGGGACACTTGACATTTGACTTGACATTTGATATTCAACAGTATTCTTGACATTTAATCAACAGTGCTTCTGATCTGCCTGCATTGACACTATTCTTTAAGAGCTGCTGTGCAGCCAAAATTATGTACCAGTTATCAATGTAAAGCTGCTTTGACACAATCTGCATTGTAAAAAGCGCTATATAAATAAAGGTGACTTGACTTGACTTGACTTTGTATCTTTCAGTTAATGCAAAACAGAGCCTGTGAGAGCCACCACGGAAAGCTGAATAATAGATAAGACGACGGAGCAGCCAAGAGTCCTCAGAGAACTCATAGAGCTACCACCTGTCAGAATCTTTATTTAAATCCGGCCCTCACCCACACAAATTGGCCCACGTGGCCCTCTGGCTATTGACGATAAGTGTCTGGCCTACGTTCCACTAACTGCCTGCACCAGTTAACTGGAACCACACCAAAGAATTATTAATCACGTGTTACGTAATCGCTAGTCTCCGCGCAAGCTTGCATTGGTTCTTGTCTTTGTTGTGCTGTCCTTCTCTCGTCAACAGTAAAAGCCACTATGTCGCGAGCATCCAGCCCTGGCACCCACTGGGACCACCTCGAGACCTGGTTGGGCGTCATGACCAACCCGTTCCTGCCCGACACGGCCGGCGACCTCCAGCACCTGAGCCGTGAGCAGCTGGACGAGGACCTGAATCGACTGATGACCCACGATCCGATGCAGAGCTACAGCCACAAAGAATGGGCGAAACTCATCGGAGGCCTCGCCCACAACCTCATCGCCCAGGCAAGGCTCAACGAGAGGAGCAATGCCCTTCTGGAGCAGGAAGTAGCAGCGCTCAAGCTCCAGGCGGAGGAAGCCCGGAGGAATCAGGCTCAGACCCATCATCATCTTGATCAGCTACTCCACAAGACCCCGGGTCAGCGTGGGACGGCGGAGGAATCTGACCCTGAGCTACAGGAGGATGTCGAGAGACTCCAAAAGGCCCTCGAAGAGCTCCACTTGGAGACGGGCCACAGAGAGCGGATGGAGAAGCAATCCAGAGAGGAACTAACTGGAAAGCTCCAGCAGGGCGAACTGAAAGAAAGAGATGCGAAAGCCCGGGCCTGCGAGAATCATCTTAAACAGGCTTGAAGTGAGATTACTGCCCTGAGGCAGCAAAGAGACTATTTAAAAGATGAAGTGGATAATGTGCACCGAGAATTAAAGCACTCCTATGAACTGCAAAGTGACTTGGGAGGAGACTCGCCCGCCATGCAGCTCCCTCTGGCCACTGGGCCTAAGTGCCCCAGCCAAGAGTCCCTAGTTCGTGAGGGGGGTGAAAGCCCACTGCCCAAAACGTTCAGCATCCAAGAACCGTGGTCAGGAGCCAAGGGATGGGAGCCGCCCCAGAAAAGCTGCGCCGCGAGCTACGGCATGGCTCCCAAAGAGCTGGACAAGCTAGCAAAGAATATCCCCACTTTCACTCCAAACCCTGCAGGGGGTGTTGACGTGCACGCATATTTGCAAGACATTGACTTCCTGTTGCAAAATGTGGCCAACGTGAGTGCATGGGACAAGTTGTATCTACTCCGCATCACGTCCAGCCGTGACGTGCGCAGCTTCCTAGATCGGCAGCCAGAAGCTGTCAAATCAGACTACCAGCTGCTGCGACAGGCTCTGATAAAAGAGTTTTCTGACCCTGAATCGGATCAAGGGCTCCTCGCGGCCATGGATCTTAAACAGGGCCGACTGGAAACCCCACAAGCATACTACAACCGCATACGAAAGGCCTACTTCTGAGCACGTAACGAGCCAGGAATGGAGGAAGATTTCAACTTTAAGACTTTGTGTCTTAGAAACCTGCACCCGGCAGTAAGTCAGCATCTGGGAGTCCTGGCCTGCCCACGGAGTATGTCTATTCAGGAACTGCGAGACTTAGCCCACAAAGCTTATTCCAAGCAAAAGGCTATATCTGAAAAGACTGTTAAAAATCCAACCATCTACCCGGTCTCTGATCACTACCCAGAACTGGCCCTAGAGGGTGCGCACGCACACCACAGTGACAGACCGTTTAACCGAGAGGCAAGACAGTTCCCAGCCAGCAGAGGGCAGCCTCACCACGAGGGGGCCCGTCCCAAGCACCAGAACGGACGCTCTGAAAGATTCTGGGACAAGCCACATCCATCCAGCAACCAAAAGGGCGGCGCCACATGGGAAGCCAGCCCTTCATCGGCTAGAGCTTCAAGTCCCAACCGCCAAAGACAGAACGCCTCTCGACAGGCATCGAACCAGCCCAAGTCCGAGCCCTCACAGGAGCCGAGCGACGCAGTTATGTCCAAGTCTGCTGAGATTCTGAAGGTTCTGAGAGAACTGACTCAGAAAAAGCCAAAAAAAGGACACAAGGAAGACAAGTCGGACTCCTTATGACTAGAAGAAAGGTCTGCCCCCAATGTCTGCCCTGTCAGCCCTCTAACAGAGCCTCACACCCAAACCACGGCTGACCAGAGACTTACCACACAGTCAGTTAATGCATCACCAAGTGACCTCAGTTTCCAGTCACCTCAGCCGGTGACTGAACACTCAAAGCAAACCAACTCACATCAACCCACCGACGACCAGGACTCCACGGTACCAGAAAGTGCTGTTTTGGTTGTCTGCCTCCCAAACGAATCACATGACACCAGCCCCACTTGCTTATCGGTCCGCACCCAAGCCCCGGTACCAAGACTCCTGGGAAATCTGATCGAAAAGGGGGTGGCCCGAAAGCTGTACATAGCCATCACTGTGGAAAATGATGTGAAGATTGAACCCCTTGTAGACACTGGAGCAGACCTAACTTTAATGTCAACTAACCTCTTTGAAAGACTCCGGCATGAAGCAAAGAGACAAAATCGGACTCTCAAGTCCCAAAAATGTGAGCTAAATGTACAGTCGTACAGCCAAAATGAGGTCCAACTTGAACAAATCACGCCCATCCATCTAACCATCGGTCCATTGAGCTTGGTACATCCTGTGTACATTTCACCAATGGACACATTTCCCCTGCTCATTGGCAAAGACTTGCTAGATCGCTTTGAGCCCTTGTTGGACTTCAGACAGCTGAAAATTTGGGCTCAAGTACGAGAACCACTGCCCTTCCAGTCACCCAGACCACCTGAGCCAGACTGTCAGGTCACAGAGGTCACGGGAAATCTCGCAGCTAGCCGCGGAAACCCCGTCTCAGCACCAGGGCAAAGTTCAAGTTCGCTCCTCTGCACCCTACAACTCACCACAGACTCTGACTCCTTCTGCCCCAAGGTCATAGCAGACCTGCAGCTGAACGGCTCAACAACAACAGACATTATTCTCACACTGTGGGCAGACAACTCAGCCTTCAGCCACACGCTGTTATGTGCTCTCATTGAAGGAACACCGGACCTCCCATTTGTCAACAAGCACACACGCTTCCCATTGTATTTTCGTCTGTCAACCATGACGACTGCCAAGGACACCTGCGTTTTTAACTGGAAATGGAATGACCTGCTTCTAACCCAACACGTCCTGGTCCTTCCGGACCTCCTGACGCACTCTAAAGCTCATATGGACATTGCTAATGAGTTGGTGTGGGCCCCAATGACTGTACAGCCCCATGTTGTTCCTGTCAACACTGCCGACTTCCTGTCAGGCCAGACCTTCAAAGAGGTCTGCATCCTGGTCCACATACAGGAACCCGTAGTACCACCTCACACCAAAGGTGGCGCTGTTTGGCTCCACATACAGGAAACTGTAGTACCACCTTACACCAAAGGGGGTGCTGTTTGGCTCCACAAACAATGTGGTCAAACCCTAAGCCACACGCTGGGCTCCTTCACACTTTCACCTGAAGGCGTGGAACTTGGACTCACTCTAAAAGCCACACCACTAACTGAAGTGTCACCCTATGTAGTTCACAGTTGGCTCAACGAATGCATGGTCACAGACATCAGCATTCCCAAAGCCTACCATCTAGAATGGATAATGGACCACGGCCCCTATGACTTTGAACTCAGGTTAACAGTCGTTAACTTAATACCAGCTGCCATGGTCCCAGAAGGAAGCTTAAGCAATACAAGTTTCACAGCATCCTTCAAGAGCATCTCCATCACTTCCATCAAACTGGTACCCACAGAACAGGTGCGCAGAACGGAGCTGATGGAGGACCAACACCTTGTAGCACCCACAGTTGCTAACCAGCCTGCCTGTGAAACTCAGAAAAGCGCTACACCTCTGACAGCCAACCTGACAGCCGACACCACAACGGAGGAGCCACTCCCAAGGTTTGAGTCTAAAGGCAAACAGAGTCAGAAAGATGCAAATGCCCTAAAGAATGATGCAGACTGTCAAAAACTCCGACAGGTCATGAACAAATTCAAAGTGACATTTGCCAAACACTTGTTAGACTGTGGTCTCACTAAACTTCACCAGGTGCATAGTGCAACACACCCAAATGCTCCTCCCACCTTCGTCAGGCAATACAAAAGTCACATCGCCTCACATGAACCAGCGCAGGAGATTGTTCGTTCAATGGAAGAAAAAGGTGTTATCTGCCCATGCAACAGCACCTATTCAGTCCCCATCTGGCCCACTGTCAAACCAGACGGCAAGTGGCGACCCAACATCGACTTCAGGAAGGCAGACCAGCAAGTGCCACTGCCACGACGTGCCAGAAAGCACAAGTCTGCACGGAGCAGTGATTCAGCTGCTTGCCAAAATTGCTATAACACACCAGCTTGGACACTTGAGATAAAGGTATCCCAACAACAGCAACAAACCCGTCACAGGTATCTCAAAGAGAATGCGTGCCAAGGAATGCCCACGGCCTACGTCGATGGACGTTTCTGCATCCTTGAGGGCATCCTACAGGCAAGTGCAGGGGTACGATGGTTAAACAACCAACCCTGCAAACCACAGAACATCAGGTGGGGTCCCAAGTCATGTCAGTATGGTGAAGCAGCAGCTACTCTCATAACCCTTCAAGTCTCCTCAGCCCATAGCATCAGAGAACTCCTGTGCACAGACTCACACTATACCAGACCTCGTTTCACAGGCCACCTTCTCGGCTGGAAACAAACTGGTTTCAAGACTGAATGCAACAAGCAGGTGAAACATCAACACCTGTTCCAGACACGTTATCACCTCACCCAAACACACGACATGATCGTTTACTGGGAAAAGGTGAAAAGACGCTCAAAGCAACCAGGGCGTGACAAAGGCATGAACGACCAAACTAATGCCCTTACCAAGACTGGCACGCGGCATAACAATCTATGGTCACACCCACCCCATTCACCCACCCTTAGTGTGGCAGCAACAACCCGCAGCCAGCGTAATGTTCCTACAACAAATCCTGCCTTCCTGCCACTGCCACTGACAACTAAACTTTCCAACACTTCCATACGAACTGTTTTGCACCTCCACTCAGACCTCTCCAACCTCCCGATCACAGCATCTGGTCTCACGGCGGCCCTTAACCACAAACGGCTGCATGGGATCAACCACATGCTGCGTGTGGGACTGAACATCCCCAAACATATCCCTGATGACCTCACAACGCCAAAGCTTGTAATGTCACAGGGCCAAAAGGGGGGTAAACTGATATATGCCCACGACACACCATGTGCCAAACACCATGGTACCAGAACCACGGATGAGACATTAAAACAAGTGGCACACTGGCCCAGCATGCACCAAGATGTGGCAGAGTATGTCAGAGGATGTCAAGTTTGCTGTCAAGTCCAGACTGCAAACGCAAATCACAGATCTCCACTGCAACACAGAGGAGTCACGTTTCCATGGTCAGTCAACCAGATAGACTGGACTGTAGAACTTCCTCTGATGCTCATGGCCATCACAGACACCATGCAGGGACCAACTCGGGGGTCCCCCACTGAACCAATGACAGCATGGCAGGTGACACTGCCATTGCACCTGTACCAACCAGGAGACTCGAGTCTCATCACAGCCTACTCCACTCATCAGCATCTCAACAAGCTCCGCCTACAGCTGAGAGAACAACTCGCAACACAGAGCCAAACCCTGCAAACCATCTGCAAATACTGGAAAGGTATTGTGGTGGTTCCCTGTACTCACAGTTTCCTGCTGATCCAAACGGTGAACTCAATGAAGCAGTTGTTTACAGTCTTCCAAAATGACTTTGCCCAAAATCAGCTGGTTATGGCTCTGATGACAGACCTGCTGCGAGAAGTTAGTATCTCTATGGACAGAGTGGCTATGAATAGGATTCCTCAGTATCCTATGCAAACTGTGCTGGACTTTGCTACTGGCAGACCCACCAAGACTGTTCCAGCCCACCTCGCTGACTCTCTGGGTGCGGCCATTCTACTGCACGTCGACCCCAAGCAGAGTAAGGTGGCCCTCCTCCTAAATCCACCCAGCGTCGAAACAGACAACATCTACAGACCGAAAGACAAGGTCAATGTCAGGTGGTGGCAATGTAACACCCATGCCAAGAAACACACCTCAGATGTGATAGCCTACCACAACAGCAACCCACAGCTGTGCCTGGCTCCTCACTTTTGCAGGTGTAGTGTCACCAAAGACTTTCAGTACTTCTGCCCTAACCAGCTCTTCCTCAGAAACCACACTGAAGGAATGGGCCGGTTGCTACTCATGATCAGCGACACACGCTGCCCTGCCGAGGCCAAGCCTCGCACCCAAGTCATCGGAACACAAGCCAAGATTGTGGGTGATCGACTGCTCGTCCACACCCCCACTCATGCTGCCACCCTAACCTACAATCAGTACAACACTACCACTCGTGTCAGCCTGCCCAATCCAAGTACGTGGATCCAGGTACCCCTGGGTCCCATCCTTCACCTCAACCGTCTGGTAGCGTACTGTCTCTCAAGTGAAGAGTACCAGTCAAAACTGGAAATCCCATCCTCCTCCAGGAATCACCATCACACCTTAGATCCAGGACTGGAACTGAGGATTGACAAAGGGGGGTCCCAGCTAAGTGACAGTACTCCCATCGATGCAGCCCTCCAAGCACTCTCCCGATTGCCCATCCTGACCAGCTCACCTATAGCCCAGGCTTGGACTGCTGCTGACTCCGCCCTTTGCCTCTCCATGGCAATCGGGTACGCACTGACTCTGGGCCTACCTTTATCCTGTTCAAGAAGATGAAAGGGATGAGAGAGTCCATGGACAAGTGCCTGCCGGCCCTTCCTCGAGGTTTCAAAAGGAAACCAAGAAGAGGAGGCCCCAAAACGGAGAATGTGCCAAATCTCATCGAGATGGATTCCCCCTCTGAAGACCCGAAGGCTGAGGACCAGTAGGAACCACCCGCTGCCCGACCATCCTGATCCATGTGCCATCCTATTTCACTACCGTCCAACGAGGTCCTTACGGGAACCTCGGTGGCCCGAAGGGGGGGTTGTAGCGTCTGCGATCGATCAGAATTTAGCGGGCGCATCATAAACTGTGTTTAAGCTTTAACTCGTTGAACTTTGGTTTGTAAATCAACGTTTTGGCTCCGGCCTGGCGGACAGTTACAGACCTCCTGGACACCTTTATGACTGTGTGATAGATCCCCGAACACCTCCAGTGCGACTTCAAACAATCATGATTGTCTCGGATCACATTACCATGGGCCGTGTGGCGACACGGCATTTCAATATCAAACACGCACACACACAGAGACACACACACACACAAACACACGCATAAGGACTTTATATACTAATATGACTATGCCAAAAATGTACCTGAGTTGCATGTCTAGTGCATGCATGTTTTCTTAGTGTTTAGACTTAGTTTAAATGACTGTAGTGGTGTTTCTAACGATTACTTTTGACTTGAAACTATAACTCCTTTGGTATGCTTCCCTTATATGTCGAGTTTGGACTCGCCGTAACATCCTTGCTCTCCTTTATTCACCCATGTATATTTCATTGTGGTAAGATGCATGGTTCTATTTTAATGGTCCCATGAGGAAATTATCCACTGATTTGATAAGCTCATAAATTATGTAGATTAACCTCGAGACAGGACAAAGAAAGGTTTTCCCCGCCAAAATGGCAACGCTATTATTGGCGGACGATTCCCAGGAGGCGGTCTGGTCTGTTGTCTTTAAAACACAATGACACGCGTCCCTTTGTTGCACAAGTTTTTCCTGTCGTCAGGACGCAAGTTTTCCTGTCGTCAAGCTTTCGACGCTCCACCACGGAGTCCAACTCTCTTCTTTATTTTCCGGCAATATCACTTCTCAGTTTAAAACCGCGTTTGAAAAACCCGCCGAAGAAACAGCCTCTTTGGGAAAGGACCAATCACGCCAAGCCCCGCACACTGAAACTCTGCGAACTCCAGCACTCGAGCTGACCAAACTCATGCAAGTAACCTGTTAAGATTCGTTTTAACTGCTTTCTTTGTTGGCTCTCAGAGGTTTATCTGTTTGTAAATTGCCACTGTTCTGATCACTCTCTCTCTTTTCTGCCTTTACTTTCGTTTTGTATATGCATATCCTTTTTGTGCCTATTTAACCATATAACCTTTGTAGTATTAGTTTTACATATTAAATGCATTATCTTCCTGTCAGAATTGTTCTGTTTGTTCTTTCAACCGAAGACCAAGTCACTTTAACGTTCTCGATCACTTTATGCTTTGATGCTATAATAGCAATTTATTCTTGTGGCCAAAAGAATAAATCCATTTCAATATTCTATGAGGAGCTTAGTTTGCTGGACAAACAAACAGTTTCTCTAAATAATTATTAAACCAGAACTAATCATATACATAATTGATTATAATTCGTTGTAATTAATTAACAATATATGTTTAATTCCCCCTTGGGTCAGTATGTGCATAATAATTATTCATAAAACTTTATGAATTATTATATTCATATTCCACCCATAAATTGATTAATAACTGTACAAACCGCTATTTCGTTACACAACAGTGCTATTTTGAGACAGCATGAAATATGAACTAAAATGTGCTTTTAATATACTATCTCTGTATTTAAAAAATGTATTTAGATATCACTTATAGTACATTTGAACCCATAGTGTACTACAAGTGGTAGCTAAATATATTTTTTAAATACAGAGATAGTATATTAAAAGCACATTTTAGTTCATATTTCATGGTGTCTCAAAATAGCACAGTTTAGTACACTTAGATGTTCTTAAGATTATCTTAAGAAGTACTAAAGAAGAATTTTTTGTATATTAAGTACAAAATTAGTGCACGAAAATAGAGCACTTTAAGTACATTATAGAACTGTACTTTTTTTTCACCTGGGTTCTCTTACATGAAGTCAACACTGTTTTCTAGTCTCTTATTTTATGGTTCTTTAAAAAATTCTCCACAGAAATTGCTGATATTTTTTACATTCATCTTGGCATTTAAAAGTGTTATAATGTTGTCTGTTTTTTGTTCCACCAGCTGAGAGAGAGAGAGAACTTTGAACTGGTGGTTTGCTAGTCTTAAAGGAATAACAATTAAACAATTAAATATCTCTAATTATAAACATACTTGCAATCATGATACCCTAAAATCTTGATGATTTTTTTGTTTGGGCAATTACGAAATGACAGAATTCTATAACTGGTCAAAAGTGGGAAGACCAACAAGTTAAACCAGCTAAGAACAGCAAACCAGTACACTAACAAGTAACAGTCCTCGATTTGTAGCTTTAAAAATATTTTAAACAAACAGAAACAGTGCTCACCTGTCCTGGCTTCACTTTAAACAATAAAACATTCCCATATCTAAAGAAAAGAACAATGACAGCAGCGGCCCTGTGTGAGCACAAAAGAACCAGACAGGTATGTGGAGAGATGGACAGAGAGCGTGGTTTGCTTGCATGACGTGACAGGTACGCCAAAGATTTCGAAATGTCTAAAAAATGGAATCATTTATGATGGTTTTATCTACTGCACAAAACAGCACAAATTGAGCACAAACAAACATCACCGTTTGTAACTATCATATAGTTACAATGTTTCTTTCAACAGCACAAACCGGCACAAATGAACGGCACCGGTCTGGAGCGATTTAGATGAGGTGAGGTGGAGAGTGATGTCACTGCCCCAAATTATGTTTGTTATTTCTAAAGTAGAGGATATAAATACAATGTTAATTTTAACAGCACAAACAGGCACAAATCGAGCACAAACGAGTGACACTGGTTTTGCACGATTTAGACGAAATGGGGTGGAGAGTCACAGCTCTCGAATTATATTTGTTATATATGCGAAAGGAAAATAGATACAGTGTTTGTTTTAACGGCACAAACCAAGCACAAACAAATGACACCGGTTTGGAGTGCTTAATGACATGGGGTGGAGAGTGACGTCACACACACACAAAAAATAATGTTTAATATCTCAAACACCAAACCAGCACAAACGTTCGTTTTTGTGGCACAAATCAGCACAAACGAATGACATAGTTTTGGAGATTATTTCGTTTTATGGAGTGCCAACTTCACGGAGGTGCTTTATGCCCCTTTTTGCTGCAGCTGTAACACGTGTCCGAGTCTCTCATCACGTTATCATCACTCGCGAAGGTGTTAAACTTTTCCGTAGGCTACTTTCAAAATTTCTCAACTTGGTTTTGAACTCTGCAAACGTTAGTTTTGCATTACTTTGTGTGATATGTATGGCGATCGGTTTAAATGAGTCCTGCAAACCTTTCACAATCATTACAATTAACAGTCCATCACTCAGACGCGCTTCGGCATTTCTCAGTGCTGTGATTCTCAGTGCGCTCTCATTTGCCATTTTCTGCAGTGACGTTAACTCAGTGTACAGGCTAATTATTCACAGTTTTCCTCTACCAGCATAATAGTTCCTTAAAATCTGCAGAGCTTTCCTACTGCCATCTGCTGCATCTCTCATTACAAGAGACAAACTTTTATCATCCAGGTAGGCTAATGAATCAGCTCAGCATATGCCTCCTCGTTTTTATCGGCAGCATCTTCATTTTCTTTCTCACCACTTGTGGAAGGCTCTGATAAAATCATGTCCTTTAGGCCAAGCAGGCGGCCAAGACATTTTGTCTCCCAAAGTTCATAGTTCTTTCCATCTCCGTCGAAATACAATCTCCATTGGTTACCTACTCTCTCCTGGAACCATAACCTGTTGGTGCAGCCATTTGCGTGAAAAGATAACTGGTAACTTTATATTAAATTATTGTATTGTTCCTCTATACTCCGTATTCAAGGACACAACTCACTGGATGAAATCAGACAACTCTTTTTTTCTTCTTCTAAATTGTTGCTTAACAACCTTAATCTCAAGCCCCACCAGGTGGCCATAATCTCCCCCTTTTAGATGAAAGTATACTTGTTTTAACAGAACTTTAAAATAATGGGATACATTCAACAGTATGGCTACTCCGTTATTTCACTCTAGTGTTGTCACGATACCAAAATTTTGACTTCGATACGATACCTAACCTAAATACGAAACACAGCTGGCACTCAAAGTACCGGTACTAATAAAATGAAGAACCGGACCGTTTTTAAAAGCAGGGTATCGTGATACCTTTCTAGTACCGGTATAACGTGCAACACTATTTCACTCACTTATTTTATAACTTTATGAATTCCTTCAAATCATTTCTTTAACTTAAAAGTGTAACCAGAGAAACTAACAGAAGTCATTTTACTTCACAGTAGCCCTTTTGTAGACTTTATCTTAAAGTAACTGCAAACTTCAATAAATCAAACATGTATTTTCTAATAAACATTTAACTTTTCAAACAGAAAATTATGACTCTTTTTTTTCCTTTCCTCTTTGGTGTGTATGCATGTGTTTCATGTTCAAAGGTCTAGTCTCTCAGGAGCCTTAGACAGTCTCCCTGACCTAGTCATTGTCATTTCACCTGGTGCAGGAGGCACCGGAACTTTCCTGAGGTCTGAACGGTTGCGTCGCAGCCGTCTTCCATGATCTGCACACGGCCACAAATTGTCTCCACCTCGTAGGAACATGGTGTAGGTGCAGTACTAACAACTGTCCCTTTTGTACTTGTACGTTTGATCCATACATGCTGTCCTGGCTGGAGAGGTGGTAGGGTTTGAGTACGGTGTCTCCGGTTGAACGTTTGTTGCTGTTGCAGTTTCAACGCTGTATCCTTTCCTCTGAATCTGTCAAGATCAGGCCACTGTGGTGGTAACTGTTCCGGTGACACTGGAACTAGTGTTCTGATTCTCCTCCCCATCAGTAGTTGTGCTGGGGAGCTCTCATGCACCAATGGAGTGGCCCTGTAGGCCAGCAGAGCTTTGTGGAAATCTCCCTTTCGCTAAAAAGGACTTCACAGTTCGGACGGCCCGTTCTGCCTCCCCATTGCTGCAGGGGTAACAGGGACTGCTTGTCACATTGGTAAAGTCATAGTCCCGTGCAAATTGAGCAAATTCATGACAGGAGAATTGAGGACCATTGTCCGTGACCAGCACTTCTGGTCATCCGTATCTGGCAAACACAGCTTTAAATCTGGCAATTGCCTGTTTTGCTGATGTGATGTGCTGCCCTGCAGGGAGGTTCTGCCACATCCTTTGGCTCAGGCATGTCAAGGATTGCCTTTATTTTAGGATTGTCTGCTCTGATAACTTGATAATTTATGACATGACCCAGGAAGCGGATTTCTGTCAGGGCAAACTGGCATTTGTCGCATCGAGCTTTGTAAAGACTCTGGCGCCTTCCAGCTTGGCCAGTGTCTCATCCACTGCCGGTAGGATATGTCTCTCTCTGATGACACTCTCGTTCAGCCGGGTTAAGTCCACGCAAATGCGAATTTTCCCCGACAATTTCACTATAGGTACCATGCCCCTGCACCATTCAGTCGGTTGTTCAACACAGGCTATGACTCCCATCTTCTCCATCCAGTCTAGTTACTCTTTGACTTTGGCCCAGAGAAGAATGGCTACACGTCGCGGTGCAGAGAGGGCATAGGATGTTGTATTGTCTCTCAGCTTAATTTTGTACTCCCCCTTAAGGTTACCCAGCCCTTTAAATACATCTGGGTAAGTTGAGTGGAAGTGAGTCTCTGCATCGTCAATGCTATTGAGCTGAGGGATCATCTGTAGTCTGCGGATAGCAGGAAGGATTTATAAGGGTGTGGCCTTTCACAATGAACACCTCCTCCTCAATCTTTCTGTCCCCTCTCTGAATAACCGCATGCTCTTTCCCTTCAACATCCAGAGGTTGGTCGGCGGGACCCAGTAGTGGTCTGCGCGGCGCTGAGTGTCTGCCATATCTATCCAGTGTGAATTCTGATTCTAAGATAGCAGTCACAGACGCACCCGTGTCCACTTTAAAATGCAATGGGCTGCCGTTTATGGTAAGTATTTCAGTCCATGTGGATGACTGTGTATAGTCAACAGCCCCAAGATAAGCTGCCCCATCCTCTTCAATTGAATCCAGCTTTGAACTGATCGGCACACGGCCACAAATTGTCCCTTCTTTTGACATTTTCTACACTCAATGTATTTTGCTGGGCATTCAGTCCATGAATGTTTTGGGGTTTTGCCACACTTCCCGAACTGTTTTGACTTGGTTGAGGTAGACTGAGGCTGATAATGGCTTCTGCGTTGAAATTTGGGTTGAGCTGCAGTTTCTCAGACAATTTAGCATCACGTATGCCAACCACAATCCTATCTCGGATCATTTCCTCACGTAAGACGCTATATTTGCAATGTTCAGCTAGCTTGTGCACTGTGGTGATAAACTTTTCTGCAGATTCGCTGACTTCTTGACATCTTTTATTAAACTTGGCTCGTTCGTAAATTACATTATGCACGCCTACAAAATGTCCATCAAAGGCCTTTTTTACCTCATCAAAGTATTTTTCTTCCTCTTCTGTCAACTGCAGTGAGCTCAGAATATCGTCAGCCTTCTCACCCATTGTATAGATGAGAGAATTCACCTGGTATGTGCCATCTTTTCTTTCAATCCAGACGCAATTCTGAAGCGTTCAAACCTTTTAATCCATGTGGGCCACGAGTTTGGCTCGAAATCGAATGGTCCCAGTGGTGTGATAGTAAATATGTGGTCCATACTGTGTGCTTTTAGTTTGCCGCTAGCCTGTTGTTAGCTCTCGCTGACTCGCTCTCTCTTGCTCCAATAAACTTCTCCAACTTCTTATCTGTGCCACTAGACTCTGTCTGTCGTGGGTTAACTGTTTCTGACACCATGTATTGTTCCTCTATACTCCGTATTCAAGGAGACAACTCACTGGATGAAATCAGACAACTTCTTCTTCTTCTTCTTCTTGTGACATTTATTGGCGGTGGGCAAGCCAACTTTTGGTACATCACCGCCACCAACTGAACTGGAGTATGAAGTGACAATGGGAAGGATTATATATCTATATCTACATCCATATATACATATATATACACATATATACATACATACACATATATATCTAAAAAAAAAATAAAAAAAAATGTATATTCTCCTGAAGTTTCCTGTATCTATTATATATTTTAGTATCATTCTTCTGAATTTTCTATTGCCTAATATCAGTTCTAATGTCATATTATTTGCACCTTCTGTTTGTATCTTTGTTTCCAGCATTTGTCTCTCTTTACTATATGCTCTACACTGTAATAAAATATGCTCCACTGTTTCAATTTCACCACAAAATCTACAAAACCCAGAAGGGTGCTTCCTGATTTTATGCAAGTTTCCATTTAAAGATGAATGTCCTAATCTTAATCATGTTATTATTACTTCTTCTCTTCTTTTAAAGCCACTTCCAGTCTCATTAATTTGTAATCCTACTTTCTTTTGGATTTTATATAGATGTAATCCTACTTTCTTTTGGATTTTATATAGATGTCTACCCGTCTTCTCCATATCCCATTTTTGTTGCCAAGATTTAATAACAGCTTGCTTTATAATTATCTTTGCTTCTGCTTTACTGATTTTTACATCAATTTCTACATAATTTTTATTCAATGATCTTTTAGCATGTTTATCTGCCATTTCGTTTCCATCTATTCCAACATGTGCTGGGACCCATAACAATGACACAACCCTGTCATGAGCATGTATTCTATACAGTAGTTGCATTATTTCTATAATAATATCTTGTCTGCAATTTGATTGACCCGATTGAATACTTCTTAACGCCGCCATTGAATCTGAACATACCACTGCTTTCTTAATCTGAGTCTCTTCCAACCATTGTAAAGCTATGACAATAGCAATCAATTCTGTAGTAAATACAGATAAGTAGTCTGGTGTTCTTTTTGTAATAATTACTTCTTGATGTGGTATAACTATTGCTATTCCTGTCTTATTGGATTCTGGATCTTTTGAACCATCTGTATAAATTTGTACATTATCATAATACATCCGTTCCATATACTGATTTACTTCATTTATTACACCATTATTGGATTTTTCCACTTTTTGTAAATACAGATCTATTGCAGGCATTTTAAATAACCAAGGAGGGAGTACAGCTATAGGCTGTCTTCTCAGCTACCATGGAGAGAGTACAGCTATAGGCACAGCATCACTGTATTTCCTATTTACTAAATCCATTGTTTGTGCCATTTCTTCTGCTATCCACCCAATGCTTTTTATATTTGTTCTCTCATGCTCCCAACAATCTTCAAATATCGCCTTAGTTGGATGCTTACTGCTGTGGCCTTTTAAAGATACCCAATAAGTCATTTTTAATTGCATGCGTCTTTCTTCTAAGGGCATTTTACCCATTTCTACCTGCAAAGCAGCTCTGGGTGATGTTCTAAACGCTCCGCAGCATATTCTCAAAGCTTGTGTCTGCACCTTGTCAATTTTTTCCAGTACATGCTGGCTTGCTGATCCGTATGCAATACATCCATAATCAATAACAGACCGAATAACTGCTAGATATATGTTTCTGAGAGAACTACGGCTAGCCCCCATTCACTACACGCTAAACATCTCATAACATTCAGTGCTTTCTTACATTTAGTCAATAACTTTTCTACATGTATATTAAAGTTCAGTTTCTCATCTAACCAAACACCAAGAAACCTTACTACTGATATCTGCTCCAATTGCTTTCCATAAAGAAACAACTTAATTTGAAAATTTTTCTTCTTTTTGAAACATATTACCTGTGTTTTCTCTACTGATATTCGAAAGCCCCACTTCTGCGCCCACTCTTCAACTTTATTTACTGTTTGCTGAACTTTCTTAACTGTGTAAGTTATATTTCTGCCTCTTCTCTAAAGTGTACCATCGTCTGCATATATTGACCTCCCCATCCCTTTTTCCACCTCATTAAATATATCATTGATCATTATATTAAATAGAAGGGGGCTACATACACTCCCTTGAGGGGTTCCATTTTCAACTGTATAAACCCTAGAATATGATGTTCCCACTCTAACCTGAATTGTCCTATCAAATAAAAAGTCCAATACCCAGTTGTACATTCTTCCTAAAATACTCATGTTTTTCATTTTTATTAGTAGTCCTTCTTTCCAAAGCATATCATATGCTTTTTCTACATCTATAAAAACTCCTATAACAGCCTCTTTATTTGTCTGAGCTTTTCTTATCTCTGATTCTAAACACAGTATTGAGTCCATTGTTGTTCTACCCTTTCTAAACCCACTCTGGTACGGTGTAAAAAGGCCTTTACTCTCTATCTCATACGTAAGTCTATTTACAATCAATCTTTCCATTATCTTACACATGTTTGAGGTTAGTGCTATTGGTCTGTAGCTTGTTGCCTCAGATCTATCGTTCCCTGGTTTTACTATAGGAACAATTATGGAATGTTTCCATGATTTAGGCAGTTTACCTTCTTCCCATATTTTATTATACAATTTTAATATACTTGCAAGTGCTATATCCGATAATTTTCCTGTCATGCTATAGCAAATTTCATCCTTTCCAGGAGAGGTTTCTTTTACACTCATTATTGAAACAGAGAGAAATCTTTACTTAAACAATTGTTAGTAACTTCACATTTTTTTGTTATTTCAGGATTATCTCCTTTGACGTTTTCCCTAATATTTCTTGCTTCTTCTGACAAGTTATGACTGCTATGTATATTATAAAACACTTTAGCTAACATTTCTACTTTTTCTTCATTTGAGATCGCAACTTCTCCACTTCTTAATGCCGGCATACTTAAATTTTTACGCTGCCCATCCAATATTATTACAATAATCCCTCCAATATTTCCTTTTTGTTGCTTTAATTATTTTTCTTACCACCGCCTGTGCTCTTTTATATTTCACAAGATCTTCATATAAAAATGATTTTACCTTCCTAAAAGCTCTATTTCTTTCTCGAATAGCTACTCCACACTCTTCATTCCACCACGGAACTGCTTTCCTTGTCCTTATTGTTTTCTTTCCTATAATTTCTGTTGCAGTTGCATGAATAATATTACAGAATTTTGTATTATATTCTTCCACATCATCTTCTAGATGACCCATATTAATTAATCTCTGGCTAAAGATATAACTGAATCTTTCCCAATCTGCATTTTTTAACTTCAATCTATCTATACTCCCCTGCTCCGTTTTTGAAACTATAATTCCTATTCTACATCTTATTGGGTAATGATCACTCCCTATCGTTGATTCCTTTAATGCCTTCCATAAACTTACATTAGCTATATTCTCTGATACAAATGTGAGATCTAGCATTGACTCATGCCCAGTCGCAATATTTATTCTTGTACCAGATCTATCATTTATACACACCAACCTATTTTCATCCAATAGTTCTTTAATTATTTTACCATTATAATCTGTGATTTCACTACCCCATAAATGTACTGTGGCTATTGAAGTCTCCACACCACACTACTGTATTACCACTTAACTATTATCTCTTCTAATTTAACTTTTTGTAATTTCTCACATGGGTTGTAAAAATGTATCACTCCGATATCTCTTCCCTCTGTCCAGGTTTCTATAATAACTGCTTCAATTTCATTAACATTTATAACTCTATAGCTTATACCTTGTTCAATAAATGTAGCTACTCCTTCTGTTCCTTCATCTCTGTCCTTACGAATTACTTCATAACTGTAATGAAGAGTCAACAGAGTGCGGATCCATCTGCAGCTTTTATTAAAACACAGCAGTGTTACACACAAGGGCAAAGCAGTACCGTAAACAGGGACAGGCAGAGGTCGAGGCTGGCAGCAGAGAATCAGAGTCGGATCACAGGCAGAGATCAAGACAGGCGGCAAACAAACACAGTCCAGGGCACAGGCAGAGATCGGGGTAGGCAGCAAAGGTTCAGCAGAGAGTAACAGTCCAAGTAACAAGGAGATAACAGTCCAGGGAATAACGCTCAGAAGTGACCACCGTAGCAAATCAAGACTTCGCGATGTATGAATGCATATGTGTGTGTGTTATATAGGGTGTGTGTGATGTCGTGCAGGTGTGTGTGCAATCAGTCCCAGGAATGAGGGCCTATGGGTAATGGAGTCCGAATGAGGATGAGTCAGTATTCCGGTGATGGCTCCCTCCAGCGGTCCGGAGGATGAGGAAAGGGAGCCACATTCATGACAATAACCCTGTATTTTTAAATCAAGATGTGGTTTTAACCATGTCTCTTGTATACAAATTATATTTGGCTTTTGTTCTAATTCATCTATATATTTTTTGAATTCTTGTCCATTTGCTAGAAGACTTCTTGCATTCCATTGTAGAATTCCAAGTCTCATTACATTATTTATCCATTACTTTTCTGTGTTCCTTGGAAATCTCCTACAAGAGTATCTTGTATTTTCTCTACTGTTACTTCTCTTACACTCTGCTGGCCTGATTATGATTTTAATCCTTTCCGTTCGACTTGATGTCTGAGCTGAACAGTTAACTACCTCTGGCATAAACGTTACAAACTTGACTTTATCTATTATCAATGACTCTTTGCTGACATTGCATTGATTGTTTCCTTTTTGGCTAGCCATACTGTCTGGTTTTTCATTTAGATCCGAAGTTTCACTATTTTTCCCTTTTTTAACGGCTTCAGCATATGAAGACTTCAGATGCAAAAGCCTCTAAGTGCCATCTGAAATTCTCTTCTAAAATTAGCATTTTTATCAAGCTCGTATGTTTAGATTCAGTAATTTCACTTTAATGGCAATTAATAGGTCCTTTTCATTGCCAATAAAGTGAAATTACTGAATCTAAACATACAAGCTTGATAAAAATGCTAATTTTAGAAGAAAATTTCAGATGGCACTAAGAGGCTTTTGCATCTGAAGTCTTCATATGTTATCCCCTCAGTTATCTTGATATTCTGTGCCTTCACTGCTCTTTTCCTTATTTTACAGCCCCCATATGCTGCACTGTGTTCTTCCCCACAATTGCAATACTTCAATTTCGCATTTTCTCCACACTCTCCATACTGGTGTTCTCCTCCACATTTGCCACATCTTTGTTTATTTTTGCATACAGCAGCCACATGCCCAAATCTTTGGCATTTATAGCACCTCAACGGAGGTGGAACATATTCCCTTACATTGTAGCTCATATACCCAACCATCACCCTTACTGGCAGTGCTTCTTCTTCAAACTGTATCATTACAGATAAACTGTCTCTTTTCAATCCATCCCTTGTGAATTGCAGCCGCTTCACCTTGCTAACCTTAGCATTAGATACATTTCTTTTAATTTCTTCTTCAGTCACTTCCGTAGGAATACCATATATTACCCCTCTGACTGCTGCTCTTTCTTTCCAGCTCAAACATTTTACTGTGAATCCCGCCAGTGATTTTATTTGCAATGCCTTTACTTTCTGTGCTTCATCTTTGCATATAACCATTATGCTTCCATCTTGCAATGTTTTGGCATACACAATGTTCCCTAGTTCCCATACACAATGTTCCCTCTTTAATGCTTCGCTTATCTTTAATGGATTCCTTGATCCTGGTGATTCAAACATAACGATGACCTTGTGTCCCTCATTCCTTTTTATATCTTTCCGTGTGCCTACCTCTTTATCACTATCCGAGTTTTGTTGATGCGTTTTCTTCCTTTTCCTATTTACTAGACTCCATTTCATTCTACCACCCTCACCTCCTTCTTCCATCCAGTCCACTTCCTGCTCACTTCCTGATTCGTCATCACTTCCTACCATCGTCACTCCAGTCACAGTTCAGTGTTGCCCACCGACCTCCGGCGCTTGAACCAAGTGTCGCACTGTCCACCGCCGATCTGATCACTGACCTGTTTTAGGAACAGAATCGCTTGAAGAGCTACCAAATCAGACCACTCTTTATTTCTTCTTTCTTTATTCCTAAATTGTTGCTTAACAGCCTTAATCTCTAGCCCCACCAGGTGGCCATAACCTGCCACTACAATTATGTGGAGGGAAAAACCAAACACGTGACCAGTATGAGGGCACACCCATTACAAACGTTAACAGTAGAACATACAGCTACATATTTTATTTTCCCATGCAAAAAAAAAAAAAAAAAACCTTATATAGACTACAATACAGTCAGTTATTAATATTTCGTTGGTTCTCTCTTGTTTTTGCATGTGTTCATAATTTCTTTGTATGACAGCTTGGCAAAAAAATATGGCTGCACAATTTGCCATGTTCCATTGCGTTATCACAAAAAACAATAGACTCCAAGCACAACTATGCAATATTTGCATAACATATGTAATTTTCAAATCATATTTTAATAAAGGCAGGGCCGGCTCTCACGGAGCCCGGCACATCACCTATAGGAGAGAAAAAAACAATCCGTGCCGACGGTTTTGCAATCCGTTCCCTCAGTTTAAAAACCGTGCTCACGAATTCTTAGACTGTTCCCTCGGTTTAACAAATCGTGCCCACGGATTAATAAACCGTACCCACGAATTTCCAATCCGTGTGCTCAGATTTTGCAAACCGTACCCTCGGTTTTTAAATCCGTTCCCACAAATTCATAATCCGTGCGCACGCTTTCACAATCTGTTCCCACGGGTTTGTAAAAACTGTACTCACGGATTCATTTTAGAAGAAGAACTGCAAACTCCCAGGTACGTGTTAACGATTCTTATTGTTTTATTGTGTATTATTCATCAAATTATATTAACTGCAGTGATTCTCTATCAACGGGTAGTGGAATACAACGATTTAATAAGAATTATGTGCGTCAATCTTGTATTTATTTGTAATAATCTTAGCACTTTATTATTATTTCCTAATAAACCTGGCATTGTGTATTATGACTGACTTTTAATTTCTTTGTTCCTCTTTTCTTCTTCTAAATGCATGTAGCCTAAGTGCAACAATAGGATAATAATTATTAACAACAACAATTATTATTATTTATTGTATTTATTTTTTAAATGTAATTATTTATCAATTATTTTTAATTTATGACTATAAATGAGTGCACTTAAGACAGTATGTTTATCATAAAACAATTAATGAATGCTTTATTTAAAAAAAAAACTTTTTACAGTTTTAGAAATGTTTCTAATGTTTCTAGAATTCATTCTTAACATGAAGACTTGTTTTGGTGATTTTATTATACTAAGCTTTTTTGCCCAAGATAGACTTTAAAAGATAAAAAATAATGACTCTCTCTCTCTCTCTCTCTCTCTCTCTCTCTCTCTCTCCCTCTCTGTGTCTGCCCTTAGACTTCCATCCACCTTGAGCTCACATTTATTCCTTACCCTATAGGATGGACAGATTTGGACTAATTCAACATTACTTTGACCTAGGTCTAAAGTATGAAGAAATTCTTCATATTTTAAGTGTTAAACATGGGATAATTATCAGCATGAAGACACTTAAAAAATCTTAAGTAGAAATGGACTATTTCGCAGAATTTTTTTTTGACAACTTAATTGATGTTATTCAGTTTGTTAGGGAAGAGCTCCAAGGCTCAGGAGCATTGCATGGATATAGATGGATGTACAGTAAATGCAAGGAAAGAGGACTGAAAAGGACATTAGCCATCCCAACAATGGACTCTTTTCTCTGTTGCGTTCAGGAAAACGCTTCTGATCCTTGAAAGCAAAAACAGAGGGAATGAGGAGAAGCTTCTTCCCGCAGGCCATTCGGACTTTGAACCAGGAAAAACATCCAGGATCTAGTACTGGTTATATTTCATCTGCATAACTTTTACTTGATACTTAAACTTTGACATTTTAACTTTGGACTGTCTTTTTAACTCCGGACTTGCATAGAACAGTGCCACTTTATACACACCATATTGCACATGGACACTTTAAGGAAAATCACTAAATTATTCTAATTTGTTGCAATTATTTATGTATACTTATATTCCACATATATATTCATTTATTTTCATATTTTTAAATAGTTTATACTTTTTTTTTTTCTCTCTTTTATTTATTTACTTCTTTTAACTTATATTTGCCGGATAGTTGTAAAAAGCATTTCACTGCATGTCAAACTCTGTATGTATGTGTATGTGACAAATAAAATTTGAATTTGATTTGATTTGACTTCATGTGCGCAAAGAAGTCCGCCTCATTCTGTCCACTCTTGACCCACTGGGCACCGAAATGTGAAGAAAAAGAATACTGCACAGAAGAGCTTACTTTTCAAAAGGCCCCAAATTTCTATGGCATGCTGACTCTTATGAAAAATTGAAGCCATTTGGCATTTGTATCAATGAATTCTCAAGGAGAATACTATGGGTGAATGCGTACTGCACAAGCAGTGATCCTAAAGTCATAGGGGGTTACTTCCTTGAGACAGTAAGAAGTCTTGGTGGCTGTCCTCGAATCTTGAGAGCAGATATGGGAACAGAAAACAGAACCATTAGGGATATACAGTGGTACTTGTGACGTAGAGATGCTGATTCACTGGCTGAAGAAAAAAGCTTTATCTATGGCAAAAGTACGGCCAACCAGAGAATTGAGAGCTGGTGGGGTATCCTTAGAAAAGAGTGTGTGGAACTTTGGCTTGAATATTTTCACCAAATTAAAGATGAAGGCAACTTTGATGGCAGCTTTTTGGAAAAGAACCTTACCTGGGCTTAATCCAGGTAAATAGTTGTGACACTGTCACATAAAATACATGTTTTAGCACTCTATTTTTTACAATGATTTTTATGTATAATAGAGTTTTAATTGGTTTACATGTTTTTAGTCCATTTTATTCCTCTTATTTATTTAATGTGTGTATGTCTTTAAATGAGTCTGGGTCTGCCTGTCATGTGACTGATCACATGACAGGAATCAGGAAGTAGACCAGTACAAAGAAGGCAGCATGGCAAACAAACAGGGTTATTACTGAATGACCACAAGCTGGATTGAGGAGTTGTTTTTATGGACTTACCTATCCAGTGCTTCACATCATCTCATCTTCACTTGGATTATCACTTCTGTGGACTTTGTATATACACCGGTGGACACTTTCACATTGGGACTTTCAGCACACTACTAGGACGCTTAAGGACTGTTTTAGGGTATGGTGCTAATGGATTCCATGCTTTTAAACAGTTTTTCTAGTTTTATTGTGTTGTTTTAAGTTCCTTGTGATTATTGTAAATACACCTTATTTATTAATTTCTGTTGACCGTCTCATCTTTTTAAACACTCATAACCTCTCACACAGTATAATCTGACCCCAATTTTAATACATGTAGACTCAACCAATTGGGGCGATCGTTACATATGGTGGCCCGTACGGGGAACGTTTAAAGATTTTAAACGCTGTGTTGAGAAGAGTGTTTTAAGATGACGACAAAACAAGTTAATGCTGCTTCTTTTAATACATTTGCTGGTTTTAATGATGAACAGGTTTCACATCATTGTGAATGTGTACAGCTTCATGCTGAGGTGGCTGCTCTTAAAAACATTGTGTAACGATCTTTAGCGATATTACAACTTTTTAATCAATTAGCTCAAATCATGGGCAAAATTTATTTTATTTATATATATATATATATATATATATAAATCATAAAGCCTTATGATTAATTATGATTTAGTTTTAGTTTAATAGTTTAATAGTTGTTTTAGAAAAACTATCCTAGTTTTTCCAGCAAACCATCAGTTTTCAGATAGACTATTATAAAAGAAATTTTATTCTCTGGCCACGAGAATAAATTCCTATTATAGCATCAAACCGTAAAGCAATGTTGCAGAAACGAAACGTAGAAGTGACTTGGTTTTCTGAATGAGCAGCAGAACAATCAAGCATGAATATAATGTATTTAATATATGAAATTGATAATACAAAGGTTATACGGCTAAATATACACAAGTACTACACATATATAGAAAACGAAAGTAAAGTCAAGAAAACAGAGGTGATCAAAAGGTGGCAAATTACAAACAGTTAAACCTTTGAGAGCCAGCAAGGAAACTCAGTTTACACAAATTTTAAAAGGTTGTTACTTGCATAAGTTTACGAGTGCTGTAGTTACTGCCTTTCCATAGGGTTTCAGCTTTCAGTTGGCTTGGAGCGATTGGTCCTTGCCGGAGGTCGTTCTCCGGCGGGTTTTCCAAAGCAAGGTTTTAACTTGAGAGTAAGATAACCGGAAAAAAATAAAGAAGAGAGTCCGTCTCCTAGGTGATGAAGGATGGCAAAGGCTTGACAAAAGAAAAACTTGTGCGACGAAGAGATGCGTGTCATTGTGTTTTAAGGACAACAAACCAGAACGCCTCCTTGGGAACGTCCGCCAATGATACGGGTGCAATGTTTGGCGGGCAAAACTTTTCTTTGTCTTGTCTTGCAGCTCGATTTCCATAATTTATAAAGTATCAGATCGGAGTGTATTTTCTTCAAAGTACTATTAAAAATAGAACAATGCATTTTACAGTAATGTGACATACATTGTTGAATAAGGCATAAAGAGAGCTATACAAAGAAACCAAACTTGTCAGGTGGCAAAAGGATATAAGGGAAGATGCAGTTTATACTCGAATTTTATCGTTTAAAATGACACTAACACAACTACAGTCATAGCTAAGCTTATAAACTAGGGCAGGGGTAGGCTAGTTCGGTCCTAGAGAGCCACTGTCCTGCTGAGTTTAGCGCCAACCTTAATCAAACACACCTGAACAAGCTAATCAAGCTCTTCAGGATTACTAAGGCTATAGGCAGCTGAAGGTTTTTTTTTCAGGGTTGGAGCTAAACTCTGCAGGACAGCGGCTCTCTAGGACCGAACTTGCCTACCCCTGCACTAGGGATACATGCATACATATAGCTTGCAGTACAACAGCGGGTACACTTTGGCATAGTCATATTTAATCTTCATGTGTGTTTGTGTGTGTGTGCGTGTACGTGTATTGGAGTTTTTAGTCCCGTCTGGTATGTGGACACATGGCTTGCAGTAATTCGATCCGAGTTGACTACGATCGTTTGAAGTCACAAGGGAGATGTTCAGGAATCTATCGAAATAGCCATAAAACGTGTCCAGTGAGCTGTTTGGCTCCGGCCTGGCGGACACTATGCGAGATTTACAAACAAAAGTTCAATGAGTTAAGGCTTAAACACAGTTTATGGTGGGCCTGCTAAATTTTTATCCTGTGCAGAACTTACAATTGTTTTAAAACTGGAGAAGGATTTTAAAGACTCTGTTGAAAGTAATCTTAACCATGAACTGTATTTTAGAGAGGCTGTGGATTTTAAATTTGACAAAATGGAGGAATCTATAAAGGATGCCGTGGCTACACTGGAGAGAGAGGTCATCGACTGTTTTAAGAGGAGAGACAAAAAATGGGCGAAACAGCTAGAACAAACAAAGGCTCCAGAAACCGCCATCTCCCCTCCCGCTGCGACGACTAGCCCAGTGCCTCCCATGTCAACCCCTGGCGTTCCTCCGGCCAACAATCTCACTGCCTCAACCACTTCATGGCCCATCAACAGAGCAACCGATAGAGAATTCTTTGCCACCGTTACAACTGGGCCAGACTTCGACACCATCTTCTCCAGAGAGCAGCTCACCAGCGCACAGGGTGATGACGACACTCTCCAGAGGGGGGGGGGAATCACTTTGTGACTATGTGACACTGTCACATAAATTACGTTTTACCGCTGTATTTCTTACAATGATTTTATGTATAATTGGTTTACATGTTTTTAGTCCATTTTATTCCTCTTATTTATTTAATGTGTGTATGTCTTTAAATGTGTCTGGGTCTGCCTGTCATGTGACTGATCACATGACAGGAATCAGGAAGTAGACCAGTATAAAGGAGGCAGCATGGCAAACAAACGGTCATTACTGAATGACCACAAGCTGGATTGAGGAGTTGTTTTTAAGGACTTACCTTTCCAGCGCTTCACATCATCTCATCTTCACTTGGATTATCACTTCTGTGGACTTTGTATATACACAGGTGGACACTTTCACATTGGGACTTTCAGCACGCTACTAGGACTCTTAAGGACTGTTTTAGGGTATGGTGCTAATGGACTCCACGCTTTTAAACAGCCTAAGTTTTTCTAGTTTTATTGTGTTGTTTTAAGTTCCTTGTCGTTGGCTTTTTTGTTTGCTGTTTCGGGTCGTGTGCTGTCCGTTTTTTGAGGAAGCATGACGGCCCCACGCGGGCAGGTTCTAAACTCACTTACGCGGCGACATGCTGTTAAGGTGGCGTCCGTGGTGGGTGTGGAAGAATGCTGTTTGGCCATTGGAGAGGTGGTGGGGCATGAAAGTGTGTTATCTGCCTCCAGAATGAATAGTGCTGTTGTAGTGTTCCTTGACACTGTTGATAAGGCTAATTAATTAGTTGAACATGGTATAGTTATTAGTGACGAACTTGTACCTGTTCTTCCCCTTGCGTTGCCACAACTTGCCAGCTAAGCGTGTTACTTTATCGAACGTTCCACCTTTTGTGAGCGATGATATTTTAATTCAGGCTTTATCCAGGTATGGTAAATTGGTTTCTCCGATTAAAAAAAATTCCAATCAGTTGTGAATCGCCTCTGCTGAAACATATTGTCTCTTTTAGACGCTTCGTCTATATGGTTATCAAGGATGACGGTGAGCTAGACTTGACTTTGAATTTCAGAGTTGATGACTTTGAGTATGCTATCTTTGTCACCTCTTCGAAGATGAAGTGTTTTGGCTGTGGTAAATTTGGGCATTTAATTCGGAATTGTCCTGGTAAATTACCAGCAAAAGAATTAGGTGTAGCGAACGTGATTTCTGAGAATGGTGATGTGGTTGATGTTGACGGTGCGGTTGAGGTGACGTCACCAGGTCCGAGCGCAGAGTCGGTGACTGCAGGTGAGGCTGTTGCTGGGTCGAGCTCGGCGCATCAGCCCTCACGTAAGGCCCATACTGAAATTAATTCAGGTGCTGACGTTAACAATTTAGCCAGTGTGTCACAGGATTCTGAAAATGCAGAGAAACATGATAACGGTTCACTGAATACATCTGTTCTTTTGCAAGAAGCTTGTGAGGTTGTGTGTGTTGGAGTGGAGGAAGAGCAGTCGATTTTCAAAATGCCTCAAAAAAAAGAAAGAAAAGTAACAAAGCACTTAATGCCAAAATGTGCAAAAAAAGTGATGTGGATGAGAATCAGATTACAGAGAGTGATGATGGTGAGTCTTCCGACTCTAGCGTAACACTTTCTCAGAATGAGTTTGGGTCGCAGCGATGAGCTTGATGATATCAGGCTTTTTCTCAGGTCAACAAAAAACAAAAGAGGTGTGCGTGTGCAGGAATATTTTCCTGATCTAAAACAGTTTGTTGAAAAGGCAAAAGACCTAATGGCGGAAGGTTTATTTACCAATAAAGAAGTTTACCGTTTAAAGAAAATTGTGAGGAATATTAACAATGTTCTGAATGATGATGTCTGTTAACTCCATAAGTAGGAAGATTGATGTTTTTTGGCTCTATGGTTTTTTTTCCCTTTTTGTTAGTTATGAATGAAGTGCTTTTAGCTACATTGAATGTTAATGGTGCAAGGGATGTTAGAAAAAGAACGATAATGTATGATGTGATTAAACAGAAAAATATTGATGTTACTTTTTTACAAGAAACTCATAGTGATTTAAAGAATGCTGTTGATTGGGCGAGAGAGTTTGATGGAACACCTGTGTTAAGTCACTATACCTCAGTTAGTGGGGGAGTGGCTATTTTATTTGCAAAGAATTTTAGCCCAGTCTCCTATGAGGTGGATGAAATTGTAAAAGGTACGCTCTTAAAAGTTAGAGCCATTTTTGAAAGATATGCGCTAAATTTTAATTTTACACCTTTTGAGAGAATGCTTTTTTTGGACATACTCTGTTCAACTTTAAAAGACTGTTGCTCTGAGGACTTTTTGCTTCTAGGTGGGGTCTTCAATTGTACTGAACTCAATCTAGATAGAAATCATATTGAGCCTCATTTGGCTTCCCGCAATCGTCTCGTTCATATGATTAAAAAGTATGATTTATGTGATATTTGGAGGATTTTAAATGGGAATGAAAGACAGTACATTTGGGTGCATTCGCGTGATAATGATTTGTCTTTAGCAAGACTGGATAGATTTTATAGTTTTAACCATCATTTGAACATTTTCAATAAGTGTTACATCACACCAGTTAGTTTTTCAGATTCCAGTATGGTGCATTGTAAGTTCATTTTAACTTCATTAAAACCAAAAAGTGCTTATTGGCATTTTAATACCAATTTGCTTAATGATCAATTTTTTTAAAGAATCTTTTAAGAGTTTTTGGGAAGAGTACAAAACAATGAAGGGTTCTTTTTATTCTTTGCAACAGTGGTGGGTTTTGGTAAGGTCCAGATAAGGCAGTTCACTCAACAGTATACTTGCGTCACTAGAGAGTTGAATCGGTCCTTGGAGTTATTAAAAAAAGAAATAATTGAATTTATGAATTTGGCTCAATCTACTGGTGAAAGTAATTTTTTGGAGCTATGCTCTAAGAAGAAGGCTCAATTAGCAGATCTACTGGGGTTTAAAACACAGGGGGCTCTGGTCCGTTCACGCTTTTAAAGCATTGATCAGATGGATGTACCGTCCAAATACTTTTTCAGTATAGAAAGGAAGAATGGGCAGAAACATTTTATTTATGCATTGCACTCTGAAGATGAAGTGTTAATGTCAGATCCTGCCGAAATTCGTAAGAGAGCAGTCAATTTTTATCAATCTTTATAGTAGTGAGATTGAGCCAGGGTGTTGTGTGGATAGTGTTTTTCTTGACAACTTACCAAGAGTCTCTGAGGAGGGTAATGAGGTTCTTTCAGGAGTATTGGCCCTGGGAGAGCTTCATAAGGCCCTGCAAAGTATGGAGTCAGGAAGGGCACCAGGAGTGGATGGCCTCCCAGTTGACTTCTATAAGGCTTTTTGGTTGGAGTTGGGAATGGGTCTGCTAGAGGTACTTAATGACGGCTTGTCAAAGGGCAGGTTGCCGTTGAGTTGCCGTAGAGCAGTAATCACTCTTATTCCAAAGAAGGGGGACCTTACTGACATTAAGAACTGGCGCCCGGTCTCATTACTTTGTAGTGACTATAAACTGCTTTCCAAAGCATTGGCTAATAGATTGGCTGGAGTGTTGGATCAGGTTATCCATCCGGACCAGACTTACTGTGTCCCTGGTAGATCTATCTTTGATAATGTTTCCTTAATTAGGGACATTTTCTATGTCTCTAATTTGTTAAAGTTAGATTGTGGTTTGTTGGCCTTAGATCAGGAGAAGGCCTTTGTCCGAGTTGAGCACTCTTATTTGTGGAATGTTTTGGCAGTTTTTGGTTTTTCCCAAAAATTTGTGGACATAAGAGTACTTTATAGTGACGTTGAGAGTACACTAAAAATAAATGGTGGTTTATGTGCTCCTTTTCAGGTTCTTAGAGGGATTAGACAAGATTGTTCCTTATCTGGAATGTTGTTCTCCTTGGCTATTGAGCCACTACTTCAGCAAATAAGGAATAATTCATCTGGTTTGTGTTTAACAGATTGTAACAAAAATGTTCGTTTGTCAGCTTATGCTGATGATATTGTAGTGATTGTCACTAGGCAAAGCGATGTACAGGTTTTGTTTAACCTAGCTGAAGATTTTAGAGCACTGTCCTCTGCTAAAATAAATTGGAAAAAAAGTGAAGCTGTATTGTTAGGACAATGGATTGATGGAAAACCTTGCCTTCTGGATGGGTTGTGTTGGCGTAAGGGAGGTATAAAATACTTAGGAGTTTATTTAGGAGATGACAGTGTTTTACAGAAAAATTGGGAGGGGGTGTTGGACAAAGTTAAAGCACGTTTGGATAAATGGAAATGGTTATTACCGAACGTGTCTTATAGAGGGCGTGCTCTCATTGCTAATAATTTAGTGGCATCGCCTCTCTGGCACAGGTTGGCATGTGTTGACCCTTCGCCACAACTTTTAGCTGAAGTTCAAGCGGTCAATTCACTTGCAAAGTAGAACTGCTGCTTTTCGTTTACAGTTCCTGCAGCGCTTTTTGGACGGCTCAACAGATTGTAGCTGGCGTGCTATCAGCTGCACAATTTTGCGTACCCTTGGAGGTTTTGGACTGGACAAATCCCTCTTTTTAATGGACCCAAGGAAACTGGATTTGTCGGATTTGCCGTTTTTTTTATCAGAATCTGTTCAAAGTGTGGAGCCTTTTTCGTGTTAAGACTGATAATTCGTACTCTCTCTACTGGCTGCTACAGGAACCATTGATCTGTGGGGCCAGGTTGGATATGACTACACATTGCAACTTACCGGGGTTTAGTACCTCTTTTCAGGCTTCTAGGGTTTTCACTTTGGAACACTTATTGACTTTAACTGGACCTTATTTTAAGTGTGTGGAGGCAACATCCAAGGTTTTGGGAATTAGATCGGTTCGTTTGTTATCTCAGTTTTTGGTTAAAATTAATTCATGTCTTACAGTTGATGAAGACCATTTGTTGAAGGACTTCTTTACAGGGAGTGTTCTTCCTGATATTGAGGATCCTTTTCCCTGTTTAGTTGTTAAGCCTGATCTTGTTGACAGTTTTATTTTTTTTTCATGTGATTCTTTGTGCTTGGATTTCTTGTCATGTGTTGGGAAAAAAACTGTATAGAGCATGTGTTTTAGTGTTTAATAAGAAGCTTTTTGACAGAAAATTTGACACACCTTGGCGTTCTGTTCTTAAACTGGGCAACAATGTAAAACCTGAATGGAGATCTCTATATAAACCACCATTATCAAAGAGGGTAGGTGATATACAATGGAGAATTCTCCATGGTGCCATTGCTGTGAATTCTTTCATTTCTGTGTTGAATCCAGAAGTCAGTCCTGATTGCCCATTCTGTATGCAAAGAGAAACTGTGTTTCATGCTTTTATGTTTTGTACTAGGTTAGAGCCTTTATTTATTAAGTTAAAAGAATTGTTTTTTAAATTTAATGAAGGGTTTTCTATGGAAACGGTCATTTTGGGTTTCAAATATTTCCAGAAAAAACGTTTTATCTGTCAGTTGTTGAATTTTGTTTTAGGACAAGCTAAATTGGCTATGTATATTAGTCGTAAAAACAAGATTGAACAAAAGTCTAGTGATGTTATGCTGCGTTTTGTATCTTTTATTAAATCAAGAGTGTTGGTTGATTTTCAGTTTTATAAAGCAATGAATGATCTTTCCACTTTTGAGCAAATATGGTGTAGCCATTGTAATGTTCGGCCTTCTGTTATTCAAGAAGTGACGCATGAACATTTGTGCTGCTAGCTTCTGTGAGCTGCAAGCTATATTTTATTTAATAGACATCCACACATGGTATGTCCAACAACTTTCTGTCTACTTGTTCGTCTATATCAACATAAGCATCACACAGAAGGAAAGGCTATACTGCCACCTTGTGGTTACTCAATAGAATGCCTATCATTACATCCCCTTTCCAAAGTTATAAAACAAAGGTTAATGAAACGGCTTTTTTTTTTTTTTACTTAACTTTTAACCTTTGCTTGTAATAATGCCTTACGAACATGCAAAGGGTCAACATGTTGCACAATACAAGTACCTCATAAAGAAATGACAATAACAAGGCACTCTACTCTAAACAACAATGTAAAGCATTATACTTTTTCAATAAGTCTCTCAGGTGGTTTTCTAGGTCTAGTAGACCTTCTGATTGGTTCAGTCATTTGAGAGGCTGAGGTATTAGGCTCAGCTTGGTGTGCATTTGGTGTATCATTTTGTTTTTCAGATTCAGTTTCACCGTGTTTGTCAGTGTCCTCATGAGTCTTTAACAGACTCCTCCTGTTCCTCCTCACTTTATGTCCATCCTCTGTTTCCACAACTTAAGATCTAGGTCAGACTTCACTGAGCACGGTCGCTTTTCTGTCCCAGCAATTAGGTCCCTCGATTCTCAGTGTCCTTTTCACAAAGAGGTTCCAGACTTTTTGTAGTTCTGTCATAAGCCATTTTTTGTCTGATTTTGAGTCTCTTTTTGTTGTTAATCCAGTTGTTATTGTCTCGTCCTGGTTGCAATTGCGGTAGTGTGGTGCGGAGCTTGCGACACACAAGCAGCTCAGCAGGGGACGCTCCACACTCCAGAGGTGCAGCTCTGTAGCTTAGTAAAGCAAGGTGAGGATCAGTCTTACCGTCCTTGGCTTTCTTCAGTAGTCTCTTAACAATTTGTACTCCCTTTTCAGCCTGACCATTGGCTTGTGGGTACAATGGGCTTGAGCTATCATGCTTGAATCCGTAGTGCTTCGCAAACTCTTCAAACTCTCCAGTCATTCTGCGGACCGTTGTCACTCACAACACATTGTGGGATTCCGTGTCTGGCAAAGAACCCTTTCATGTGCACTATAACAGACTGTGCGGTGGTGCTGGAGAGTTGCGCAATCTCAGGGTAGTTCGAGTAATAGTCTATAACAAGAAGATAGTCCTTGCCATACAGATGAAATAAATCTGTGCCAACCTTTTGCCAAGGAGCAGTGGGAAGGTCGGCCACCAGCATTGGCTCCTTGACTTGTTTGTAGTGGTGTCTGAGGCAGATGTCACATTTCTCAATCATTTCCTCTATGTCTTTGTTGATACCTGGCCAGTAGATGGCTTCATGTGCTCTTCTCTTAAATTTTCCACTCCCAGGTGTCCTTCATGAAGACGGTGAAGCATGTCCTTGGGATAACAATCCTGTTCTTTCTCAGCAGGAGTCCTTTTGACATACACAGCTCTGCCCGCACCGGGAAAAACTGTGGGCAAACTCCTTTCGACCAGCCGTTGTTTACACAGTGAGACACTTTGTGTAACATGGAGTCTTTCGCTGTCTCTTTAACAATCTGCTGCAGTATGGTGTCTGATGCAGGCAGTGAGGCAGTGACCATGTTGATGTGTGTTTCAGTATCTTCTGCTGCGGTGTTCTCAGCTGTGCCACTGTTGAGTTCTGGTGCTCTAGAAAGTGTGTCAGCAAGCACTATGTATTTACCTGGCGTGTATATTAGGTCAAAGTCATAGCGCTGCAATGTCGTCGTCATCATCATTCGTTGGATTCTGGGCGACATGTCATTGAGATTCTTTTTACGGATTGATATGAGTGGTTTATGATCCGTTTCTGCTGTGAATGTGGGCAGTCCATAAACATAAGTGTGAAATTTCCCACACCCAAACACTAGGCCCAGCGTCTCCTTCTCAATCTAAGCATAGCGTTTTTCAGTCTCAGTCATTGATCTTGATGCATATGCTACAGGTTGCCATTTTTCTTCAGTCATTTGTAGCAATACGGCTCCTAGTCCGTCTTTTGATGCATCAGTGGAGACTTTGGTTGGTTTTGTTGGATCAAAGTAGGTTAAAACTGGTTCAGCAGTCACAGTTCTCTTCAGTTCTTTCCATTCTTTTTCATGTTTTGTGGTCCACTCAAATGCAACGTTGTGATGCAGCAGCTCTCTGAGGTATTTAGTTTTTGAGGAGAGGTTGGGAATGAACTTACCCAGAAAGTTAAAAAAGGTGTTTTGCGAGCAATGGGGATGGTTATCAGTTGGAGCTGGCATATTCAGTATGGCTTGCACTTTTGTTTTGTCTGGAAGCACGCCGTTTGCTGTGAGCTTGTCTCCTAAGAATGTAATTTCTGTCACTCCAACAAGACATTTCTCTCTTTTTAGTTTTAGTCCGTACTTTTTCACTCTCTGTAACAGCTTCTCAAGTCTCTCATCATGTTGTTGTTTTGTGTTTCCCCAGACAACTATGTCATCAATGTACACTCGTGTTCCTTCCAGACCCTCTATGATTGACTCCATAGCTCTGTGAAAGATCTCTGGCGCTGACTTGATGCCAAATGGAAGCCTCAGAAAACGGTAACGCCCAAATGGTGTGTTAAAGGTGGTGTACCTGCTGTTTTCTGGGTCCAGTTTCAGCTGCCAAAATCCATGCGAGGCGTCTAATTTGCTGAAGTACTTTGCACCGGCCATGTCACTCAGAATTTCTTCTCTCTTAGGGATTTGATAATGTTCTCTTTTAATATTTTCATTCAAATCTTTAGGATCTAGGCAGACACACAACTCAGGGGAGTTTCTTTTTTTAACACACGTGATGGAATTTACCCAGTCTGTGGGCTCTTCCACTCGCTCGATGACTCCCATCTGTGTCATTCTGTTCAGTTCCTTTTTAAGTCCTGCTTTAAGAGGTGCTGGCACTCTACTTGGGGCATGCACTACAGGTTTAGCATCTTCCTTGAGCTGTATTTTGTAAGTGTAAGGTAGTGTACCATGTCCTTTAAAGACAGTCGCGTATTTGTTCACAATACTTGTACTACCTTCGCTTTGTGACAGCCTTTTGATTTGATTGTCTATTTTTATGTTGTCACTGTTGATCTGGTAGATCCTCTTGACTAGTCCAAGATCTTCAGATGGTTTGTCTCCGAGGATCGACTCGTGTCCACTTGGCACTATTGTAAGCCTACACTAGCCTATAACTACCCATAGTTTTTATTGGCTGATTGTTGTATGCTTTTAATGACATTGCCTTGTCTGCAACTCTTTTTGGTTTCTCTTCAAGAGCTTTCAGATCATTTTCATTGATCAAGTTGGCTTTGGCTCCGGTGTCAATTTTGAAGGTTACTAGTGTCCCATTGACTAACAGAGGTGCAGTCCATTTATCATCTTTTACTGCACGTACAGCATGCTCTGTGTCACTTGCATTTTGGGGCTGTACGTAGCTTTTCTCACACGACACCATTTTGATGAAAAATGTCTCGCTCAAATCATCACTGTCATCTGGGTCATCCTGCACTATGTGTATCTTTTTTCTGGTATGACACATTTTCGCATAGTGATTTTGCTTTTTACACTTTGCACATGTTTTTCCAAATGCAGGGCATTGTCTCGGTCTGTGCGTTTACCCGCACTTCTTACAGTCAAACTGTGTTTGATCATTGTCTCTCTTTTTGTCTTTTTGTTTGAACTTGAACTGATTTTTTTAATTTTTTTTTTCCTTTCATTTTCACTACATTCACGGACTCGCTTTCTTGGTCATATGGCGCCGCTTGAAAAGTAAGAGCATGTTGCTTTGCCAGCTCATTAGCTTGACATATTTTTATTGTACTTGCCAGTGTGAGATCCGCTTCTCTCAACAGCTTTTCTCTTAGCTTCTTTTCATTCGTCCCATATATAATCTGATCCCTTATCATTGAATTTTTTTTGATCACCAAAGTTGCAGGACTGAGCTTTTATTTTGAGATCGGTGAGATAATTATCAAACGACTCACCAGGCTGTTGGAGACGAAAACGAAATATCTCTCGTAAGTTTCATTTTTCTTCGAAAGACAGTGTTCATCAAACTTCTTTAGGACCTCGTCAAACTTGTCTTTATCGTCAGGTTCATTATATACAAAGGTGTTGAATACTTCAATAGCCTCCGCTCCTTCAATGGTTAGCAAAAGGGCTATTTTTCTTTCTTCCGCCCGACGATCAACTCCAACCGCGGCAATGTAGAGCTGAAATTGTTGCTTGAAGGTTCGCCAGTTCGCGTCCACATTCCCCGTCATTTTCAGCGGAGTTGGTGGTTTTACTGTGTCCATCTTGTATCAGTTCTTTTCCTGATCCGACTCCTGGTACCATGTAATGTTCGGCCTTCTGTTATTCAAGAAGTCACGCATGAACATTTGTGCTGCTAGCTTCTGTGAGCTGCAAGCTATATTTTATTTAATAGACATCCACACATGGTATGTCCAACAACTTTCTGTCTACTTGTTCGTCTATATCAACATAAGCATCACACAGAAGGAAAGGCTATACTGCCACCTTGTGGTTACTCAATAGAATGCCTATCATTACAGCCATGGTGCTTTGTGTGCAGTACATGAAGGTGTTTTGTTTTTTTTCTAGAGTTTTAAGATTCATTATTATTATCAATTGCTAATGTGCTATTGCTTTGCTTTAAGTTAGATAAAAGGCACTTTGTTTGTGAGTGTTGTAAAGCATTTAGCTGACTTTAGTCGGCGTTCTCCGAGTAATGGAGATAAATGCGGGAGACTCTACAAGTATGTCTGTTAGGCATGGGTGCAAATTTATACCTGACCCCGCTGTTACGGTGGAAGACTGCTTATTAGCCGTAAGCGCTGTGATCGGTGGGGCAAACGTTAGTTCGGCATCTCGAATGAATAAGGCTGTTGTGTTTTTTCTAAAGGAAGTTCAAATGGTGGACACTTTGATTGAGAATGGGTTAACAATAAATGATACATTTGTGCCCGTTCTACCCCTTTCAAGTCCAACCAAAAAAGTTGTTCTCTCAAACGTGCTGCCGTTTGTAAGCGAAAAATTAGAGGAAATACTTAAAAGACATGGTAAGCTAATGAGCCCCATTAAAATGATTCCACTTGGCTGTAAATATGCTGAACTTAAACATGTAATGTCGTTTAGACGACAGGTGATTTATGATTTTGAATTCACAGACTGAAGCGCTGAACTTCTCGTTCAGGATGAGTACGTGTGCTTTACCGTCGACGGTAAAGATTACACGATTTTTATTAGTTCTGAGACAATGGGATGTTTCACATGTGGAGGTGTTGGGCATGTTCGGCAGACTTGTCCTAATAAAAACAGAGCGAATGTAAATAGCGTAGCTGCCGCTGCTGCTAATGCAGAGTATTTCTGGTGATTTAGGAATAAGGAAAACACTTCTTCAGAACTTACTAGAAGAGAGAGCTAAAGAGACCCTAATTCGCGCAAGGTTTACACGTTTCAACTGCATGGACGCTCCAACATCATTCTTTTTTAATTTAGAGAAGAAAGTTGTCAACAGGAAAACTTTAAGTCGCCTGAAACTTCCAGAAGGGGGTGAAACAATCGATGAACATGAAATAGCTACTCATGCGCTATTTTTTTTTTTTATGAACATCTTTATACAGCAGAACCCTGTGATGAAGAAATATCAGAAAAACTGCTTCAGGATTTACCTCAGTTGACAAGAAATGATAAGCGTTCGCTTGATAAACCATTGCGAATGGATGAATTGACTATGGCGATTAAAGATTTGTCTTCAGGCAAGGCCCCTGGCCTGGATGGCTTAACTACTGAATTTTATAGGAAGTTTTGGTCAGTTATTGGCGATGACCTGTTCAGTTTTTTTTTTAGAGTGCCTTGAGAGAGGTACTCTACCTGTGAGTTTGCGGAGAGCAGTGATTACATTGCTACCCAAGAAGGGTGATCTTGCGGACATAAAAAATTAGCGCCCTGTTTTTCTGCTCGGCGTGGACTACAAGATACTGTCCAAAGCACTAACCAATAGATTGAAGTTCTACATATCAACGATTATTCATCCAGATCAGTCATATTGCATTCCGAAATGAACTATATTTGATAATCTGTTTTTAATTGGTGACTTGATTTCATTTGCAAAAGAGAATAAGTTGAATGTAGGATTTTTATCTTTGGACCAGGAAAAAGCCTTTGATCGAGTGGATCATGGGTTTCTTTTCCAATGCTTCGAAGCCTTTGGATTTGGATCCTCATTTGTTTCCTATGTTAAATTGTTGTATACCAAATAAATAAATAAATAAATAAAGTATGTGTTTTAAAAATAAATAGCTCGCTCACAAGACCTTTCGCGGTAAGCAGAGGCATACGGCAAGGATGTAGCATGTCAGGCATTTTATATGCTATTGTTATTGAACCTTTGCTAATGGTACTGAGACAACAACTTCGTGGGATTTCTATAGTGAAGCTTTCCTCTTCGGAGATTACCACTAAACTCAGTGCTTACGCAGATGTCACTGTAATTATTAGATCAGATGATGATGTTCACAACTTAGAAGCAGCTCTCAAGATCTATCAAGAAGCTTCCTCAGCCCGGATCAACTGGGCCAAAAGTGCTTCTTTCTTATTAGGCCAATGGGAGGTTGAAGGTTTTCCAAAGCTCCCTCAGCACTGCCCTTGGAGTTCAGAGGGGTTTAAAGTGCTGGGGTTTTTTCTTGGAACAGAACAATATATGGAGAAACTGGGAAGGCTTACATGAAAAGGTTTTTCTACTACAAAAAAAGGTCATCAGAATAATTACACATTCTCCATATAATACTCCAACGAATCCTTTGTTTACCCAGTTGAAAACATTAAAATTCTATGACTTGGTAGATTTGTATACTGTTAAATTTGTGTATAAGGCAAGACAACACTCCCTCCCTCAGTCCTTGCAAGCTATGTTCAGCTTGAGAGATAGTAATTATGATCTTAGAGGGACGTATATGTTTAATATACCATATTGTAGAAGCAATTTAAGAAGAAACTGCCCATCAAATAAAGGTGTTCAGCTTTGGAATAGCTTCCCTGATGAGTTAAAAAAGGCTAATTCATTAACACAGTTTAAAATACTTTATAAAGGATTGGTAATGAAAAGATATAGTGAACAGTGATGATAATGTTAGTAGTAGTAGTGATAATAATAATAATAATAATAATAATGCATGTTCTTCTAAATACATATTGAGAATATCCTATATTGTCATAATTAATGTCAATTAGTGCTGCTTGTGTGGAGTTAAGGGTAGGCATAATAAGCTTTAGCTTCAGCCTACTCCTTTTGGTCAATAAAAGTGTAAATATCTTTTTTATTGATATTTTTTCTTTTGAATGATTTTGTAATATTATTTTGTATGGTTATGTATGTGTACATGCATATGTACAATTGTATGTATGTACTTGTAAGTCTTATGCTTTCCTATGCAAAATGATGCAAATGGAATTTTGCTTGTTGACCAAAAAATTAAAATAAATAAAAAAAAAAAATAAAAAAGGTGGCTGGTCGTTTGGAGAGATGGAGATGGACTCTCCCTCAATTGTCTTATAGAGGGAGGGTCCTTGTTGTAAATAATCTTGCAGCATCTATGCTATGGCACCGTCTGACTGTTATTAATCCCCCAAAGGATCTTTTGCAAAGACTACAAAAGGTTTTTGTTGATTTCTTTTGGGATGGCTTCCATTGGTTGCCTTCTGGAATTGTATACTTGCCTGTAAATGAAGGAGGGCAAGGACTGATCGAACTGTCAGCCAAAGTGAGAGCCATGAGACTAAAATCTGCGCAGAGACTGCTTTATTCTATGGAATTTACTCCGTGGGTGTCTTTCGGGCTAGCATTGTTAAGAGCTCTGTCTGGGGTTGAGCTTGATAAACAGTTGTTTTTGATGTCATCCTTTAACAAAAAAGTTACATCTGGTGTTAATTTTTATGCCTCTGTTTTAAATGCCTGGAATGTGTTTAAGTTGTCTAGGTCTGAAAATGATCATTATGGCCTAGACGAACCCTTATTTTTTTTAATCCTTTTTTAGGAAATATTTGCATGTCTAATTATATAGTAAAGATGTGCATGGAAAAAGGACTCACTAAAGTGGGGCATTTGATTAACCCAGCCACAAATGAATGGAGATGAGTAGAAGTTGCTAGTCAAGTTGAATTGAGGTCTGTGAGGGTAATGGAGCAGTTGATTTTTGGTCTAAAAGCTGCTCTTCCTCCTCCTCCTCCTCTCATTCAGTTTGTCAATTATTCTTTGGAGAGTGAGCCTGTACAGGTAGCCTTTCCTGAGTTAACTGTGTCACCTGAAGTTTGTTCTGAAGCGATTCAGGAGGGAAAGTTGTTGAATTTTGAGAGACTCAAATGTTTACCTTTTCAAACAGCAGGCAAAAAAAGCATTTACCAAGTCTGTGTGAAAACAGCATACTTTAATGATTTGCATGACAGACAGGATACTAAATGGAGAGAACCTGTCAGTTGTTGATATTTTTCCCTCCTGGAGGCTTTTTTTATAAAAGTCCCCTTCCAAAACGTTCAGGTGATTTACAGTGGAGAATACTACATTGTGTGTTAGCCACTAATGTTTTTGTTTCAAAATTCAACTCAAATGTATTGCCTTTTTGTCATTTTTGTAATGGGCACAATACTGTGTTTCATGTTTTTAATGAATGTCCATGGTTAGAGCCACTCTTTGCATTGTTGGAAGGGATCTTGATAGGGTTGGGTTTTGTTTTTAACAAAATGATTTTTATCTACGGATACAAGTATTCTAAAGCAAACAAAGAGCGTTGTACTTTTGCCAATTTCATAATTGGTCAAGCAAAATTGGCTATTTGGAAAACTTGTAGGCTTTCTATTGAAGGACGAATAGTTAATGTTTTGAAAATGTTCAAAGCGTTGGTTGAATCACGAATAAGGGTAGAATACATATTTTTCAAAACTGCAGACAATATGGTTGAATTTACATATAAATGGTGTGTAAATAGTGGTTTGTTTGTGGTTGGTGATGATGATTCTTTGATATTTGGTAAATATTTGTGAGTAACTTTTGTATTATGGTGTAATAAAATACATGCCAAAAATAGCTTTATTGGCATGGAGAAAGAAATCTTTACATTGCCAAAGCATTAATAACACTGTACAATTAAAATAATAATAATGAAGAAAAAAAAAATCTAGCAATAAGAAAAAAAAAATTGCAATAAAAATGTTCAATCTTATAATACTTATAGAAGTGTCTCTAGGCATTTAGTGAGTGTGTTGGTAGTTCTGTCCCGCTGGAGGCTCTTTCCTGGTGACAGGACCTCACATACCTGGCGGCCAGGTTTGAGCTTGCTGGGTTTTCTCCTAGCAGGTATGGGAGTTTGTCCACATTTGGTTTCTGATGGAAGTCTTTGTGGTGAGTTGTGAAATGGGGATCGAAAGTGTCCCTAATTTGTGCATATTTAGGGCAGGATGTTAGAAAGTGCAGTTCTGTTTCCACTTCTCTGTGCAGTGGGGACACAGCTGGTCTTCCTTTGGTAGCCAGGTCTGTCTGTGTCTGCCTGTCTCTATGGGGAGATTGTGTTCACTGTGTCTGTACATGCTCAGGACTTTTCTCAGTTTAGGGTCACTCACTGTACTCAGGTATCCTGCCAATTCATATTCTCTGTTTAGGGCCAAATAGCATTCCAATTTACTTTGTAGGGCTGTTGCGTCTGTCCAATGTTTTAGGTATTTTTCTTTTTGTGTTTTAATTATTTGGTTTGGTCTGGCTAAGTTTTTATTTTCAGTCAGACATGTTGTGGTTTGTGTAGTCAACTCTAAGACCAATTGGCCGAGGGCGTTTCTTCCTGGTGTCAGCCCTTGGTAGTTCAGGGCTTTGTGATGGAGGGTCTGTTTATCACTATTTTTTTAGGTGGGTATGGAATTTAATGGCCCTTTTTTGAATTGTGATTATAAGTGGGTATAATCCTAATTCTGCTCTGCAGGCATTATTTGGGGTTTTGTGCTGTACTCTGGGATGTCAATTTTAATACTTCTCTTAATAGCGTAAAAAGCTCTCCGTGCCTTGTCTTTCAGGTCGTTCACAGCTTTATTAAAATTCCCTGTGTTACTAATATTTATGCCAAGGTAAGTGTAGTTCTGTGTGTGCTCAAGGAGCATGTTGTCTAATTTAAAACTATGATGTTGGTCTTGGCGGCTGGGTCTTTTTCGGAAAATCATTATTTTTGTCTTTTTGGGGTTAACTGACAGGGCCCATGACTGACAGAAGCTGTGCAGGAGGTCTAGATGCTGCTGTAGACCCTATTTAGTGGGAGACAGCAGCACCAGATCATCAGCAAACAGGAGACATTTGACTTCAGTGTCTAGTAGAGTAAGACCAGGTGCTGCAGACTGATCCAGAGCTCTTGCTAACTCATTTATGTATATATTGAACAGTGCAGGACTTAAGCTACAGCCCTGTCTCACTCCAAGACACTGAGGGAGGAATTCTGTGTGTTTGTTACCAATTTTAACAGCAAATTTGTTGTTTGTGTAAATTGATTTGATGATGTCATATGTTTTCCCTCTGATGCCGCACTGGATTAATTGAAGAAAAAGACCTTCATGCCAAATGGAGTCGAAAGCTTTTTTGAAGTCAACAAAACATGAGAAAATTTTGCTTTTGTTTTGGTTTATTTGCTTATCAATTAAGGTATGGAGAGTGTATATGGTCTGATGTGCGATATTTTGGTTGGAAGCCAATTTGACACTTGCTTAGGACATTTCTGTCTCTGAGAAAATGAGTTAGTCTGCTGTTTAGGATGTTGCAGAAAAGTTTAACTAGGTTGCTGTTTACACTTATGCCAAAGCTTGTCTACCGCTAAGTCTGTACCTTCACTGTTATGCAGGAAAGGAATGGCAAGGAATTGGTCTAACAGAACTTGAATTTTTGGTTGACTAATTGTACTTTATATATGTGTCTTTACTGTTTTGTTTCCATCTATACGTGTTTCTAAGTGAGTGAAGCTTGGTTTGTTTAGATGCTTCTTGGTTGGACATTGCACTGGTTAAGTAGAGGGTTATTTTACTGTGGTCTGATAGTGGGTTTAGTCGGCTGACTGTGAACGCTCTTAGGGAGTTTGGGTTAAGGTCTATAAGAAAATAGTCGACTGTACTGCTACCAAAAGGTGAGCTGTAGGTGTATCTACTGTAGGAATCTCCTCTTAGTCTGCCATTGACTATGTACATACCTAATGTGCGACACAGATGAAGAAGTTGTGTTCAGCTTTTGTTTGTTGTTTTATCATAGTTGTGTCTTTGTATGGGTGGGGGGAGGACGTCACCTCCAGGCAGGTGTTAGTCCCCCTGAAAGTTAAGTGTGTCCATTTCTTCACCTGTTCTGGCATTTGGGTCTCCACAAACCAGTACACTTCCCTGTGACTGAAAGTAATTAATGTCTTCTTCAAGAATGGAGAAACTGTCTTCATTAAAATAGGGAGACTCTGCTGGAGGGGTATAAGTGGCACATAGGAAGATTGACAAGATTTGATCTGTACCAAATAAGCATGTCTCCTGAGTCTCTTCCTTGTGTCATTCCAGGCAGTTTAATGGATGGGATGATGAGTTCTCTGTAGTCTTTGGGGCAGCCGGTGGGTCCATCTCTGCTCCATGTCTCCTGCAGGAGGATGATGTCTGAATTTTTTATTTCTGAGTTGAAATCTGTCAACATGATATTATAAATGCTTTGTTGTCCATAGGGTCTTAGTTTTGTTGATACGTTTTGACCTATGACAGTAGGTGTGAGCAGATAAGTTTGAGCATCTGACGGATGTCTCTGAGCTCTGATGTAGTGGCTTGTACTGGTCCTGTTGTTGGTTTTCTGCTCACTATCTGAGCATAGCTGTGGCTGCCAGGGGCCTGCTGTGTATGAGGGGGATAGGGGGTAGGCAGAAGTGGCTTTGGTCTGGCCTGATGCACTGAATGTGTGGATGTGAGGGCTGGGAGAAGATGCTCAGGTGCTGCTTGGGATGGTCTCAGCATGTGAGAGTGCTATTGTCGCAATGGAAGTCTTCTGGATGTACACTGTACTTTCTTACAGGTCTGGGTGGAGGTTGTTGGACTCTGTTGCTCCTGGGGGTGCTGTTGCGGTTCTGATTCAGGGCCACATCTTTTAGGGTCCTGGCAAAGACAGGAACAGCTGGACATGGTCGTAGAGGCATGTGATGTCCAGGGTGGGGTGGTGTGCCAGGTGCACATTGAGTTTAAGTGCACAGGTACGGGAGAGGTTGGCATTCACCCGCTGGATAGTGTCAGGGTGGAAGTCTTTTCGGGGCAGCAGTGTGGAGATGGTAATTTTAGCATGTGGGAAGGTGGTTGAGGCCTTTTCAATCACTGTTTGTAATGAATGTCTCTCTGTCTCTCTGTCTCTGTGTGTGGGTGTGGATTCCATGCTGGCAGCGGCACGCTTGAATTGGATTTCAAGGGTATTTTTAATCCTTTTCCTATCTGTTTTTTAACTTTAAGAAAAACACGAGTGATTTATTATTTGATAAGGGGAAACCATGGCGTCTCTCTCGGGCGAGGGAACGCCAGGGTTCTCTCTTAAGAATGGATGCAAAGTGTTTTCTGATCAAACGTTTACGGTTGAAGACATGCTTCTAGCAATGGGTGAGATTGTTGGGCACACAAATATAGCATCGGCCTCTAGAATGAATAACGCAGTGGTGGTGTTTCTCAAAGATGAAAAACTCGTAAATAGCCTTGTTGAAAACGGAATTGTTGTTTCCGATACGCAAGTAATGCCTTTGCGCGCACCTGCTACTAAGGTCACCATTTCGAACGCGCCTCCATTCATTTCTAATGAGCAAATTATAAAGGAATTGAGTCGCTTTGGAAAGTTTGCTGGATCCATTAAAATGGTTCCGCCCGGGTGTAAAAATTACGTTTTAAAACATGTGCTGTCTTTTCGAAGACAAGTGTTCATGTTTTTAAATGCGCAATCTCGTTTCGCATTCAACATGGTGACAGTTCCTATATGATTTTTGCAACGACAGATAGTTTGCGTTGTTTTGAATGCGGTGATTTGGGACATAAGAAGTTCACATGTCCGCATAAGAAACGATCAGAAAATGAAAAGAACGATGGGAATCATGATGAGCAAATCGATCAAAGAAAAAAAGACGAAAATCCAGATAAAGAAAAACGGCCCATCGCTGTAAAGGAGGTTGTGATTCCAGAAAAAAAAACAAAAGACAAACGGGGTTAGCGAGAAGGATTCGGAGGCTTCAGTTTCGGCAGGTGAACCCAGCGCTATTCTTCGGAACGGTTCTCCAGCCAAGCAGAGTGCTATCCAAGTTCAAAGTCAGAGGTGAGTGAGTTTATTTCACCTTTGCGAGCTGGTGATAATGTTGTAGGCCCGAATGTTTTAAAGGAGGACGTTGCTGTTAAGGATATTGAATGTGTTTATGGTGATGAGGTTCTGAGTGTTAGCGGGTTACAGTCTAATGCACTTGTGGAGAATTAAATAGTGATGCAGAACTGATGGAGGATTGTGATAATTGTTCGGAGGTTTCGGAGATTGATTGCAGTCAGTCTTTGGATGACGTGTATTCTGTCGATGAATTAAACAAACAAGTTTTTGGACAACTAAAGGGAAAAAGGTGGATGTCGTAAAATATTTCCCTGATGTTAATAAGTTTATTAAATCAGTGGTGAAAGCTCAGAAGACGGTTGGCTATGATGGTATTTCAAAACCAAAAAGATTTTGGCTGAAAAAGTTTCTTGCTACTGTACGTAAAGCTCAAAAAGATAACGTGAAATTGTCAAAAGGAAAAAAATAAAGCACATGGGTATGGGATCTATCTTTATTTTTGTTTTAGTTTTCTTTTCTCTCTATCCTGTAATGCAGATTCTTAAATTCTTCTTTTCCTTTCGGCTATTCCCTTCAGGGGTCGCCACAGTGAATCATCTGCCTCCATCTAGCCCTATCCCCCGCATCCTCTTCTCTCAGACCGACTACCTTCATGTCCTCCTTCACTACATCCATAAACCTCCTCTTTGGTCTTCCTTTCAACCTCCTGCCTGGCAGCTCTAACCTCAGCATCCTTTTACCGATATATTCACTCTCCCTCCTCTGAACATGTCCAAACCATCTCAACCTGGCCTCTCTGACTTTGTCGCCAAAACTTCTCACTTGTGCTGTCCCTCTGATGTACTCATTCCTGATCCTATCCATCCTTGTCGCTCCCAAAGAGAACCTCAACATCTTCAGCTCAGCTACCTCTAACTCTTCCTCCTGTCTTTTCCTCAATGCAACTGTCTCCAAACCATACAACATCGCTGGTCTCACTGCAGTCCTGTACACCTTTCCTTTCATTCTTGCTGGTACTCTTTTATCACACAACAGCCCTGACACTTTTCTCCACCCATTCCAACCTGCCTGCACACGCTTCTTCACCTCTTTTTCACACTCCCCATTGCTCTGGACTGTTGACCCTAAGTACTTAAAATCCTGCACCTTCTTTACCTCTTCTCCCTGTAACCTCACTGTTCCACTTGGTTCCCTCTCATTCACACACATGTATTCTGTCTTGCTGCGACTAACCTTCATTCCTCTTCTCTCCAGAGCAAACCTCCACCTCTCTAGACTTTCCTCCACCTGCTCCCTGCTCTCACTACAGATCACAATGTCATCCGCAAACATCATAGTCCATGGAGATTCCTGTCTGACCTCATCTGTCAGCCTGTCCATCACCACTGCAAACAAGAAGGGGCTCAGAGCCGATCCTTGATGCAGTCCCACCTTCACCGTGAAGTCCTGTCTCACCTACGGCACACCTTACCACTGTCCTACTGCTCTCATACATATCCTGCACCATTCTAACATACTTCTCTGCCACTCCAGACCTCCTCATACAATACCACAGCTCCTCTCTTGGCACCCTGTCATACGCTTTCTCTAAATCTACAAAGACGCAATGCAGCTCTTTCTGACCTTCTCTGTATTTCTCCATTAACATTCTCAAAGCAAATAACGCATCTGTAGTGCTCTTTCTTGGCATTAAAACCATACTGCTGTTCACAAATGCTCACTTTTCCCCTTAGCCTTGCTTCCACTACTCTTTACCACATCTTCATTGTATGGCTCATCAGCTTAATACCTCTGTAGCTTCCACAACCCTGCACATCTCCCTTGTTCTTAAAAATCGGCACCAAATCACTTCTCCTTCATTCCTCAGGCATCCTCTCATTCTCTAAGACCTCGTTGAACAACCTAGTTAAAAACTCTACTGCCATCTCTCCTAGACACTTCCATACCTCCACTGGTATGTCATCAGGACCAACTGCCTTTCCTCTCTTCATCCTCTTCAAAGCTCTCCTAACTTCACCCTTGCTAATCCTTTCTACTTCCTGCTCAACAATATATGCCTCTACTACTCTTCTCTCCCTGTCATTTTCCTCATTCATCAGTTCCTCAAAGTACTCCTTCCATCTTTCCCTCACCCTCCTGTCACCTGTCAACACATTTCCATCTCTATCTTTAATCACTCTAACCTGTTGCACATCCTTTCCATCTCTATCCCTCTGCCTCGCCAACCGATACAAATCCCTCTCACCTTCCTAATGCAGATTCTTAAATTAGGATCTTTAAATGTGAATGGTATGAGGGATGGGGGGAAAAGAGCTTTACTTAATGAATTTCTTAGGCTTAAAGAAGCTGAAATAATATTTTTACAAGAAACTCACAGCGATATAAAAAATGAATCTGAGTTAAACCTGTGGTGGAGAGGAAAAATTTGTTTTAGCCATGGCACAAATGTCAGTGCAGGTATAGCGATTTTATTTTCAGCTCACCTTGATTTTAATATTTGATCAGAAATGGAAATGGAGAAAGGACGTATTATGATGGTGAACGCTATGTTATCAGTTATTTGTTTTTATAAATATTTATGCTCCAAACAAAGGGTCAGATAGAATTATTATATTTAGAAAATTAGGAGAATTAAAAAAAAAGTTATACTTTGGATGGCGTATTAATCATTGGAGGGGATTGGAATTGTACTTTTTAATTTTCTTTTAGATATGAATAATGAGGAACCACATCCTGTATCAGCTTCTTTCTTAAAAAGCATTACAATTCAGAATGATTTGGTAGATGTATGGAGAGATGGGAATAAAGAAATTAAACAATATACATGGACAAAAGTTTCACAAGGAATGATAAGTGTAGCAAGACTTGACAGGTTTTATGTCAAACGTACTGAAAACAATAGAATAATGGGGTGTAATATTTTTCCAAGTTGTTTATCAGATCACCATTTTATTACAGTAAATATTGTTTTGACACAATCTAAATTTTAAAAGTCCTTATTGGAAATGTAATATTGCATTGTTGAAAGAAAAATATTTTTATGAGAAATTTGAATTGTTTTGGAATGAATGGGGTTCTAAGAAAAATTAATTTGATAATTTGATACAGTGGTGGGAAATAGGAAAGACACAAATACAAACTTTTTGTCAGCAGTATACATGTTTTGCAACAAGAAAAATAACAAAAAAATTCTGAAATCGAACGAGATTTTACACATTACATCTGGTATGATTCAGAATTCTAATTCATCTTCAGCTGGCATTTTATGTGAAAAGAAGCAAGATCTAGAATATTTGTTGCAAGTGCGGGCTAAAGGTGCCCTGATAAGATCTCGTTTTATGTCTGTACATGAAATGGATGCTCCCACTGCTTATTTTTTTAATTTAGAAAAAGTGTGAAAACAACTAAATGAAATGTATTGTTTGACAACACCTGATGGACAAAAGACTTCTGATGTAAGACAAATGAGAAAGATTGCTGTAGACTTTTATTCAGACTTGTATAGAAAAGGAGAAACTGATACTGAATGTGCTTCACAGCTGTTTCAACAGCTGCCTACTCTTACTAAAACACAGAGTAAGAATTTGGACAGTTCTTTCATTTGAGGAGTTGACTGATGCTGTTAAACAGATGAAACCGGGTTGAGCACCTGGAATTGATGGACTATCAGTGGACTTTTATAAAGCTGTGTGGAAATACATTGGAAAAGACTTTTATGAGGTGGTCTAAGAGTGTTTTAAAGAAAAACGCCTTCCCACAAGTTGCCAAAGGGCAGTATTAACACTAATACCAAAAAAGGGTGACTTGAGTGTTCTTAACTGGAGGCCTGTGTCAATTTTAACAACTGATTATAAGCTAATAGCTAAAGTTTTGGCAAATAGGCTGAAAACTGTACTGGTGGTTTTAATATATCAAGATCAATCCTACTGCATTCCAGAAAGAACATTTATATGATAACATTTTTATGATTGTGGATTACTCTAAACTATAAAGTGAATTTTGGCTTTTTGTTCCTGGATCAGGAAAATGCATTTGATAGAGTTGACCACGGTTTTCTGTTTGAAACAATGAGTGCTTTTGGGTTTGGAGATGTTTTTATTTCTTGGATCAAACTTTTATACATGAATGCCTCTTGTATTCTAAAAATAGGTGATGGGTTAAGCAAACCAATAAGACTACTTAAAGGTATACGACAAGGATGCCCACTGTCTGGTCAGTTGTATGCTTTAGCAGTGGAGCCACTCCTGTGTTAAGAAAAGGTCTGTCTGGTATAAAGGTTGATGGTAATTGTAATGTATTTAAGTTAACTGCATATGCAGATGATATTACTGTAATTACAGTGCTTAGCTCTTCAGTGTTTGTTCTGTTTTAGTTGGTGTTTGAAAAACAAAAAACAGGAAAAACTATCAGTTTTACCAGGGATGAACTGCTGAACATTCGGCAGTACACACCACAAAATCTTTTACCGGATTTCGATTATTCAGACGTTTTGTTGAATGTTGTAGTCGGCGGAGCGGCAGTGCTGTTTAGACGCTTCAGGACGCGCAGACGGGGTAAGCGCGCCGGCGCTCTCGTGAAGCTCAGACAGCGTGGATTAACCCTCTGGGGTCTGAGGATTTTTGGGGCCCTGGAGAAGTTTTGACATGCCCTGACATTTGTGCTTTTTTCAGTTGTTCATAAACATATAAATGACACAAGTGTCATTACACTGTATTCAGCACAAACTAGGCTACCATAATATGTGAGGAACATGTATGTACATGTTTGTGTTTTTTAAGGAATAACGTTTATGCGTGGTTATTGAAAAAACAAAAAACTTAAGTCACTGAAATAAGGCCAAAAAAAGTATATTAAATCTGTGTTCATAAGACTTCTGGGTATTGGAGGTTGTAGACTAGAGTTTTTGCTTCAGAATTATGTAAAAATTATGCTGCCTACTCCTTCATATAAAACAATATATTGATTTAGTTTTTGTAAGACACTTTTTGTCAAGAAACACAGTATGCGTGGAGGCGTGAATCATCATGAATAATGGCTCATTTACACCTGAGAAGACAAAAGAATTGCATAGTAATGAGCTGAAATGACTTGCATATTAATGAGCTCTTTCAGTCAGGTAGGCTGTGAAAAAAACCCTCTGTAATCATGTCTCAGCTCAATTTAAAATAATGGTATTCTATTATATTCTTTAAAATATAATGTATTTCTGTGATGCAAAGTGTCTGAACAATTGTTACCTCTATGGCATTTCATATAGGCTTTTAGCTTAAAAGCATGCACATTTGGAGAAATATTGATGATTCTTATGTTTCTGTCAAATTTCTATACAGAGTAGAAATATATATTCTATATTTATTCTCATCACTATGAGTGCTGGATACTGTGTTTTCAATTCATACTTGCAGCCGGAGGGTGCTCTGCAGGGACGATTTCTTTAAGACTGCAAGGGAAGCTCGGCTTCCCTTATAATGTCACAAAATTAATGGTCAAATATGTACTATTGTATTAACATTTTGACTAAAAATGCGTTAGAAAACGTTCATCTCAAAGACGAGTTCGTTCAGAATCAGTTACATATAGCAGGTCGGCTGACTCGATTTCCTTCTCATACATTCCCGCAGCGTCACAGTGCATTTCCCTATTGAAGCCCAGCGTCCATTGACTTCAATTGGGCTGCTTTGAACGTTTTTTTTCAGCGCTTCGAAACTAGACGGTCATTGGATAAACGCTGCGATTATGTCCCGCCCACGGACGCTCAGCGTCTCTGGGGGTGAATGGGGAGTGGGCTTGCCCGGACTCCGAGCTTCTGCGTGATGATTGGAGGGTCTGTCGAAAGACTGCATCTCCTTTTGACTGACAGCGATTCTGTACTATAAGGAATCACTGAAGCTATTCGCGCTCAGTCCCATCGCGGATTTCTCAAGTTCAGTCGAAATAAAAACTGCTGCAACCTATTTCTTTGATATTTGCTTGGCGAAATTGCTTGATTTCCATCATACATTTCACACAATTATACACCACATTCCTTGTTTCAGTTTTACAGAGTTTAATATTTTTTTACTTGAAAAGACTCCTAGTTGGTACGACAGGGTCACAGACCATTTTCTTGAAAAGGAACGTAGGGCAGAATTTACTTTTAAATAAATAGACAATTTTATGATGTAGGCCGAAAATGAGCTTCCCCTCTCTGACAGACCAGTAGCCGCCACTGGTGCTCTGTACACCTTTAGTCCACAAATTATTCTAAAGAAGAAGAGGACATTTCAGGAATGGTGTTTTCAATTCATACTTGCAGCCGGAGGGCGCTCTGTACACCTTTAGTCCACAAATCCATATAAAGAAGAAGAACCAGGAACTAACTGCATGTCTTCTAGAGCTCGCTAACCTTGGCTTTAACATCCAGATAAACACTTTTCAAGATAATAAATACATGATTGAAACTATGTCTGCATGTATTGACTGAATTTGCGTCTGTATAGCGCTCGCTCCGTGGGCGTGGCCGCATTAGCGGATAATGAGCTGAATCACGGACTTCTGACATGGCTCTCTTTTCATACAGATTACATAAACACAGAATGTTTGTTTTCGATTTAACTTGCACGATTTAAAACCTGACATTTCAACGTTTCTTTAGACGTAAGTCAAATTTTTTTGTCATTAGAATTCACTGTTAGTTCATTTTCTGAGAACTTTCAGATTGGAGTTCGTTCAGAGGGAGACGAGAGATCACGCATCATGTTAGTTTTATTTTACAAAAAGCACAACATTTTGTTTTTACTCTGAGTGTACACAAATGAAAGAAGATATTTCACAGATTAAAATGGTGTATAACTCTTAATTGTATGTGCAACATTGACGGAGTATTTTTAGTCTCTTTCACACTGGTAAGAAAAAAAACGCGGTGGTATCGTCGGCGATACCCTCAGACCTCAGAGTGTTAAGAACGCCGCTGCCCAGCATCCATCTGGCGAATCTCCGCTCTCTGCCCAACAAAACGGACGAGCTCCTTCTGCTCTCCCGGACAAATAAGGATTTTTCGAACTCGGCTGCTCTGTGCTTCACGGAGACCTGGCTGAACGACGCCATTCCGGACAGCGTGTTAAGTCTGCCGGGCTTTCAGCTGTTTAGATCAGATCGCGACGCAGAATCAACGGGGAAATCACGCGGCGGCGGGACGTGCTTTTACATCAACGAAAGGTGGTGTTCAGATGTAACTGTGTTAAAGATGTGCTGTCCAGATCTTGAAACACTCTTCATTATCTAAAATCAGCTAAACCTGTAGCAAAGACTGTAAAGAGATGGACCACCGAAACAGAGCAGGCTTTACAAGCCTGTTTCGAATGGACTGATTGAAGTGTTTTTGAAGCTGATGCCAGCGATCTGGACGAGCTCACAGAGACTGTTACATCATATATCCGTTTCTGTGAGGATTTGTGCATTCCTACAAAGACTCATTTCACTTACAACAATGACAAACCCTGGTTCACTGCAAAACTCAGCCAGCTCCGTCAGGCCAAAGAAGATGCTCGCAGAAAAGGGGACAGAGTCTTGTACAAACAGGCCAAATACACACTGGAAAAGGAGATTAGAGTGGCAAAGAGGAATTATTCCGACAAACTTCGGAATCAGTTCTCTTCTAATGACACGGCTTCAGTGTGGAAAGGTCTGAAAGTCATCACCAACTACAAGACACCATCCCCCAGCTCTGTGGAGAATCAACGACTGGCAGACGATCTGAACGAGTTTTATTCAGATCACCATTAACACTTCCAACAACCCCCCTGTCCCCCACACCTCCACTTCAGTTCAGTGAAAATGATGTGCGCCATGTCTTCAGATCCCCTCATGCTTCAAAAGCTCCACCATCATCCCCGTCCCAAAGAAACCCAAAATTACTGGACTAAATGACTACAGACCTGTGGCTCTAATGTCGGTGGCCATGAAGTCATTTGAAAGACTGGTTCTGGCTTATCTGAAGGACATCACTGGACCCTTAAGCAGTTTGCTTACCGAGCAAACAGGTCTGTGGATGATGCAGTCAATATGGGACTGCATTATGTTCTCCAGCATCTGGACAGACCAGGGACTTATGTGAGGATCCTGTTTGTGGACTTCAGCTCTGCTTTTAACACCATCATCCCATCACTCCTCCAGCCCAAACTAACTCAGCTCTCTGTGCCCACCTCTGTCTGTCAGTGGATCACCAACTTCCTGACAGACAGGCAGCAGCTAGTGAGGCTGGGAAAATTCTCATCCAGCACCATCAGCACCGGCGCCCCAGGCTGTGTCCTCTCCCCACCACTCTTCTCCCTCTACACCAACGACTGCACCTCTAAAGACCCCTCTGTCAAGCTCCTGAAGTTTGCGGACTACACCACAGTCATCGGCCTCATCCGGGACGGTGACGAGTCTGTTTACAGACTGGAGGATGAACTGCTGGCTGTCTGGTTGTCTTAACAACCTGGAGCTCAACACGCTCAAGACAGTGGAGATGATCGTGGATTTCAGGAGAAACCCCCCTGCTCTTCCCCACTCACCATCATGAACAGCACTGTGACTGCAGTGGAGTCATTCAGGTTCCTGGGCACCACCATCTCCCAGGACCTGAAGTGGGACAACCACATCGAGTCCATTGTGAAAAAGGCCCAGCAGAGGTTGTACTTCCTTCGCCAGCTGAGGAAGTTCAACCTACCACAGGAGCTGCTGAAACAGTTCTACTCTGCCATCATTGAATCCATCCTCTGCACTTCAATTACCGTCTGGTTCAGCTCAGCTACCAAATCTGACCTCAGAAGACTACAGAGGGTAGTCCGGTCTGCTGAGCGAATCATTGGCACAACCCTCCCCACTCTCCAAGAACTGTACTTATCCAGAGTGAGAAAAAGGGCAAAGAAGATCACTCTGGAATCCTCACATCCAGCACACTCCCTCTTTGAACTGTTGCCATCTGTTCGACGTTACAGAGCCCTGAGCACCAGAACGACCAGACACAAGAACAGTTTCTTCCCTCAGGCAATCCATCTCATGAACACTTGACAAACACGGAACACACAACACTATTACACATTATTTACT